>JARLTB010000248.1:2697500-3297500 GCA_030141615.1 Unio pictorum | reverse complement strand
CAAATAGAGTAGACGTGACATGAATTAATATCCTTTTTTTTACTTGTTCTTCAATATTAGCCCTCTTTGACCGTATTTCGACTAATTTACAAATCCTTTATTCTCTGAATAATTTTGTCTTTATTTTGAAAGTCTTCAACAAATAAGATGCACATTCTAACCACGATTCCCTTATATAATCACCATTGCTGAAAGTCTTGCCATGCCTAGCTATGATTTTAAAACTTTAAATCTCGCAGCCACTAAATTAGATGTACTGTTAACAAACTTGGCAAAAGAACTGGTTTGAAAGTTTGGTTTTTTTATCTCACGCGATATATGTTCTTTTTTTCATCTTCGCTTTTGCCAAGAAGCCAGATGTGATTGGTCTCATAATGACGTTTAACTGAAGACGTTCGACAAACAACACTTTCCGAACACATGACACAAAAGGCCCTATTCCGTTTGTTGATCATTCCATATCGTTGAGTCCACCACTCTTGGAAATCTCTGCCACATTCTTCTTCGGCAAGCTTAGCCTTCTTTGGTTTTGAGAACGACATTATAGGTTTATATTTAAAAGATTATTTGTAATAATTTTCAAAATCAACAACATGGCAAACGAGAGCTAGAGAGATCTCGTTCAAAATACGAACGTATCTTGTTTAATATTTATTGTGCACCCGCGCCCCCTAGCGAAAACAGTAAGTAAGTCAGTAAATTATATGTAAAAAAAAAGATTGAGTAGGATAGGGTAGGTCGATAGGACTTCTTCCATATCAGTTAAGCCTTTCTAAAATATGTTTACAGTAGCAATTATACTAAATTGAGATTTCAGCGATTTAGCAAGATGAATAATTTGTTTTATATCAGCATAATGACGTGCCACGCACAATCATCTCACGTGCCACTTTGGGCACGCGTGCCATAGGTTCGCCACCCTTGCCCTAGATCATCATCATTAGCGACTCAGATATTCACATAATTTCACGTATAGACTAGGATTGAGATTCAAACAATCTCAAGTTTTCAAATATGTTTCAAATTTTCTGCACTGTCAGTAAGATTCACAAATCTCCTGGAATTCAGTTAAGATTCAAAATAATCTCATGTAAATACATAGATACCAATTGAAAAAACGATTAGAATAAACGTATGCTTCTTGATCCTTGTACAGCCGCACGAGTCATACACCGATAAACCGCAGAGTTTCACCACGTCTCTTGGGTTGACCCACTCTTTTGTATCAGCCGCTCGCACCCTTCATGGATCCACTACATGTACAGTCAGTCATACGTATACACACGTACAAAAAGCATACAGCACCCTTGTATTAGCAACGTCTACAGTCGTGACTCCACCACATGTACAGACATACGTACATACATATAGATAGCTCTACTCGTTAGCTACACTCATCAGTCTCGTTACACACGTTATCCAAGTTAGCTTGTTAGCCTCGTTAGCTAAAATAAAACCAAACTGGTAATAATAATGAGTTCTGGAAAATACTAATACATTAAACTCTTAATAACAACTTGAAAATCACACTTCACAACGTTACAAATATACGTTGTAATAAATGAATCATTACACGATATAACAGTACAAACTCAATTAACTTCCCATATCAAATAAAATGTAAATTTAACACTCACCTCTATGGCTTATAGAAATACCACGTGTGCTCTCCTCAACAGATCCAGAGTGACCAGTGTCGGTTATACATTAATCTTGCTTAAATTCATAGGACAGTGAGTAATAGTCAGGGTAGAATACCCGTGCATATCGTGATTATAATGTCCGTAGCCTCAAGTAGTTTATTGCGAGACATATGTTGGTTCCGTCACTTGTCTGGAAAAATACCTGTTCACCCTAGATAGCGTTGTACATACATACATACATACATACATACATACATACATACATACATACATACATACATACATACATACATACATACATACATACATACATACATACATACATACATACATACATACATATCTTCAACTGTAGAGATATGCCATTTATTAATTTCTTGTAGGTTTTAACTATTGTAATACCGGGTTCGTCTTCGTATAATTTTTATGTACAGTAGATGCTTGTTGGTGATGTAATAAGAGGTTTATATCGGCAATATAAAGCTTAATATTTAAGAGGCGTTAAGTAATGTATGATTCTTATCGATCATGGTTCAGTTCACTTCTGAACCTTTGTATTGCCGATAATGTAATCTCTATAGCTTACCGTATATAACGTTATAACGTTTCATCATATATGCCCGTGTCATGCATTTCAGCTGACCAGAGAGAAAAGTGACCAGAGTGACTAGAGTGATCAGAGTCGACATGGTATCGGCTGCATGAAGTCTACCAAATCAGCTGTGAAACTGAACCATAGCAGCCGTAGAGCTGAATAGTGTTGCTGGTTTAGTAGCATGGGATCGGGCGTTGCTGACACGAGATTGGTAGTCGCTGATTGCGTGATTGACCAACCTGGAAGTGTGACTGGAATGTATAACTCAATAATGTAATCTTTTAGGCGTGGGCTGATTTTTTGGGGGTTAGTAAACCCATGTGTGTTTTGGGGACTGTAAAGATAATTTGTATATTTACATAATTTCACTATTTGAGTGAATACATTTAATATTTTTACTAACTAGCAAAATACTTAATTTGTTACTGTTGGAGTAAAACGCATCATTACTATTGTGATAAAATCGCTTGTGAATCATTCATCCATTTTCCTTGTATCCTGTAATGTCATGTATTTAAATTTAAATTTATTTAAGTCCGTGAGTTTATATGTTAATTGATCGAATATTTCGATCGTATACACGCACATATTAATCACAATTAATTTTTCATTAAAATCATTTGTCATTAAACATTGTATTTGTATCACCATCAATTGTGTTGTTATAAATCTGAAATCTCACCCATTTGTACTGTTACAGTAAGAGAAAGTTGAATATTAAAAGTAGGACAAAATGCATTTACGTCAGGACAAGCAATACATTTAAGCAATAAATAAATAAAAACAAAGACAATGAGTTAACTTCAGACAACCCAGTGAATACAAGAACTAAATTGTTTCGAAACAGTTGAGAAATGTGCATTCAAAGGGGCTCCGAGAAGCTGAGTAGTCTAAAGCGCTCTCCGTTATGGATCACTGTCATCTCACTTCTGTCTGCGTGGGTTCGAGTCTAAGATTAGGCTAATGTAGTTATGTGAGAACGCTTGCCGGTAGCTTCTCGTAGGTCGGTGGTTCTTTCTGTAGATTTTCCCGGGTTCTTTCTCCACCAATAATACTGGCCATTATGTATAGCCTATCGTGTGCTGAAAAATGACATTGAACCCAACAACAACAACATGAGTCAAACACAGCTCTATTAATTTGGATCACGACCGTCGGCGTTGAAAGTACATATGTCTCTCCGAATGCTCGACTCGACTAAACTATCAGTGAAAACAAAAATAACCCTATTTTCCTCTCCCCTTCGCTTCCACTGTTTGATATTTGATAATTTTGTGATGGGCGTTGGGACAGAGCCAAAAGAAACGTTAGAATTCTAGAGATTCATTGATTCATTTGATCAAACTCGATCAGACAACTGATGCTTTCGCAGCAACTTAAATAAATACAGATATATGAAGCAGAGATTACACGGTTGGCAGTTATCGCATGATTTCAAAGACATCATCGTCGAATCAATCTGGCTTGAATCAGGATGTTGTGATATCGAGTTTCTAGTAGGTTTTTCACAGATTATATTTTGAAATACCATATTTATCAGACTGCTAACGTTTTTTCCATCCTGGATCGTTCAGGCATTTCATAACATGGATTAATTTTCAATTCGTTTACCGTATCAGCAGAACACAATGAAACTTAATTTATTGTCATGTGAGATTAGATCAATGCGGAAATGTGTGCAGATGTGTGAAAAAAATTAAAAGAAAGTTTGATAGTAATGATACACATTTTCAACCTTTAAACAATAATTTAAAGAATCGTTTTGTGTACTTTTATAATTATAAATGGGCTTTCTCAGATTCGAACACGATATCTACACATAAGCCGAACGATGTACCTCGTTGAAGTTTGTTCCAAAACAATCTAAGACTTTTTGCCGCCAAAAAAATCACGAACTTTGTACAAGTTGGACTGAACAAACTCTGCAGAAATTTAATATCGCAAAATGTCGTAATTTACAGTATATAGGAGGAAGGTGATTAAAAACTTTTCTTGACTTACTGTATAGCAAAAGAAGGTTTGACATGAATCTGCTCAAAAATAATGTTTGATATTGTGAAGGATGTTAAGGACGAAATGTATTTACGTCAGATAAGCAATACATTTGAGTTAACCTCTCACAACACCGCTTTGTCATTACACTCAAATCTGATAACCAAGCGTTGTTTTGTTGCTTTTGTGAATGCTAGAACTAAATTGTTTCGAAAGAATTGAGAAAGACACGTTCAATGACAACTATGACCTCAGACAAGGACTACCGTCTTTGGAGTTCATCTCTCTCTCCTACTGATTTATTCCACTAATCTATTGGACGTAAAGATAGTCCTAGTTTCCGATTTTAAATATTCAGGCATTTATGTTGGGTTCGGGACCAATTGCGTATAGAAAAGTTTTAAATCGTCATGACCCAAAGGTGGTACCATAGCGTAGCCGCTTACAAGCAGGTCTGGCATACTCCAGATTCACGAAGCAGAGAGTACATGTTATTGCTGTTGTCACGTAATATTAACAAGAACATGGTAGAATAAACCTGGTTAATCGGGTGTCAGTGGCAGCGACAAGCATTTGGTTGTTGTTGCGTAGACCATGTCGTACACTGCCTTTGTCGCTCTACATAGCCACCTGGCGAACCCTTGTACCTTCTGGTTCATCCAGGTAATTCTTAACATCAAATAATTAAGGAATTAATTATGATAAGATGCACGACACGCGTCTACCGTGGCAGGAAAATGCAAATGTGGTAATTAATTTATTATTTCGGGAGATTTTTTTTATCAACGTGTAATTGTATGCAGGTGTTTGATAAAACATAAATGAAACTTGATAGCATTATCCCCCATATGATCCATGTTTAAATTTCAAAATTAGAATTGCCACTTCCTGTAATGCAGAGATATGTGCAGTAAAATGGAAGTTATTCGCTTTTTATGGGGGGGGGGGGGGAGGACTTGATGCTGAGGTTGAATCTTGAACAGTTTTTAAATGCAGTTTGATGCCCTTATTTGGCTATATCATGCCGTGGAAACACCCAATCAGACAGTTGTCAAATATCTACAGATGAGATTGCTGACACCTGATTCTCACTAGGGGAAGAAAATATCGCCATGAGATAGCAACGCAGGACAAATAAAACCCATAACGAGCAAGTTCGCGAGATTATTCTGTCGCATAGGTGTGCAAATATCGTATTTTACTTACTTATAATGTGCACTTAAATACGTACAGAGTAGACTCAGTTTATCACTTGAATAAGCAGCCTGTCAAGCACAGTCTAGGCTGCTGCTTTAAATCATAAAAGTGTAAACACACATTCGACTGCGCACGATGCAACGACATGTCTGGGTATGCTCTGAGCGATATATGCAAGTAAATATTTGTAAGCCAATAACGGTGAGCCACATATGTAAATCGTACAGTCTAGTTGTTCATCTTGACCAGTAGATGTATAGAAATGTTGCTAAAGAATATGCTACCCGAGTGGGCAGTTTTTCATATTTAAAATACCAGATTGAAATAGTGACATTACATCCTACAAATTTTAATGTATGTCTATGTATGTATATATGTGCGCATGGTGGATCCATGAAGGGTGAGCGTTGCCAATACAAGTGGTCAAACCCAATTCAGAAGAACTATGTGATGTCTGTATGCATTTGTATGCGGTTATAAGAGGCTGTCTGGCCGTCTGTGTTTATATATGGATATGGAAGCTAATGTAACCATTCATTTGTAAACTTGTCCGCATGTTTGATCCATGAAGGGTGAGTGCGGCCTATACAAGTGTTGACCAACCCAGACATTCGAGTGAACTGTGTGGTTTGTCAGTGGACACGTGTGCAAGACTTTGCAAATATTTATGAATCATACGGCTGTACAAATGATTGAGCAATATGTTTGTTCCCGTTGATTGTTATTTCAGCTGGGTACAATTTGAGTCATTTGATGACATGAGATTATTTAAATCTCACTTTCATTGCACGAAATGACATGAGATTATTTGAATACACTCATTGCGTGACATTATATGAATCTTACCACCATACATTTAAATATATGAATATTTGTTTATTTTCATATATATATATATATATATATATATATATATATATATATATATATATATATATATATATATATATATATATATATATATATATCCATTCGATAAGTTTCTATTTTTATCACATTGTATTGTGTTGTCATGTGATCCAAACCAAACATCCATTCTGGTATATTCTGTTACATCGACAGATGATCAAAACGTTTTGCTTGTTGCGTAAATAACCTTGTCCGAAAGATGATATTTGATAGGCTTGTGTGAAAAGGTTTAAATATCCATGCAACAGTGAATGAAATAACAGTTTTAAATTTCTCATTGATACTGAAAGAAAAGGTTTGGGATATTGTGGTGCAAGGTAGTTCTGTTGAAATTCACAAAAGCAGACAGCCCTGTATATATCGGTAGACACGTGTCACCAACTATCGCCATCTTTTTACCGCTCGATCGTTCTTCTTTAGTTTTATTTTACACCGACTACTGTATACAAGTTTGTTGAATGTCCGGGTTCGAATCCTGCTACCAGCCTGGGTCGTATACCGTGCGTTGGTTATATACCGTGGTGTGTCTTTTGATAACACTTTGTCTGTGCATCAAATAACCTACTGGTGTTGCTGTGCCGTAGAGTACAAAACTAATCAAAATCTACTGTCTGACAAGAACATGAAGTGTGATGCAGTTGTGAGTGAAATACGACGAAATAGTTTGACCTTGTCTGTTCCACGCAATCCTGAATTATGGATGTCAAAAATACATTTGTTTTGCATGCTTTATGTAAATCATCCCGTATTGCATTACCACATGTTCATTCTTTTTTCGCTGTGTTGTCCCCAACAACAGTTGTATATCATTTTGCCGTCCAATTTATGACATTAGGTACCGGTAGTTTCTTTGTACACTGTTACTGTTTCATATATAATTCGCACACTGTTTACTGTTTCATATATAATTCGTTTGGGTTATGTTGTAAAAAATTGCGAAAATGATTTTCAATTATTATTTTTATTAATATTATTATTTTTATTAATATTATTTTTATTAATATTATTATTTTTTATTATTATTATTATTTTTATTAATATTATTATTTTTATTAATATTAATTTTTTTATTAATATTATTATTTTTATTAATATTATTATTTTTATTAATATTATTATTTTTATTAATATTAATATTTTTATTAATATTATTATTCTTATTAATATTATTATTTTTATTATTCTTGCCATACAATTTTTTTTTGGTTCTGTTATGATAACAATGTAAAGCCGTTATGGAAGGGAAACGGTTTGGACAGGCATCATAAACAAATTAACAGTTATTATAATCTGTTTTAATTGTTTAATAGTCCACTTTAAAATTGTCCATCGTTTGAACATTTTATAAATTTTTCTTTGGGTTTGACACCCTTTGTGCCACCAGAATATAAACAAGGAATATCAACAGTTCAACAGCACCAACTTGTAAACAAGACTTATTTTATGTCTGATTAACTTGTTATCGTACGTACACTTTAAGGGGCCTCGAGTGGCCGAGTGGCCGAGTGGTCTAAAGCGTTCTCCGTTATGGATCAATGCCATCTTACCTCTGTTTGCCAGTAGTTTATCATGGGTCGGTGGTTCTTTCCAGGTTTTTTTTCTTCCGGTTTCCTCCTCCACCATTTTTATTGGCCGCCATATATAGCCTATCGTGTGTTGAAAAATGGCGTTAAGCCCAACAGCAACAACAACATACATCGTGTCTATCATGTGGAAGGTAGGTATCATGTGCATCGTGATGATGATATGTATCGCGTGTATCGTGTTGATGGAATGTGTCGTGTGTATCGTGTTGATAGTAGGTATCGCGTGTATCATGTTGATGGTATTTATCGTGTGTATCGTGTTGATGGTATGTATCGTGTGTATCGAGTGGATTGTAGGTATCGTGTGGATGGTAGGTATCGTGTGGATTATGTGGATGGTAGGTATCGTGTGTATCGAGTGGATTGTAGGTATCGTGTGGATGGTAGGAATCGTATATATTGTGTGGATGGTAGGTATCGTGTGAATGGTTAGTATCGTATAGATGGTAGGTATCGTGTGAATGGTTAGTATCGTATGGATGATGTAGATCGTGGGAATGATATAATATTTTTAATTGGTCAGTAAAACATGCTTGCAATTGATCATACTATTATTTCAATAAGTATATATGTCTTCTATATCGTACATAGTTTTCGAATAAGGTAGACCCAGCTCTAACTTTGCGTAATGAGATTGCGGACCCTCGTCTGCGCTGTTTGCATTTGTATACGAATTTCGCACGAAATAGGGAGTATATACCTCGACCCGCACAGCACCAAGAATGACGCGAGCTGTCACGTGGAGTATGTTGCGACATATAGTGATAACAGACATATATATCAGGAGAGAACAGACCTATCAAATGTATGCATATTTTTGAGTCATTCTCCTTTCTTGTGTTTATGTTGCAATTTCTATTCTGCAGACATTTTAATGTGTTGTTCTCATATATTTTTGGAGAGGAAAGACATTTGATTGGAATGCGTGGTGAAAATAGAAAGTACTGGTCGGATTATAATAATTTTTTTTGTGGAACTATTCTGAACTATTCAAAGGATTTGTAGACAACGCTAATTTTGCATCGTCGCGATATTTGGCAGACCAGTACATTTCTGATTTTGAAATATATACTGAACTTTTCATTCCTTAGGACTTTAAAAGTTTTTGGATTTATTTCATAATTTTATATGTTCTTCTCATATTTCATTTATAACTTAGATAACTAAAATATTATTAAGTTTTACAAAACTTTGTTCGGTTGCATAGTTTATGACTAAAGATTCGTTGCAATTAAGGAGTGACCAGCTTTCCTAGTTGGCTACATTCGTCATTCTTTTGATTTCTTTATTGTTTGAAAAATGAACTCTTCCAAAACTGAGGACCAACATGGCGGATTACATGTACACAGATCATTCTTTTTCACCCTGTATCAAACGAATAGTGCTGCACTCCATGTCAAGATGTGCAGAGCGAATATTTTTTTTTGTTTTTTTCATGTTTGTTTTGGGGTTCGTTTGCTTGCATTTTAGTTCATGGCTATACTTTTTCGGTTAAACGATGCAAAGACATGTGTCAAGCCCAAATACCACACCCGCACAACCAATACAAGTTAATGTGACGATGGAAATCGATTTCGAAACTTTCTGATCACAAGTCCAACCTCCTCACCACTGTGTAGCCGCGGATTTGCAAAAACAATTGAACATAAAGTTAAGTGAGAACTATTTCAGTCTTTCAAATAATTATATGTACGACCACTGAGTAAAGTTTAAAAGGGTTGCACCTACGTAGGCATTATTTTTTAAAATCAGCATTTATAGTTTTTGAAATTAATAAGTAGACGCTTTCAAACGTTATTAATTTCGTATCTTGATTTTCTTTCCTGATGTATCCGAGTATCCGAAATGTCCGATAGCATATATGAAAGGGAATTTAGTTAGTTCACCCACAAACACGCATGCCCACACATGCAAGCACAATCGCATTATTATTATTATTATTATTATTATTAGTAGTAGTAGTAGTAGTGGTAGTTATGTCCATCAATTGGCATCGATAGATCATGTCGTGGACTGCTGACGTTGTTTTGTTTGAATGTATTCATGTGGGTTGAAAGCAAGTCATCATGGTGGTTACTTATTAATGTAAACAAGATTTATTTTCTGTTTAATTTTTAGTCGTACATACAGTTTAGACCCTGAAGACAAAACTGGTTTTAGAGTCCAATAAATCTTGTTTTATGCCATGTCTAGAACATTTGCCATGTAGTAAAGTATATCCGATTTGGTAGGTATCGTGTGTATCGTAGGAATCGCGAAGATGGTATGCATCGTGTGTGTCGTGTGTGTGGGTCGTGTGAATTGTAGGTGTCGTGAAGATGGTTCGTATCGCGTGGATGGTAGCTATCGTGGGGATAGTAGGTATATTGTGGATGGAAAAGTACGGTGTTGAAGGTAGTCATCGTGTGGATTGTATATATCGTGAAAGGGTTGTGTGGGGTGTCCTGGGAGGTGGTAACACCACTGGCTGGCTAAGCTCGCCCACCTTTGGTCGCCATTTATCACTCAGCTTTCTCCTGTGGCTCAAAGAAGATGTGGCATGCTTAGCGGCCACATCCCAGAAAACGGTCTCGACTAGCCCTCTAAACCAGACTGACGGTAGGCGACGGGTTTTAAGCCCGCGGTCAGTAAGGTTTCGTCTATGTGGATTCGGCAGCCTGCGTGGAGGAACCAGCAGCTGCTCAACGGATACAAAGGCGATTCCCTGCAGAGCACTTTGGAGCGCTAAGAGCAGTACGAGACACGTAGGACGTCCTAGTTATCCACTGCACTCAACTCTGTCTTAGGCCGTCTGAACGTTGTCGTGCTGCCGGACCCAGATAGTTTTGGCTGAGATAGTGAGGTCGACGAACTGTGCAACTCTTCCTCATTTTAAACAATCACCGCATACGTCATTCTTGCTCAGGCTATTAAGGTTGTTCAACAGTGACACGGATCAGCAGTGAGTTTAGCAGCCGACTGAGCAGCCCTCTTCAGGAATTCACTGCTCACCTTCCTGACATGAGGAAGGGACTCTAAAAGGTTCACTAAACATTGCCAGCTCTAAACTTCCCTAGTCAGCACACCGCGACTGACGAGGATTCTACTCCAGGGGTCACAATACAAAAACGAAAACAAGGATGGTTCCTCTCACAAATAACGCATGGAATGTACGCACCTTACTGGACAGAGATGATGCGGAAAGAACCAAAATACAACGTGGACATTGCTGTATTGAGCGAAACACTTATTGTTAGAGAAGGCGGAATCTGTAAAATGGGCTCCAAATATACTTTCTTTTGGAGCGGCCGAGGAATTGAAAAGCGCCGTGAGGCTGGTGTCGGCTTTGCAGTGAAGACAGCACTGATTGGCTAATTGGCTGGCCCTCCCAAGGGAGTAAACGACAGACTCATGACCATGAAGCTCGTGTCTGGAAGAAAACACCTTACCATCATCAGTTGCTATGCTCTAAGCATGACCAACCCAGATGAAGTGAAGATCAATTTATACTGATGTGGCAGCAAGAGACGATCTCCCAGTATCTCAAATACGCTTCCGAAATTCACCAAAGGGAACATCCAGGCCTGCGACAACCACCGGGGTATCTCTGTTCTCTCAGTTGCTGGAATGATACTCGCCAGATACCTACTGAACCACTTCACTACACGTCTTGACCAAGGAGTACTGGCAGAAAGCCAGTGTGGATTCAGAAATAAACGTGGGACCATCGATATGGTGCTAGCTGCGAGGCAGCTACCAGAGAAATGTCAAGAGCAAAACACCTACCTTTTTGTACCTATTTGTCAATTTGACAAAGGCTTTTGATACTGTCAGCAGAGAATGCTTGTGGAAAATAATAGCTAAGTATGGATGCTCAAGAAAAGTTATATTCAATGTGCAACATTTACACGATGGCATGCAGGCACGAGTCCAGGACAATGGAGATACATCTGAGTCATTCCCAGTAACCATTGGCGTCAAGCAGTGATGTGTTCTGGAACCGACATTGTTCAGTATTATTATTTTCCGTCATGCTGACTAATGATGTCAGAGAAGGACAGGTTGGAATCGGCATCAGGTACCGGAATGATGGAAAACTATTTAATCCCAGGAGGCTTCACACAAAACACAAGGTCATGACAGACAACATCAGAAATTTCTTTTTTTACTGATGATTCTGCCCTCAATGCTGGCTCATAAACCAACGTGCAATGCAGCGTTAACAAATTATTCAGTTCCTGCACAAGCTTTGGTCCAACCATCAGTACCAAGAAGAATGACGTCTTTCAGCAGCCGACCCCTGGAATGTGTCACTATTGACGACAAGTTGAACGTTCGCATATCCAATGCCAGCGCAGAATATATGCCAGTGTCTGGAATAGAAGGGTCATCAACATTCAGACCAAACTAAAAGTCTACAGGGCAGTTGTACTCTCCACAGCACTTTACGTATGAGAAATATGGACGGTGTACTAACGCCACGCCAGGTAGCTGAACCACTTTCACGCCACAATTATAAGGAAAATCAGCAACATCAAGTGGTAGGACAAGGTTCCAGACAGTATGGTACTCTTCCAGGCAGGTCTCCCCAGCATCCACATCATCCTGATGCAGGGACTAGTTGTACGCATGACAAACCACGGGTTTCCTAAGAGAATCTTCTATGGCTAGCTACCGCGAGGACAGCATTCGCATGGCGGTCATAATAAGCGGATTAAAGACAATCTAAAAGCTTCATTGAAAGCGTTCAACATACACTCTGATTCCCGGGAGCAAACATCACGCGATCAAGTCGCTCGGCATTTCTCTGTGCACAAAAGCTCCAAATTGTGCTAATCTAGCAGGACAGCATCTGCACATCTGAAGAGGCAAGCCAGAAAAGCACGTACCATCAACCCTCATTGAGATGTCCCACGCACCCTCTGTCCCTTATGCAAACAAACATTCCTTACAAGGTTTAGCTTCAACAGCCACCTGCGCACGCGGAGAACATAGCCAACCCTTCCAACCCTCGGATGACTAGATAGGTCCTCGTCAAATTGATGGACTAACAAAAACAAGGTATCATGAAAATGGTAGATATCGTGGGGATGTTAGCTATGGTGGGGGTAGTAGGCATTGTGTGGTTGGTGGGTATCGTGTGTGTCGTTTTGATGCTGTGTATCGTGAAGATGGTAGATATTGTGGGGATGGTAGCTATGGTGGGAATACTTGGTATCATGTGGATGGTAGGTATTGTGTGGATTGTAGATATGGTGGGAATACTTGGTATCATGTGGATGGTAGGTATTGTGTGGATTGTAGATACGGTGGGAATACTTGGTATCATGTGGATGGTAGGTATTGTGGGGATGGTAGCTATGGTGGGAATACTTGGTATCATGTGGATGGTAGGTATTGTGTGGATTGTAGCTATGGTGGGAATACTTGGTATCATGTGGATGGTAGGTATTGTGGGGATGGTATCTATGGTGGGAATACTTGGTATCATGTGGATGGTAGGTATTGTGTGGATTGTAGCTATGGTGGGAATACTTGGTATCATGTGGATGGTAGGTATTGTGTGGATTGTAGATATGGTGAGAATACTTGGTATCATGTGGATGGTAGGTATTGTGTGGATTGTAGCTATGGTGGGAATACTTGGTATCATGTGGATGGTAGGTATTGTGTGGATTGTAGCTATGGTGGGAATACTTGGTATCATGTGGATGGTAGGTATTGTGTGGATTGTAGATATGGTGAGAATACTTGGTATCATGTGGATGGTAGGTATTGTGTGGATTGTAGTTATGGTGGGAATACTTGGTATCATGTGGATGGTAGGTATTGTGTGGATTGTAGCTATGGTGGGAATACTTGGTATCATGTGGATGGTAGGTATTGTGTGGATTGTAGATATGGTGGGAATACTTGGTATCATGTGGATGGTAGGTATTGTGTGGATTGTAGATACGGTGGGAATACTTGGTATCATGTGGATGGTAGGTATTGTGGGGATGGCAGCTATGGTGCGGATGTTAGGTATAGTGGGGATCGTAGGTATTGTGGGGGATAGTAGGTATATATTGGACGATAACATGTTTTGAATAGGTCTTATACGCCCTACTTAACAGATCACTAACTGCTCAACTCTGCATGCATGGCTTAAAGCCTATAACTTTGTCAACGTGTGTGTGTGAGAAAACTTGTATGTAACGTCCCTTTGGTCCTTGTTTTTCAAGGGATTTTACGCGAGTTCTTCTCTACCAAAAACTATACAGACCGCCATGTGTAACCTACATAAGGTGAAAAAACATTCAACCTAAAACAAATAAACAAAGTTGCCTCCCTTACGAAAAGTAAATCCTTCTCTCCAAACATTCTATATGAACTAAAATGAGCAATTTGTCATATCACGGTACCTTTAATGAAAGACATACTCCCTCTTTTGAAACATAATTCTTCTTTTGAAATCAATTATATGGTCTTCTAAAAATGTACAATATAAGCAGCAGAGAGGGTGAATCCTACAACGTTTTTAGACAAATTTTGATTGAAATCCTAAAACGAGCCGTCCTATAATCTCATTTTAACCAAAAAAAGGGCGAACCCTACAACGTTTTGAAACAAAATTTGATTGAAATCCTAAAACGAGCCTTCCCTACGAAATCTCATTTTAACTAAAAAAATGAAAACGGAGATTTTACGATTTTTTAATCAATTTTTTGATTGAAATCCTAAAACGAGCCGTCCTATAATCTCATTTTAACCAAAAAAAAATATCTCAGGGGCAAACCCTACAACGTTTTCAGACAAAAAATTTATTGAAATCTTAACGAGCCTTCCCTACGAAATCTCATTTTAACTAAAAAAAATGAAAACGGAGACTTTTACGATTTTTTAATCAATTTTGGTCGCAACTTGTTGTCATCCACCCTCTCTGCTGCTATGGGTTAACAAAAAATAATAAATGATTTGATCAAGTCTTTATGATGAAAGTCCTTAGGACGAAAATCATTTAGGATCTCACAAACAAACTAATCACTAACACCTCTTCTTGTAAATCAATCAGATTATTTGACTGGTCGGTGAGTTTGAAATTAATTCTGGTTAATGAATTATTATGGCATCGCATGTAGACAGGATTAATTGGGTTTTCAATAATTAGGTATCCTGGAGGAGCTGTTGGTGCAAATGAATACAGAATATATCCTTGCTGAGCTTGATTTGATCGTTCGAGATTAATTTGATAGCTTCCTTCGATAACATCACATACTAAATTAAGCGCAATCACTGAGGATATATTCACGTTGAACGGAGCGATATGCCTACCACCACCATCTGGATCATTATTATGTTTAAGGATTTTTATTTCCTGTGATGCTGTTTTTTTCCATGCATCATGAATTATTTTAAAACCAACATCGATAGTGTCACTGAGAATTTTTTTTAGTTCCGGTACGTTATATCCCGGTAGTTTGAATGTCGGAATATTATTCACGGGAAATTTATATTGTTTTGCAAATTCTGTTCTCGATAGGGGATTAACGTCATCTAATATATCCTGAATAATTTTTAGGTTAAATGTTTCCATATCGTCGATAATTTTATTGCATGTTTCTACGACGCTGATAAATTCATCTCGGGTGAGAGAGCCGGATTTAAGAGATATTAACAACAGCGATAAATCATTATTCATTGCTGTGAAATTTTCGATAATTTTAGGTTCGTTAACAAAATGATACCCCTCTATTCTATCCCCTGGCTTCTCTCTTCCAGTTGATCGGTATCCGAAACCAAAAAAATCTATAGTAAACTCGTGATCTTTATAACTCTTTATTGGATTATCAGGTTTTATTCTGTCGGTGATATAATCAGTTTTTTGTGGTTCTGGTAAATCAACGGTTTTTCCCCCTGGTGGTAATTCAGGCCATCCCAATACGGTTCTAATAGAACTCTGATAGATATCTACGACGTATCCTTCTGAGTTTATTTCAATGGCAGATGATAGCGTCGGTTCATGAACTGTTATAGCTATTTTTGACTCTACTCCAGTAATCGATTTTATTCTACGCGCGAATTCATTATTGATTTGTTCGATTTGGTATGACCCTGTTGGTATCGAAACAACTTTCCAGTCTGGGGTTCCGTCGGGTTTATTCTCATTTGCAAACACCAGTGAATTATTCGGTTGTTGACCACCAAATGATTTTGATCTGATATTAGGCCAACTGTGATACACTCGTAGTTTTGCTAGCGCTATCTCCTTCACTGGGACCGGAGAGGGGAAATTCACACTGAATTCTGGATTCGTTGATGTTATTGATATCATACTTGTTTGTACTGGGTTCGTGTTCTCCACTACTCGTTGAAGTAATTCCATCGGTGTTGTCATTGTTATTATACTCATGATTTATTTCTAATTTTGGTATCGAGGAATCATAAATACTGATCATCATTGAGAACTCACAATCTGGTATGGTTGATATTATTGAGATCATTTTCTTTTTTGGGTTCGTGTTTTCCGATTCCATCAGTGTTGTCATTGTTATTATACTCATGTTGTCGCTCTAATTTCGATATCGCGGAATCAAAAATACTGACCATCGCTGAGAATTCACTATCTGATATAATTGTATTATCGAGTGACGACGATATCATCAGGGATAACTGTGAGTATGCGGTTGATGCAATATGAAATTGAAGTAAGTAATTCTGCAGTTTACTCTGGCTGCATGATGATATCTTTTTTGCTATCCCGGTTGATATACCCCCGATTGTAGCCACCGCAGAAATGCAAATTGGAACTACGACCGGGGCAATCATCGTAACCGATGCAAGTATTATTCCGGCGCCAGCGAGAACGCTTGACACCGAGTACACAATAACATCAATTGCGGTGATTCTTCTTCGGTATTTTTTTATTTTTATTTGATACTCTTCAGTGAGGGTTTTGAGTCTATTTTGAAATTCTCTGACCTGATCATAGCGACATTGAGTTGATGAAATCATTGTTATTTTAAAAACGCTAGCGTTTTCAATTGTGAAATCCGAACGATTTTCCTTTCAATTTAGTTATTTACTTAAATCCGCTACGAATTCCACATACCATGTTACTGGTGTCCCAACCAAACTTTTATCAGTAGCTGTCATAGTGAACTTTTCAGTTGTATCCTTGTCGATGATCGTTGAAATCGTATTATTAACCCCGGATGAACTCAACGATGAAATATTAAATTGAGCCGTTGTCACCAGTGTTAATCGATAAATACCTTTAACGGTTGCAGTGATATCTAATTTGTTGTCTGTAGGTGTCCACGCAAATGATCCGTGTTGGATTGTGTACACGACGTTGTTGGTTTTCTCATGAGGAATTTTTGTTTTTTCAATGATTGTTATCATCCTCGAAAAATCACCTTTGACGGCTTCGATGAAGTTTTTCGTCTCATCGATGGATTTTTTAATATCAGGGAGTTTTATTTCAATTTTATCTAACGGGGTTCCAATAAATTTATCAATGATATTTCTACGAAATGATGTAAACTGTTTTCCGTTTTCTTCAATTTTAGATTCAAGTGTTGTTAGTTCTAACAGAGAATTATCCAACTCATTTTCATGGGTAGCAATCTTATTGTCGTGGGCGGCAATCCTGTTGTCGTTGTCGGCAATCATGCGGTTGTTGGTGATAATCATCTTGTCGTGGGTGGCAATCGCGTCTGTGATCGTAGACACAAGTGCACCTGGTTTAAGTCGTCCGTCGCTGGAATACAACGCAATAGAGTTTTCAGTGGCGTCTTGCTGCCGTATCAAAATGTCATTCAATGACACATCACTGCTTTTCAATTTACCCTGTTTGTCCTGAAATACAACTATTTCGTTCGGGTCAACACTTGCTAAATTTAACGTCTCAGCTATTTCATCTTTGATTAGTTTTTTTACATCACCGGTTGCAGTGTCATCGGGTTTGGGTTTCAAAGATCTCCCCCAAATATCAATCATGTTATTGTAAAACTCTTTCTCTCTCTAAAATCTTTGTTGACGACTTCGTTGAAAAATCTTCGATTTTCTCCAGCGATTACTAGTGTATTCATTCACGACAACATGTGGTGGTTTTCCGCTTGGGTTACTCAAGGAGTTAGAAATAGCGTTAAGGACATTTAATACTTCGCTGCCACATATTGGTGGGTCAATCATTTGTTGTGTTGGTAGCGTAGAATACCAAGTCTTCACTGGAAGGGTTTTTATATAACGCAAAAACTCTTTTGGTGGGGCTAATCCATATGAATCGAAAAAGACAATCCCACGTGGATCAATAGCGTATGCAACCCAGTGAGTTCCAGGTCCGGTGCTGTTATCTAAATTAATGATTCCGGTTTCAACGCTGTTTGGTTGATGAGGTAATGGATCTTTCATAAAGACACCTCTGAAGTTTTTAATCGCTAGTTTTTTAGCAGCATCCATTAAATCAAAATTGGACATAGGAACCATCGAAGATTTGGGAACCATAGGTTCCTCAATTAATAAATCGTTCCTGGTAGTCTTAGACCCTTTCCGCTGTACCACGAATACGGGGTTCCTGGTAGTCTTAGACCCTTTCCCTTTTTTTTATATCCTTTCCCAGTTGCCTTCTTTAGTGCCATTCCTGCTGCAGTACCAACGGCTCCTAACGCCGCTGCTTTAGCCACCGCTGGGGCTGCTGCTGCAATCAATGCTGGAATCGCAGCTAACAACGGGAATATACCGCCTGTTTTAATCATATTTTTGATAGCAGCCGCAGAGAGAGTAATCTGAACACCTTTTTTGGCTGCAAGTGCATCATTGAAATGTTTCACCTGACGAGTTGTCAGCGATAGTTTATTTGCACCACCAGTCATTTGGTTGGGTTTCAACGTGATTGTGGTTCCACATCGCTTAGCCGATTCTGATTGCAATTTTTTTAATTGACCGGGAGTTAACGCAACACTAATAACACTATATGACATTATACATAATAGATTGATTCTAAATCGAGAAAATCGTTTACGATTTCAATTACATGTTTTTGAAAATCAAAGATTTTCTACTGGGGCATCTACCACTCTCATTCTTCCTCCAACACCTTCAAGTAGCATTGATTTATCACTGAGAATGACAGCAACCGCTCTATAATCAGCAATAGCACCACGAAGCACATTAGCTCTAAAGTGTATATCAACGACAGATTGTCTCATCAAATCGAGATGTTCCAGTGAGAAGTAATAGATCGGATACAGATTTTTAAAGTCGTATTGTGATATTTGCAGACCAGTATCGACATTTTGATCGCGTGCCATAAATGACAACAGACGATGATAAACTCGTGCGATATGATTTTCTGTGTAATTAAGTTGTATATCCTCGGATGGTTCCTGTTGGCCGTTTATTCTCAGTGAGACGTCTTTCACACCTAATTGATCAAATATCATATGGCTGGAGAGTTGATTGCCAACTCGTGCGTTATCTTGTAACGCTACGAATATATGACGTGGCGCAGCAACACCTTGTTTTGATGCTAGGTTCCAAGTGAATAACCCGTTGTTATTTGATTGCTTCACATCTGTACTCACTGATAACCAACTTAACAACGACTTTCCTCCATGGTCCATAAATGATAGTAATCGTTCTTCTGCGGTGATTGCTGGAGTCAACACTGGCATCCACAATGATATTTTTGTTAAATTGACTTTACCGGCATCAGCATTTGGATTTGCATTGTCTGCTGGAATCCTCCAGATTGCGTCATTATCATCACTCTTTCGTACAAGCGATACTGTATGCTTCGCTCCATAGATAACTTTTCTGACGTTTCTACAGAATCCAAATATATGATGCAGTGGAATCGTGCATGAAAATGATTTACGCCCTACTCCCAACATTGAGTTTCGTGTTGCAGCTCCTAGATTGAAATTAGGATCGTTGTTTATAATCATATCTTCGGCATCAATATTAGCGGTGCCAGCATTATTCTTTGGTCGTCTTACAACAAATGGATTTCCTCCAGCGGTATTCTTACCATCTTTTGCAAACATCATAGAGGGTCCTGCTGATCTTGTATAATCATCAGAATATCTCGCTAACCCTATGATTGTTGTAGCCACATCAACATCACGATCTATCGACTCTATTTCTTTTCCATCAATGAGATATCTAGCACTCTCAAATAACGCCATAATACCATTATTGACAAAACCGACTTGAGTACCAACTGGATACGGTGCTGGTACAGCAGGAGTATCAGCAGCTGTTACAAGTTCTCCTTCTACTTCGATAAACGCTTCACAGGGTAAAAAGTATTTACTGGTATCATGGACTTGAAGATCAATTCTTGCTCGACTATTTGAGTCTATTGCATGATAGGCGTAATATTGATAATCGCGTACAGAATCATCCTTGCCAACTGGGGCGTCTATATCAAATGCTGGATCATGTGACTTTTTGAACATTTTATTCTATTTATCAGAGTCTAAATCGCGATTTTCCATTTCATCGACGTAGTTTTTTAAAGCCACTTCCTGCTATCATATTTGCAATATTGCTTTGGTCGGGGGTTAAAACCATCGACGCTAATTTTTCATCTACTGCGTTATTTATAATTCTACTAACACTTGCAGGCATTTCCGCTGTAGACGGTAACGGTTTTGAAAATCCTTTGGATTTCATCCGTGATTTCACTAATGATGTTAATTTATTCTTCGCAGTTGAAAACGCTTTTCCAGCAAGATCTCCAACAGCACCAATACCCTTATCACGAATAACATCAATTGCTTTCATTCCTAATTGTTTAGCCAACGGCATCACTTTTGGAGCCATTCTCGCAAATAACCCTAAAATGGTATTACCTAAACCATCTCCGTAGTATGCTCTATAAACCGGAAACCGTGAATTAACTACGTAGACGGGGGTTGGTTTATCATGATTGTAGTGTATGATCATTATTTGAAATCAGAAACAATTTTTCAATTGACTTTTCAATTCAGTCTCGGTGATTAATCACTGTGATACCCACTTTCCACTAACTCGCCAATGAAATCTCGATATGTGCTGATATCCATGATACCACCCTGAAATAATCGTCTACAGATATCAGCTGCTTCATTAATTATTTCCGGTGAGTTATTTCCAGCTCGGAACCCTCCTACAAGAACCTCTAATCGTGATATATCACTGAGAACACTACCAGGACATGAAACACTAGCGTTTCCAACTAGACCACTCCCCAGAAATTTCTTCTCATCGTATGGCTGTCTTATTTGGAGTTGAAATTTTCTTTTGAAGTCTCTGTAGTCCTTCATCCTTCTATCTAAACCCCCAGTATTTATTTCATACACTATATCAGCCCATTCATTATGTGACATTCTATAATCCGAATAATTGTCCGTGAAAAACTTCTCTTGTGAATCATAGCTGTTAGCAGCGAATTCACCTAAATTGTCTATATCCTCGTTGAGAATTTGTTGTTTAGCGCTCTCGGTAAATATAATTGATTTAGGTAGTCCACTAACTAGTTCTTCCTGAAATCTTTTAAATTTTCGTTCTGAAGCGGTTGATATATCCTGAGGAAGTGATTGCAAGGATTTTTTTGTTTGTTTAGTTCTTTTTGCTATTTTTTCTAACACAGGGAGAAAAGTCTCTTCTTGTTTTTTTCCTTGTTCAGAGTTTGTTGACACTATCTCCTTCGTTGCTGTGGTTACTGGTTTAAACAATTCTTCAGATCCCGCAGCAAAATCAGTCTGAAGACTCTGTCGTTGTTGCAGTTTATTCCGTACAGAGTCACGAATTGGTACAAATCTCCTGATTGCATCTAATCGTTCACGAGCCAATCGGGTTGTTAATGCTTCATTGACCATTATTTGAAATCAGAAACAATTTTTCAATTGTAAAACAATTTTTCAATCCCGACCTAACACCAGTGACAAAGTCACCGTGGAAGTGTTTTAACGGCTTCTATCAATGATGGCGAAAGTGTGATAATTGTATATAAAAATAATTAATATCACACTTTCGCCATTCTATTTTTGATCAATCCGAACCAGCCATCAATTTTTTATTCACTGTTTCTGACATTATCAATCAAAAAATGCTAAAAAAAATTAAAATCTCTATGAGGGACGGTCACAATCAAATAATGATAAATGGTTGGTCAATCAAATAATGATAAATGGTCAATCAAAATTGTTCATTTTCTTGAATTAACGCCCGTAGGTTTCTAACTTTAGAATTAACCTCCTTTTTCAATTCGTATTCGTACCCCAATTCTTTTCGTATTCGTTCTACGATGGTATACAACGGAGCGAACACACTTACGTCACTGGAAAATGCGAGAGAGTCCCGAATAGAATTCTGAATTCTTTTGATGAGCGCATACTTCTTTGGTAGCATATATTTATTGTTGTTAACTCCGTATTCAATATCCTGAAAATCAGACATGATTTGATCAGGATTTAACCCATCTGATAATTCAATATCCCAACTTTTCAATTTTGAAATCTCGGATATGATGCTATTCATGTTTTCAGAATTCATTATTTTATAATAATGATATATCTCTAATTGAAAAATATGACGCATTAGACGTAACTAAATCGAATTTTTTGTCCCGTCCCTTTTGAAATCGCCGTTTTGGTTATCCCCTCTGCAACTTTTCGTACTGAGGGTGAACAAATATCGAAGTGCCTACTGGCTTCATTCATTGATTGAAATACTTTTTCTTCATTAGTTGCTGTATTAAAAGATTTTACTGGTCTCGCTTTTTTCGAGCATTTCCCAGTCTTCCCTTTTTTCAAATTCTCACTTTGTGTGATAGCCTGTAGATTTGATAAAGAATTGTTCTTTGGATTAGAATCGATATGATCAATAACAAAATCATCCTCGATCAATCCATAAAAACACTCGTACACGAAACGATGATTGAGATAAAATTTCTCTCCAGCGCGAAACTTCAAATACCCTTGATTATTCACAGCACCAACTGGTTTCTTTAGTCTACGGTTTCTGACAGTACCATCACTGGATGCTTCATAATTTGTAATCAAGGGATGTTGTCTGAATTCTTGGTTCATTCGTATACATAATACTATTGTTTGTCTAATTCATCGTTTGGTTTAATGATAAATCTTTCGATGTAGTCTTGAGGAGTTCTTATGATTTTATCCCTGACTCTGTCAAGGATACTGACTTTGTCAGCGTCAAGGATACTGACTTTGTCAGCGTCAGGGTCAAAATTTCTGATTGATTGTCCATTTTTTATTCTTTTATCATAATAACGCTTCAACTCCCTGTATCGCTTACCACCGCAATTCAAACACAACCGTGATTTCCCCCTGACCCCAACTCCACATAGAATACAAGGTAACGGACCAAGGCTTCCACGTCGAAAGCTTTGCATATGATACCCACAAAACTCACTTCTGCATGATTTGTTACACGGGGTTACTGATCCAATCATAAGCCACTTGCAGTGATTCATTATATAAAAATCTTTCATTTAAATGCTTGTTTTAATTATAGCATGAAGGAATTAAGGAGAACGCCTTCGAAAAATGCTGAATTCAATGTTGATAAGGAGTTTAAGAGATTATTGAAAATCAATCCTAGATTTAATCTCGATAGACCCAAAAAACGTAACAAACGTCCAATAGACGGAAACATGAAAGAGTTTAAGAGATTATTGAAAATCAATCCTAAATTTAATCTCGATAGACCCAAAAAACGTAACAAACGTCCAAGAGACGGAAATATGAAAGAGTTTAAGAGATTATTAAAAATCAATCCTAGATTTAATCTCGATAAACCCAAAAAACGTCTAATAGACGGAAACATAAAAGAGTTTAAGAGATTATTGAAAATCAATCCTAAATTTAATCTCGATAGACCCAAAAAACGTAACAAAATTAATCCTAAATTAAATCTCGATAAACCAAAAAAACGTCCAAGAGACGGAAATATGAAGGAGTTTAAGAGATTATTGAAAATCAATCCTAAATTTAATCTCGATAAACCAAAAAAAACGTCCAAGAGATTACCCTGGAAGGATGCTCAATTCAATCTCGATATAGTTTCTAATACACCCAAGAATACAATTCTTGATAAAGCCATGATTAGTAAAATCAGAGATTGTTTCAATGAATTTAAGCGTGATGGAGCATCCTATTGTTGGTCAACATTTCGAATTGATGGTGTTGTTGATGCTACCATGACTGATGAAAAAGCAGCAGTGATAATTTCACGTGTTGGGGAAAAACGGTATTTTTTCCGAATCAAATTCATTATCGAAGTCGATGGCAAATGGATTATTAGGGATAAATTTGAACCAATCCTCAAGAATAAAAAAGCTGTCATTGTGAGTAGAGATTCCAAACCAGGGATTCTAACCGGCATTGACAAACCATACTACGAAAGATCTTATCCCGTAACAGCAATGGTTTATGGGCTATATCCGTTAAATGATAAACCCGATATCGCAAAACTAGCTCCTATGAAATATTCGTCAGGGCTTAATTGTGTAGCAACACGGGTAATGGAGCACTTCACAAATGCATCCCGAGGAAATAAACTAACTGATCTGCGACGTAGGAAAATAACCGAATGGGAACTGACAGTGAAACAGAACGGTGCAAAGATTTCTGATATAGCTAAGTTAGAAACATCATTAAGATTTCCAATAACAGTTATGACGATAACCGGAGAGGTTTTATACGAACCGAAATATAACAAAAATGGAGCACCAATACAGATTATTGATCATAACAAACACGCGTGGACACCTGCGGTAACAGTATTTCCACGAGAACGAACCGTGAAATATATCCCCCCGGAATTTTCCGGGAAATTCGTCGGGGATGTTTTCTATGAAGAGAGATTATTTGATGCTATTAATGCGTTGTGTAAGGATGATCCTGTGTCAGTGTGGTTACTTAGAAGTGATGAAGATCCCGAAATAGGATTCGATCAATTTGTAAAACCAAATGGTGAATTATATCGCGTTGAAGAATTAGATAATAGAATGAGAAAAATCGCTAGTGATTTTTCACCGGAAAGTTTCCATGAAAAACTACTCACGGATAGTTTTACTATTCCATCAGTGGTAGCTCACTTCGCAAGAGAAAAAAACTCATGGCGTCCAACACGAAGTGATTTTCTCGAAGATGTTAAATTGAGTTGCGTCGAATATTCCCATGGAGGACTGTGGAATACGAAATACTCACGTGATGGTATGATTTCAATTGATATATCCGCGTGTTATCCCGGAAGTTTTCTCGGATATGGGGAATGCGCTGAGTACTTCAAACGATTTGGACACCCAACACATGAAATGACTCGTGTTGCGATTAATGGACCATTACCTGATTTTGATTTAACCGGATTCGCTCGTGTGATATCATTCGAATTAGCTACAGGGTTACATCCGTGTAGTTATGTTTGGCTCGGTAAACACCTATCTGAAAAGGCCTGGATGCCAATAGTGCTATTGAGATATATGATTGATTGTGGTATGCTAATATCGTTAATTGTTTCCGAGGCTATTATATGCTATCGAGCTCAGAAAGAAGTTTGGCTACCACAACCCGATCTAGATAGAATAATCAGCGAACAGCGAAAACAATTCCCTGATTTCAATGAAGAACAAATCATGAATCGGTCTAAGAAGTTATTTGAAATTAAAAAAGAACAAGCAAAGGATCTCGGACGAAGAATAATCGGTAAATTTACCCAGGGTGGACGATACGACAACGCAAAATACTCCTCGCGGTTGATCATAGATATCGCTGAATACGATTTTATTGTAGCGGATTTAATGAAGCAGGGAAAACTTGTATCCCGTAAGGATGCTTTTCTATCCAATGGTGAGAAAATGGGTACGGTTGTTACCTACTGTGATGGATATAATTCCCAGTACACACATTTGAGAAGTTCAATGCTAGCCTATGCTTCTATTAATCTATTTTCGATGATAAATAGATTTCCTAATACCGCGGTTAGAGTGGCCACTGATTCGATGTATATACACAATAAATACAAATCAGCTGTAGCTAAATTCACAGATCCCGAAGAAAATTGGGGGTGTTGGCGATTTAAAAAGGAGATGCTACATGAGTATTGTGAATCCGCAGACGTTGCCATGGATGATAAATATCTTTGTTGTAACCGTATTGAATTTCAATCAGAATTTTCTAATGCACCACCGGTATCTGATCCAGTATGTAGATACAAGACAGTTTATTTAAACGGTTGTGGTGGGTCAGGAAAGACAACTCGTGCAATTGAATTATTTCGTCGGTCAACCATGATTGTGCTAACACCGACTCACAGACTCGCCAGAGAGATGATACAGCGACGGGTAAATGCTTGTACTTACCATAGTTTCTTTCGATGGAAGGGTGACAAATGGACTCCTGAGCGTATGGGTGATAAATTCATTCCTGAAATCATAATTTGGGATGAAATATGCACAGTGTCATTAGATGTATTACAAATATTTCTCGAGTGGTTGTTAAACAAAAACACAAAAGTCGTCATGTGCGGTGATCTCGGCCAACCACCACCATTTGTCGGTGCATCTCCACATGAATGGCTAAGGGGTTTTGTAGACTACTATGAATAAATCACCACTGATTATAGATCACTTGATGAACGATTACGAGAATTTAAGAAACTAATTAGATTACAACCGGATAGAATCCAGTGCGAAATAGCGCGTGAAGTGATTTCAGAAACTCAAATAAACGATTTCTGGGAAACATGGAGACCAAATGATTTGATAATTGCAAGTAGAAAAATAGTCAGGGATACACTTCAGATGAAGTTATTTGAATTGCATAAAGAAAAATTTGCAACGCTTCCAGTACCCCTTTGTTATAGGCCATCGGATACACGAAAACAGAATATTGAAGTTGATATTCCAGGACAGAGTGAAAAACAAATTCTCGTATTAAATGATATTGTGCTGGTTGATATCAATGTCGTTGAAGATGCATTGCGTGCTAATAAATCCCCGTGGACTCTAGGATACGCAGCAACAATACACTCTTCACAGGGATTGACTATATCGGATACAATTGTTTGGATGGTGGATAATCACATCGAATGGTCGAATTTAGTCTATCTCGCAGTATCCAGAGTACGAAGAATAAATCAGCTTCGAAGAATTGTTTTCGATGATAATGACACCACAATAAATGATATTGATGTTAGCATCATTAATAAAAAACTCTCCGGTTACAAACAACAGGACAAAAAAAAACAACGAGAATTTGATATTGATGCTGAATCAATAATTACGCTGAAGAAACAACAGAATAATCACTGCGCGAGTTGCAATTGTATAATGCGTTGGCAGTATTCGGATAAGGATCCTCGCCAATTCACCGTAGACAGAAAAAATAACAGTCTCGGTCATGTCAGAAATAATGTGATGTTGACTTGTCTTGAGTGCAATAGACGCAACGGTGCTAGTTAAGACCATGCGGTGGCAATTGAGTATCCTCGGGAATTACCTGTAGTTGTTGTCTAGTAAAACCCCGTTGAGGGGCAGTTGAATCCAGTTTATAGACTGGAGGTCTACCAGTTGATCGTGTTATACTAGATATCTTGTGTGCAGTGACGCTCCAAATAGGATCGGTAGCCCTTTTTCTACCCCCTTCAAGCTCTCCTGGTTCGTATAAGTACCTCACAATGACATTACTACCAAGAATTGGTTCTTTGAAATCTTTTTGTGGTTGTACGGGTATTGACTTCTTTTTAATCGCGTTGATAGGTTTCATGTTGATTGTTCTAGTAATCTCGTTATTCAGTGCAGTAATCACAGATGGTAATCTTTTAACCCATTCACGGGATCGCTTTTCTTGAATGAATTCTTTTGCGTATTGATATCCAAATAACCGCTCAGCAATCGTCCGATTAAATCGTTCTACAATGGCCTGATCGCGATGTAGCGCAGTATGCCCTCGTCGTATGGAGACATTATGATGTTTCATTGTAGATAACAATGCACCCTGAAATTCCTTGCCAGGATTAACCTGCAATAGATTTGGCCAGTGCAGAGGACCTCGTCGATAAATCCTTTCAAATGCAGAAGCCACTTCAGGTGATGATTTTGTTTTTAACGGTTCTGCTTCTTTGTATCGACTTGCAATATCAACTACGGTTAATGCGTATTTGTAACCACGATCATGTGGCAGAAATAATATATCAGCCTGATGAACTTCATTAGGAGCTGTCACATCAAAATGCGAGAATTGAATTTGTTTAGGCGGTGGTAGATAAATTTGCCATAGTGCCTGTTTGGATAACCAATTAGCTGCAGTGGTTTTTTTCACTTTTGCAGCGCTAGCGAGTTTATGGACTGCTGATTTACCCCTCCAGTATCCTCTTGGGGAATAATAAATTGATTCCATATTATTAATTACCGGCACCTAACATCAATTTGCTTTTCATAGCCGATTTTATTAAAAATGAAGCCAATTTTTCTTTGAAGGATTTATCAGGAATAGCATTTAACGCATGAATTAATTTCACATCTGCGAGATGCCTGTGTTGCAGATTGCTGCTTTTATAAGCAACATCATGAAGGTGACAGGCCTTATCAATGGCGTTTATTGGTTCTTCACCGGGTCGGGACTGATTTTGATCATTGAGTCTGATATCAAGTCTGGTTCCCGGTCCACAGTAGCTATATCCTGGAAGGTGCTTTTCTCCGGGGTACTTTGCCCATGGGGTTCCAGGGAGCTTTGCCAATTTGGCTGCGATATCACCTCCTCGTTTTTTTTAAAAACATCTCCGGATTGTAAAATCTTTGATTTTGTAGAAACAAATCTGAACTTCTTAATACCACATGTTGCACATCTACCAGTAAGTGCTGATCTGTTATTTTTAGTTGTAACCGTCGTCACATCATTTGTGCTAGTACGCGTTTTACACTTCATACAATATAGATCCATAATTTATGTATAGAAATATGGATATAATTGATTTTTCAGCGACTAAAACAAGAGAACCAGTTAAGCATCATGCAGCGCTACCAAACTCTATCCGGATGATTATAATCGGGCCATCTGGATCCGGTAAAACGCAATTGTTACTCAATTTAATAATGAGATGGATGAAGTGGGATAAGTTGTATTTAATTGCCCCTAGCGTAGATGATCAACGATGTTATGAAGTGCTAAAAGATTTTAACGACAGCGCGGTAGAAAAATCCGGAGAGGGTATTATTGAATTTATAACCGATATCGATGAAGCACCGAGTATTGATGATATTGATGGAGATATTAACAATTTAGTCGTATACGACGATATAATGTTGGATA
The DNA here is from genome assembly GCA_030141615.1 of Unio pictorum. Taxonomy (NCBI): domain Eukaryota; kingdom Metazoa; phylum Mollusca; class Bivalvia; order Unionida; family Unionidae; genus Unio; species Unio pictorum. The sequence goes on along the minus strand of JARLTB010000248.1, from coordinate 3,268,294 downwards.
AACAAAAAAATCCTGCTAGGATCTTTTCCAGAGGCAGGCATAAAAACACTGACGTGATATATGTCACTCAACGCTACACTCAGGTTCCAAAAGTCATCAGAGATAACTGCAATATTCTTGCTGTATTCAACGGAGTTGATACTCATACTCTTAGAAATATATGGCAGACATGGTGTTCTGATATGGACTTCAATCAATTTAAAAACTTCTTTAGTCATGCTCAGTCAACCCCGTACGGATTCGCAACAATAAATTTGCATGATCCTCGGACACGATATCGTATCGGACTGGATCAAATATTCGGTTAAAATCATTTCTTATTTTTTGTTAACCCATAGCAGCAGAGAGGGTGGATGACAACAAGTTGCGACCAAAATTAATTAAAAAACGTAAAAGTCTCCGTTTTCATTTTTTTTAGTTAAAATGAGATTTCGTAGGGAAGGCTCGTTAAGATTTCAATCAATTTTTTGTCTGAAAACGTTGTAGGGTTTGCCCCTGAGATATTTTTTTTTGGTTAAAATGAGATTATAGGACGGCTCGTTTTAGGATTTCAATCAAAAAATTGATTGAAAAATTGTAAAATCTCCGTTTTCATTTTTTTAGTTAAAATGAGATTTCGTAGGAAAATTCGTTTTAAGGATTCAATCAAAATTTTGTCTGAAAACGTTGTAGGATTCGCCCTCTTTTTGGTTAAAATGAGATTATAGGACGGCTCGTTTTAAGATTTCAATCAAATTTTGTCTAAAAACGTTGTAGGATTCACCCTCTCTGCTGCTATATATCATAACACGGTATTTACATTAATACAATTAAATCCCATACGTGAAATCAAGTATATGGTCTAAAATGGGTAGTTGGTGAATCCACATTCTCTTAATTAAAAAAGTAATTCCTTTCTTGAAATCAGATTATGTTGACTAAAAATGTGCATTTAATGATATCATACTACCCTCGTTAAATGATTCCTTGATGAGATATTAAACTAAAAACAAGACTAGAATTCTCTATTCCTATCAGTCTCCATTAAACGACCAAACAAAACATTTAGCCAGTGTTAAAACGAAACACTCACATTGAGTGACCTGTACATGCAATAATGCGAGGATCACACAAAAGAAAAAAGGTTTGACTCCAACTCACAACCGACATGTTTGTGTTTGGAAAATTATCGCGATTCGCAATAATCTTCGGGGAAAAAAAAACAAAAGATGTTTGGACCACCCTTGTGATAGTGCTGTAAGTACGTAGATTGCATGAACAGTAAACAGTCCTGCTAATAGAACATGTAGAACATCCTCGGGGCGGTTTATACAGCTAATTAAATTCGATTCAATTTAAAGATAAGGCAGTCAGAGATAAGAAACATCCATTTTACGGATCCTTAATTGGCTGTGAATAGTAAGGATGACGCCGGGTCAAGTTCGTTTAACATTACTATATAGAAGCACACTTTAGCGAGATCTTTGGAAAGTCCGGCAGCATCAAACCTCAAAGAAGAAGACACAAGACATCTGTGTTACTGTCAACCCACCCCACCCCCTATACGTTTGAGAGCAGCAAAAACTTCATATTATTACGAAAATATTCCATTGTTGAATGGATTTTAAAGACAAGTCTTTGTATAAAAGCATCTGTTGTGTTTATGAGTTTGTGTGAACGCGTGTACACGTGTTGTGTTTATGAATTTGGGTAAACGCGTGTACACGTGTTTGTTTATAAGTTTGGGCGATCGCGTGTACGTGTGTTGTGTTTATGAGTTTGGGTAAACGCTTGTACACGTGTTTGTTTACGAAGACCCCAAACCATCTAACATTGTCAGGACATATGGCCAATAAGCCGTAATTTTTTGGGGGAAACTAAAAAACCGTGAAATTGAAAGGCATTTACTTATGTGAAAACTGCGATAATTCCAGCTTCGCTTTCAGCCATTTTATGATGCCGCTTGCCCAATGTGACACTCGTTGAATACACAACCTAATACGCATGAATTGAGGATTATCATTTGCTAAGTTCCACGTTTTCGTTTTCGCGCGCAGAATCAACACTCACATATTCAGTAATTTTATTTTGAACAAATCAGCCCCAAATTGTGTGCACTACCCACACCTACGCAGTAAAACTCTCGAAATATGGTGAAGAAGAGTACATGTTTAGCTCAAAGGCTATCAGCAGAACTACTCTCACGGTAGACTGAGAGTAAATACTTGAGGTGATAGGGTCCATTCTGGTAAATTGGCCACTGGCAAATTTCTCAACTTAAGGCTATGGTGTGACTTTTTCAACTATTATTGTTTACTATTTAAAGATATTGATATATTTGTGAACAATGTGTAATGGGCATTTGTTGTTCTTGAAACTGATGTCCGACATATATACCTTCTAAAGCAATTCTGAAGTATGTTGTGATATGTGAAATACCAATAGTCGGCTGGGATGAAGAGCTCGCCTCACAGCAGAAAACATATGGGTTTGGGGCATCTAGCATATCTGAAAAACGTCTTGGATAACAACTATTTTCAATTGCATTAGCCTATTTTAGTACACACTGTTTTGCAGAATTCTCATCTATGAAAAGGACACGCGTTTGCACTGTGAGCATCATATAGTGTCTAAAATGTCTTTCGGACATGTAAATTGTAAGCATGAATTTGGTGCTGGAGTGCATAAACATCTGCTATGAACTGCCATTGACTTCTCTTGTCATGTTGATATCTTTTTATGCTTTGTTTTAATATAGGCATCTTTAAATATGGACCTATTTTACCTCATTTGTAAATTAGATTTTTTAAATGATGTTTTTTAATACTAGGTCGCTGATGGCGGCATTAAATTTGTACACACAAACTAGCCCCTGCCTCCTTAGCACTCTGAGTAGTTATTACACAGAAATGACTACCCCCTCACCTCGCCTCGTGTGCACACCTGTCGACACTAGCGCGTGCTGTTATAACCATGACACCACTGTCAGATGTCATATTCGTGCGTACACACACACAGACATACATACGCACGATAAGAACAACATCAATTCAGTGGTGCTTCTCATTGCCGTAATGACTTAATAATTGGCAGTTTTAAGAAACCACAGATAAATGTTGGCAATAAATTTCTTCTCTATCCATCAGTGGACACATAATGTATATGAAAAAAACTTTTATGGAATAGCATGGCCAATTTAAAAATATTTAGTAATATTTGGGTCGTTTAATTACAGTCAACTAAGTTTAGTTGATCAGATCTCCATAGGTATTAAGCAGTTTGTTTATTGGCGTGGTCCTTCTCAGACTCCATCATAGAGAGAACCCCTTAGTGCCGACATTTCAATGATTTTATGTTTCATTGCTCCCATTGTATATGTAGTGCGTGTATATTCAAACAGAACTGGGCATATACTTATCTAATTGGATTAGGGTTTTGTACACAGTCATAGTCTAGTCTTAATATAGCTCCAAAACCCTGGTTGGGTTAGAGGTTTAGTGACGTTAGTGTTCCTTGCCAGGATTCTATGTTGTCCTGCGTATGATGCGGTATGCTACCTTGTTGTTTTCGTTTGGATTGGCTCTATAATCAGTTATGTTTACGGTAGAGTTGTCTTTAGATATGAGTGTTCAAAAGTAAAAAAACTAATTCCAGCTAGCGAGGCCCGGTTCTAGCATGTGGCGGTGGCATGTGACTCAAGTCTTTAGTTCACACACTTCCGTGACAGAGGCCAATATCTTCATCCCCATGCTCCCGGTTCTTATCAAAAGTGAAAGTGATGTGTGTAGAATGGTAGATGAAAGGAGAAGTTTGAGAATAACATAATCGACAAGATAGAAAACTGGAAAATATTTTTTATTGCTGAGTGCGTGTACTTTGTGCATTTTATACCTCATAGTTTTAGTAGATTGTAAATGTAACCCCGTTTTTGTTTTCGGAATGTTCTATAATTATGCATTACCATTAGGGAGATCCGATATGATCCGTGCTATCTCGAATGAACCACGTATATTAGGCACTGTACCATCACATCATATGCTCCTTAATCAGTAAGAACATTCGCTATTCTATTGTTTTTGTTCTTTTGTACCTATCGATGGTTTTGCTTGTATTAGTTTCTAAGAGGTATTCAGTGATTTTATTAGTATGTTATTTTATTAGTAACAAAGTCAGTATTAGTACTGATAGAGAATACTAAATAACAGTTTCAGAAACGATGCAGAGAAGCTCGTTTATGATACAGCCCTCGCATCGCGTCTCTTTCTGTTTGTATATCATCTGAAATTAATGTATGTTTTCCGTTATTCGGAAATTGTTTATATAATCTGAAGATTAAAGTCAGAAGACAGGAACTGACAACAGTGTGCCACTTCCAATATATTGGTTCCATAACCACCTAATCGGAATCAAGAGCAGCATTTCTGTCACGGTCAGCAAAAACAACGACAGCTTGGTCAAAGCTAAGACCCATCTGGAGAGACAAGAATATCTGTCTGAAAACTAAAATCAGACTATTGAGAGCACTAGTCATCTTGAACCTTTTGTATTAATGTGAGGTCTAGATCCTGACAGCAGAATTACTACGAAGAATCCAGGCACTTGAAATGAGATGCTACAGAACCATTCTTGGCATCTCTTACATTGACCACATCCTAAATGAGGAAGTGCGTAACACCATCGGGCACAAAGTAGGCCAATATGAAGACTTATTCAACACCGTCAAACTGAGAAAGTTGTAACAGAAATGACACGGCAGTAGAGCCAACAGTCTATCCACAACAGTCTTGAAGGGAAGAGTCCAGGGTGGCAGAAGTAAAGGTATATAGAGAAAACGTGGACTGACAACATCCCGAATGAACCAGGAATAGTGTTGCGGAGACCCATGCACTTGGCACATGATCAAGACAAGTAGAGGGAACTTGTCAGAGACGGATGAAGATGATGATGATGATGATGATGATGATGATGATGGTTCGTAATTTCAGATAGAATTACTAGATGTCGGAGATCGAGTACTTGTGGCTGGTTATATTTGTATGCATCTGTTTGGAACAAATAAAATTGCAAAGGTATTAGCTAACCATTTTGCCTTTTAGGTCTGAGCAGCAAAACTATTATGATAAGAATTTGCCAGGATGTGATTTAATATAAGTAAAATGGACAGGTGTGAAAAAGAACGTGATTTAATATAGGTGAAATGGGCAGGTTCGGAAAAATAGACAGGTGTCCTAAAGATTTAATACATAATTTACGTCACTTTGCTCTATAACTCGCTAGTATTTAAATCGTTTTCAAATTTTAATGTGGTTTAAAGCAATTTAGAAACGTCGGAAATCTTATTCATAAACTAGGTCACTGGTATCTGGTATTAATTTGACTTAAAACAAATAAGTCCTCAGCATCGGCGACTTTGCAAGAGAGCAAGAGATAAGATATCCTAACTTTGAAAACACGCTGCTATCTCCAAGGTATCAACTCACCAGGTTGTGATTTGGTCATTACAAATTTCTATCAAGGATGATAACTATTTTGGGACCAGATAGCGTTTTTAAGATTTCCTTTGATCTCCTGGTACCAAACGCTATAGTTAATCATCACCTCGGGCACTGACAGACAGTGGTCTTTTTCTGCTTTAAGTTTTTTTGGGATTGGTCTCTCTAATCAGATTCGTTAAATTCGTAATAAAAGTTGTTCAAAACATTTAGAAAAAATACTCCGGTCAAACATGCATAATTCAACATGCAATAGATTGCTCCAGTAGGGACTTTATATCCTGCAGGGACTTCATATTTAGTAAAGACTTTGGTTCGGTTCACCTGAAATCAAACTAATAATACAAATCGGCTCTTGCATCAACATGCTCGTACCAAATTACTCAATATAGCTACACGGTTTTAAATCCTATGTTTGAGATATACAAAATATGTTCATCATTTGCTACAGTATTTTATTTGTTCTGCCAAATACATCATACATATTTCCTCAAATTTGGGAATCTTTTAGCATCAAATAGTAAACAGTAATATTTAGCTAATCATTTCTTAATCGGGACGACTGTTCGTCTAATACAGGGATATACTTGCCTTTCTCATCCAGTGGCCAGATTGCATTTTCTAAGACCACTCGAGATCTGTAAACACTTATTTTCATACGTACAATTGCTGTTCACTGGCTAGAGTTCTGTGCTGTTTTACCTTGCTCCGAGGGTCGGACAGAACACGTTTGCGGGCAGGATCCGCCCTGCAAGTCACGGGTTGTGTACTTCTGGTCTGATAACACAGCTGAAAGGGCATACATGAGTCAGTTACGCCGTGTCAGTAAATTCATAAATTATGAGTGAGCCGTACATGGCTGTAAATAGCGTCACAATAACTGATCATCCGATAAATGTTGTGACCCAGTTAAGGTAGCAAGCATATTCCGTTTTTTTTATGTATTTTTGTCTTGCTGATGATTATTGTAGCATGGCCAGACTATATTCGTGAATGAAATTAAATGAGCAAAGTAGTATGAAATAAGCGGTGAAACACATTTTGCTAAAAAATGCATACATGGAACTCCACTTTGGAATTTAATAAAACCAGTCGGACATTGCCTGTTACGCAGTGATCGCTCTGACCCACACAGTTTGAAAACTGAGTTTATTTGCTTACTATACACAAAATTTGCCAGGTTAAAGCCACAAAGGTCTTGATCGTTCTGGCTCAAATGATGTAAAATGTTCGCTTGTTTGCTTTTAATACATTACATGTGACAGGTTCTCGAGTTTTTTTTAAAAACTTTTATTATAGTCTATAAAACTCGAAAATCTCTTTAACACACATTTTGGCTCACTTTGTTTTTTTAAACTCACATATTAATAAATAGGGTAATCACTGAATACTTATCAAAGGTCTTTTGTGTTATACAACACTAATTTTTATAATTGATTTTTTTAAAAATATAATATAAATCAGATAAATTATTTTAAAGACTTGGCTTCAAAAATGAACAATGCATGTCTGGAACGGAAATATTCCTTCGTGATGAAGCCCAAGTGTAAAGTATTCCCAGTTCTATGTACTGTCCAAGTGTAAACCATGATTAAACGATTTTTTTATTCACGTTTTAAATAAAACATTAATTACAGAGATAAATATGTCTTGCTTTTTTATGTTATTTATTCTGTTCTTGAATGGCGTCGAAACCCCTCTCAAGGAAACAGGCTCTGTATAAATGGCCTGCAAAATCTGCCCAAGGATACAAAGATTCCATGAGACCTGAAAACCCACCAAATAGTATACACTGTGCTTAATAACTTGGAAAACCAGCCCAAGAATACACACCATTCTGAAATAACATGGAAACCCACCCATGAATTTAAAGTTTTTAAGAGACCCGAAAACCCAACAAATAGTACAATCTGTTCTTAAATAACTTCGAAAATCAGCAAACGAACAAACACTTTTCTAAGACGATCTTGAAACCCTAACCAAGGCTACACTGTCTTCTGGAAAGGGCATGGAAACACTACCCAAAACTACGCACCGTCCTTAAAGGGTCTGGAAAACCCGCCGATTGACACATACTGTTCTTATACGACCTGGAATCCTCGCCAAAAAATAAACATTGTTTTGAAAGAGCTCGGAAACCCACCGAGTAAAGGTATGGAATACCCACCTTCAATACACACTGTTCTTTCACGGCCTGGAATCCCAACTTAAAGAATAATCTTTATTCTTAAAATGCTTGGAAACCCCACCCAGTAATATACGCTGTTCTTAAAGTGCCTGGCATATTCACTCTACAAAACACACCTTTAAGAATGGATTCGATTTATTTTTTATTTATCTCATTAGTTTGGGAACAAGATACGATGCGTATCAGGTGTTAGGTTCACAATCGCTTTCATGTTCATTTTCTCGAGACTTGTATCCTTAAACGTGCTTCGATGATGCCACTCATTAGATCTATGGTAACTTAAGCCAATATTTATCTTTGTCAGAATTTAAATTAGGGATTCTGTAAAACTACGTATCATTCAATGGTTTAATACTCAGGGAAAATGGGTACAGAATATACCTTATTTCAGAATAATTTGAGTGTGTCATTAAGCCCAAAATAAATAAGATCCTTGAGTGTATCATCTAAAACAACAAAATAAGATCTTTTGAGTGTATTATCTAGCCCAAAATAAATAAGATCATTTGAGTGTATCATCAAAACCAAAATAAGCAGGATCCTTTGAGTGTATCATCTAAAACAAAAAAATAAGATCTTTTGAGTGTATTATCTAGCTCAAAATAAATAAGATTATTTAAGTGTATTTATCTAGCCCCCCTCCCCCCAAAAAAATCCTTTGAAATAAGATCATCTGAGTGTATCATCTAGCCACCCACCCACCCTCCCCCAACAAGAACATTTGAGTGTATTATCTAACCCAAAATAGATAAGTTCATTTGAGTGTATCATCTAGCGAAACATAAATAAGATCATGTGATATATTACTGGAGGCCGACTCTTTTAATTTGAAAAGGACCAAGTAGATGTCACGGGGAGCTAACATTTCCAATTGTTCATCGCTAATTGCCCCTACCATCACTATCACTCGCACCTAACCTCACTTCATGAAAGTGCATGAAATTGTTTCACTTACTGCATTTTGTGTGTTGTGATTTAGAGTTGTAACGTAGCGTGATATCGCTACGATGTCTGCAGCTTGTCAGTTGATAGTGATGTGTAGCACCCTGTCACTTTTCCTGATACCAGGCCAAACAGTCATATCATTAACCTCTAAATGCTGAGCGCCTAGTACCATTTTTGTAAGTCTTTAGTATGACTCGGTACGGAATCGAACCCACGACCTCTAGCATCTGAGGCATACGCTCTAACCACTAAGCCAATGGAGCGGTATGTTTACTGCGGTTTGGTTTTTGTTATTTCTTTATTCTTTACGCTTTACTTAATGTTTTGGGGAGTTTTGTAATGTGTGTTATAGTGTTGTATTTGCATCGCAATGAAGGTTCAACTATTTCTTGGTATTTCACTCACGTCATCGTTTTCCATTAAGTGGTCATGACAAGATCCTGATGTTCATTGACCAGAATTTTTTTAAGAAAACCTAAATAGGGTCGTATATAACCACTTGTACCACACAAAAGTAAAACATATAAACATGTAAAACAATATCTAATACCTTTGGTTAAAGACGTACAAATATATAATCAATTATAACCTCTAACGTTTTACTTATGTAAAGAAATAATAAGATTACTAAGGTTAATATTAAATAGAAAAATATCTCATGACAAAAGGATTCCATACATATGGGCAGACGTACAAGTCGCTGCACAATATAATGGCTGTTTGTGTGTTAAATGGAGTCGAGTTGGAATTCTTTGGTTATATTTAATCTGTGATAAGAATGTTTTCATTGTATGTAGAGGGCAGTATTGTTATATAGTACTTGCTTAAAATTCTATTCATTAACTCATGCATATTAAAGGCATAGCTTCATTTCTTTCACCCTGGCTTGTCAGTCTTTCAAAACAGTTTCGCACAGGTATGTTATAAGATATTAATGCACCCTTGTCAAGCACAGGACATGTTCTATGAATCAGCCACTGGTATCAGCCGGTAAAGGTCACGCTGGAAGACATTTCCAAGGTGAATATTCGAAAGACAATACCTTTGTAATCTATTCTGGTTGTGATACTATTCTATCCGTGAAGTTATCGCAGTGTTCAACAATGATTATAAACAGGTCTGTCACTAGATTTAAAGAATAACTGGTATGAAACAGATCAGATACAAAGCAAGAATATCACTAAGGACAGGTGTACACAATATACAGCAAGCCGAAAAGTTTATTGCGGCTCGGTGACCGTGTGCTTAACACGTGTATTCATGCTTTAATTACAGACACATCACTTTCGGTCAGAATGGCTGATTTGTGGAAATGCGGTTTATGAGAGTTGAAAGGAGTCTGGAGAACAGAACCGGGACACCCCTGTGGTAGACGCCTTTTAGCGCATACTTATAGCCATCGAACTGTAAAGAAAATTTACCCTATGAAAAAAATTAGGTTTGCTTCGCGTTAATTAATCATTTTGGGGCGTGTGGGTTGGTTGGGGTAGATTTCACTCACCTCCCTTAATTCCAGTTCCGTTCCAGTAGATTATCAGCACGTCTTACGGACACCGACATTTATTTATTTAAACAACTTTAGTCTTCTTCAACGCCATTAATTATTTTTTTGACTAGAGTGGGTGTGTCTATATGCTTTTTTCTATTTCTAGAGTATGTTTTTTATTCTTCAAGTTAAATGATACAAATTATGTCATAGAAACGTTAAAAATGCAGAAGAGTCTGAAGCTTTGCTCCCAGGTCATCTGCCTCGGGTTTCATCCAACAGATCCCACGATAACTTGTTTGCGGACCAACCTGTCCTAAACCCTAACCCTCACTCTGGAAATGTTGGTAATACTCGCGGTGCCGAAGATTTGAAAAGTTATCATTTGTCACATTATTGTTTATCCTTTGCCACCTAGTTGTTGTTATGAATACAACCGTACAAGTCAATGAAGCAGCAACTTGAAAACGTACAAGATAGGAAGTGTTGCTCTTCGAGGTCAGGAAAGAATAACTTGAATCGGTACAAGATAGTAAGTGTTGCTCTTCGAGGTCAGAAAAGCCTAGCTTGAAACGATACAAGATAATAAGTGTTGCTCCTGGAGGTCAGGAAAGCCTAACTTGAAAACTTACAATATATAGTAGTTTGGTCATCTGAAGTCAGGAAAGGTGTCCATGAATACTTTCGAACGAAAACACATTATGAGAAAGTTTCTTAAAAATGAACTTGATAATAAAACAACAACAATAAACTACTTTCATAAAAAAGTAAGGAGAGGAAAAGGTTATTATCCGCCACAAATTAAACGATTTCAAGGGTTTCTTTAGCCTTTATATTTCGGACAACAAAATGTAGAAATACAGCTAGCAGTTGTTCCCCCATTCTAGTTCACTATACAAATGATCTAGGAAGAATGTGTTGCCAAATATCTGCAGATTGTATCGGTACAACACGTATTCACACTTCGGACCTGTCTTCTAGAAACATAATATACATTTTCTCAGATTTGTAACTCACAGAACGAAGTTGGGTTAGATTATATAGTGTAGATGTTGCAGATGTAAAGTTACAGTTTTTTAGACTAATGTTATATAAATAGCATGTTACAGTTTTTTAGACTAATGTTCTATAAATAGCATGTGCATCTGATTATACAAATCCGCATGGTTAGATGGGATTTGCTTTCACAAATCTGATGGATAATACGATGTTATTTGGGTCGAAACATGTAATGATGCGTGTGTGTGTCTGTGTGTGTGTCTGTGTGTGTGTATGTGTGTCTGTGTGTGTGTCTGTGTGTGTGTGTATGTGTGTCTGTGTGTGTGCCTGCAAAATTTGTAATATATTTAGAGCTGTTAGCGTGATCTAATAGGAAATATAATATGAATGAGTTCACTACGTTCTTTGTAGACACTATATTAATGTCATGGTTTTCTTTGCCGAAAACTATATAACTGTCTACTTAATTTGTTTAAATTGTTAAATGTTTTTTATTTCGGGTGGTTTACTTATCAGAGCAGCTCAGATTTCTTCAAAAACTTAACTAATTATTGCAGCTGACTAGCACGTTTATCGATTGACCAAAATCTTGAAGTCTTACATATGCTTGCGATATAGGATGTCACGATTATTCTTCAGTCTAAAACTATACATCTACGAAATATTTTGTCTAGAAATAAAACGTACAGGAGTTTATGAAAGGTCCTCAGATTTTCCTCAATGTCACCCCCCCCCAACCCCATCTAAAGCACACAAAAAAAGACTCCTAATGGAACATCTGTAGAGACGACGACTAGTTCAGTTCTCGATAGCAGCTGAATATTCATTGCCAAATAAATATAACGACATATGTTTCAAATTCGAATTTGGGAACGAAAGTTTGAGGCTGTGGTCTGGACTTAATCGTATGTATTTATTGCTGTACGTTTTTAAATTTGTGTCATAATGTCCTACTTGTTAATAGAACCCTCAGATCAAATTGTGTGGCACTACACAATGAAGTAGCAGAGATGTTGAACATACCTTTATGCTAGAACTTCATTTTTGGAACATAAAGCTTCCTGCGAAAATAATCCCTATAACTAATCGTGAGTTTCTCCCAATGGGTTAGTTTATTTTCTAACTTTATGCTGTCATTATGTTTTTAATTTTGTATGCGCCTTTTGTTTACCTATAGGACGTTTTATGGAGGTCCCACCCTCTCTGCTGCTGTAATGAAATCATTATCATTATTACATATTATTATTATAGCAATAACTATGGAATCGTATACAGCTAGATTAGCTCGAGAGTGAGTAGAAGCAATTAAGAAATTTTTACCAGTCCATGATTCTGTCAGACAAAAGTTACAAGAACATCAAGAAAGGTTGATTGTGCAGAAAGTTCTCATCAATTATTCGGACGTTATTACTAAAACAACTAAACCTCTTCTTCCTCAACTTTAGAAAAACAGCTGAAGAAACTGACTAAACATCAATACATCAAGGTCTTCCTGGTCGAAAGCCTCAACCAGTAAAACCTTTTTCTAAAGAATAAAACAAATACCGATGAAGAAATAGTCGAAGAACTACGTAATAAATTTACAAACGAAGCTTTAAAATAAATCGATAAAACTGATGCGGATAAATTTCCATCTCTTGTTGTTAAACGCTTTGAAATTAGAAAAAAATTGAAACCATCAAATGGAACAAATTTTACGTTTTCTTATAAGATTCAAACTAAAACATGTCAAATCGACACAAAAGGACATTGTATATTGCGTATATGGATCTAAAAAATATTTAAAATCTAAGTATGTTACAGCAGATATATTAACTACTGATTGGCCTGATTTTGTGTTTTAATGTGCAAGATAAATTTGATCCTTCTGAATCAGATTATCTTACACACCCTCCCCCAACAAAACTAAATAATCAACATTTTATGAAAATGTCATATTTCTTACACAGTTATCTTTTAAAAAAACGGAAAAGGTTTTGATATTTGTATTAACAATATCGTTTCTGACGTAGATCGACTGGAAATTCTGATTGAACTAACACCTGCTGGAAATAAATCTCCAGAAGTTCTAATATTTTTCAACGATTATTTACTAGCTGCGTCTTGTTTAATGTTTATCGATCTCTCATTGATGAAATTGCTGATATATATATATATATATATATATATATATATATATATATATATATATATATATATATATATATATATATATATATATATATATATATATATATCACAGTGATTAAATCAATAAACAACAAATAAGATAACTAAACACAATGCTCAACGATGACCGATCATGGTCAGTGTGCTAAGATTGCGATTACTTACTTATAACGTGATCTACGGTAATGGACATGGCGATGTTTTTCAGGGTTTATTTAGAGTGATAGCTCCAAAAGTAATTCAGATTGCGAAGAAACTTCGAATGAAATCTATTGACATTGTTTGTGATAAAGCTCCTGGTGTTATTGGTAATGTTGCCGGTAAAGCGTTTTCAGCAATCAAGGATAGACTATCAAAATTCATACAACGAAAACCACCCCTAGTAAAATTACCAAACGTTGAAGTGATACCTGCAAGTGTAGGCAAAATAATAAGTCACACCGTAAATCAAAAACTACCAGAGTTGGCTGGTGAAGCAGAACAAATATAAATACAAGTCTGATAGCAGGATGTGGTCTTCGTGTTAGACGATAATAATGAGAATAAAATGTTTAAACGTGCATTCGACATGGATGCTCCAATTTTCAAGAAGGAATCCATACGCGAAGGTCTATTTTATTCGCAAGAAGCGCGACACCAAATCAGCGCTGAAAAATTGAACTTCAAGTTCAAGATACAACTATATATATTTTTTACCGCTGAAGCGTGTACTGAAGTAGAAGTCGAAATGCGATCAAATGATAACACTGAATATGGAGGTGATATTATGGTTATTTTTGTTAATATTGGTATTATAGCGTCCTTTGAAGCGTTACGTATATCATCGAAGGAATAAATATTAAATCAATTCAGAAAGATGTCGACACGGCCACGACGCTATTGGGTTTAGCAAGATATTCCGATGAGTATTTAAGATCAGCTAGGCCATCCTCGATGTCTATCAAGTATAATTCCAGCCACCCTGATATTAACGCATAATATTACACGACCATGAAACGCTGCTGACGGTGGTAATGCTGATGTGTGGGTGGTAGTTCATGGCAACAACCCAGATTACAACCTAAAATTTACAGCACGTCGAGTAATGCTAAAAGATGGAAATAGAAGGTTTGCATATGCAATTCCACTCTCCATCATCTTCGGAATTTGTAGAAATATTATAAACATTAAATTTGAGCCAAACATACGCTTTTACTGCAAGAATAGCTAATGACCATGATGCACTCTGGTGAACTGCGGTTGTTGTTGATGTTGGTAAAGTAATACTAACAAAACTGTTGTTGTGGGTGGAGGTAAAAGACTAACGATTGCTGAAGAACACGAATTACTTGCTTGTATGCGGTAAACTATCATTCGCACGGTTGACAATAAATACAGATAGTGTTAAAATTCAATATTAATGGTTTATTTATATGGCCGAGGGCATCACCACATGGTGCTTTCACACTGCGACATATATGCATTGCTTTTCAAAATTCTGAACGAATTAATGCCCAAACACATAGTCATATGATATTTGACAAATTGGGTGCATCTTTAGTTTCGTTAATTATAAATAGGCATCAAGAACAATATGCAGATATATTATTGATTTAAGATCAAAATCATATAGTACGTGCATATCATCCTTTGATGACATTTGTGGTACGTGATCAAAATGTAGATACTGGTTTACAAATATCACAATTATATTTTTCAAATCTATATCCAATTTATGTATTCTCGTTGGTACATCTAGATTTTCAGGACAACTGTCGTTGACATACACTATCGAGCTCGTGTAACAAGAGGAGCTGTAGTTAATTACAGAAAATCTCTGTTATACTCAGTGATAAATCGATGTTTTTTGAAGGTTTTGGTGGACGGATGAGTCATTGAGCAGAGAGCATGTAATTAAATATCACATGATATTATAAAATGTCACGTGGTCACGTCAATGTTATTCTGAATCATATTCAGGTAAATAAATTACAATCAAAACTTACAAGTATACGCGGAACAAAAATAACGTTCAAACTAGTTCAGATGTCTAATAGTGGTCAAACAAATTATCAGTAACCAAGACTCAACTTAAACATTTATAAAAGCTATATAATCAAAGATCCGAGTTCTGATTCATTCTTCTCTGACTTCCAATAAAGATTCATTAAAAACAAATGGAATATTTCCACTTTTTGCCCACCTTTTGCAGCGTTCATAGCTTCTTCGGCCCCAACCATTGCAAACACAGCTGCACTTTAAACGGTGTTTTTAACGGTGCTGCCGGAGGTCTGGGTAAAATAGCTGTTTATAACATAACAAAAAAAAACAAATAAGAGGGCAAGGAATATAATTTCCAGGAACTCAGCTATATTGGAAAAGACCCGAGGCTTCTTGGGAAACTACGTTGATACATCCAATATCTCATTTTGATTTATAAAATGCTGCTGAAAAATTAAAAAGTAAAATCCTTTAGAGTTGATTTTATGAGTGATCAATTACTAAAACAACCTACTAATGTTCAAACCGGTGTCATTAATCTTGACAATAGTTCTGGTCCAGGAACTCATTGGATCTTTTACGCAAATGATCCTTGTAGAATTGTTTATTTTGATTTGTATAGACTGGCCCCACCAAATGAGTTTGTAAAATATGTCGGTGGACTTACTCCGATCTGGCATTCAAGATTACCAACACAGACAATAGTTCTTCCTCCAATACGTGGCCGTGATGAAATTACTGTACGTAACGCTGTCAAAATCAACCAAACCAGACTATTAAAGTCGCATACGAGTATACTGGTCTTGGAGAACCAGAATCAAACGATGATGCTGCAACCAAGAAATACGCCGATGAAAGAGACTTCCCAATGATGAATTTATTAACAAGAACCAATAATGGATTAATCAATCTTAAATCTGATTATACTGCCCACATAATTACGTACTTGAATTTCCTAGAAACGTAAAGAGAACCATTAGTGAGCTTTACGGAATATCAGCTGTTATCGACATGAAACTCGTTGACATAATAATGATGATCACTGAGGAGGAAAATATATAAGGTAGCGCCTGAATCATCATGATCACAGCTTAATGTATTGAATATGGCGCTAAGGTTACATGTATATACAGGATGTCAGTACTATGTGTTACAGCATTTACAATATCTGCTACAATACCATAACGTTATCCCATAACAAAATATTCTGGATCTATGTTAGTATTACTAGATCAAAATGACGAAGTAACATTGGAAATGGAACCTGAAGAAAAGAGAATCAGCTTGATTTACCATTGGTGTCTTGAATTAGTCGCTAAAATACCACCTGCTCAAATAATGAATTGCCCAATCAAGGTGCAACAGTACAAATAATATCATGTGCGTGAATGACTAAATAAACTAAACAATATAGTTTATGAGTATAAAGCAAAAGTAAAATAAGTATCGCAGACGTTCAGTTGTCGTTGATATGATTGTATATTCGACGTCTGCTGTTATCGCTGGAACCAGCGTATTGCTATCAAGAATAATATAACTAGCGAGGGCATCAGAAGTTGTAACAATTTTTGTTTCAGCTACAACAACAAATGGTGGCGTTTAAAATATCATTGCCAAAGGATTTGTTGATGTGACGAAAATAAATTACCTGAGTATATAATAAAGTTGCATACAGCGACTCTAGCATAGTCTAAATTACTTTCATTTCATTGATTTCATCAGGTCTTAGTGATGGAATAATATCTGATAGCGAGTTTACAGAAATGATCAAGATTTACAACGAGGCGATGACTACGTTTACTTTAGATAATAATAATAATAATAATAATAATAATAATAATATGATGATGATGATGATGATGATGATGATGATGATGATGATGATGATGATGATTCCCGCTCCGGTGGCCTAGTAGTTGGAGCGTCCGCTGCAGAAGCTGGAAGTCGTGGGTTCAATCCCCGGCCATGTCATACCAACGACTTACAAAAATGGTACTTGCAGCTGCCTCGCTTGGCGCTCAGCATAAAGAGGTTAGTGTTAGGACTGGTCGGCCTGGAGTCAGGATAATGCGACTGGATAGGACATCATGCTACATGTCTGCGGCATGATGCCCCAGTGCTAGACTTCATTATAGACTGAAACACTGCAGACATCGTAGAGATATGACTGAATTTGTTTTAACACTACGTTAAAAATCGTAATCAAACAATCAAACAAACAAATAAGCCAACCGAAGGGTTGGGTGCTCTGCATATAACACATTACAAATGCATATTATTTATTATATTTCTACAACATGGATGTCGTTAATTTCCTAGCGTCAATAAAACAAAAACCAGTCAAACATCATCCAGCGCGACTGAATTATGTCAGAATTATAATAATAGGTCCATCTGGGTCTGGTATAACGCAATTAATACTTAATTTAATAATGAGATGGCTAAAATGGGATAGGTTAAATTTAGTAGCTCCGTCAGTTGATGATCAGAAATGTTACGATGTGCTTAAAGATAAAAATGAAAACGCAAAATTGTTGAATGCAGAAGGTGGTGATATTAATTTTATCACTAATATTGATATCACCGAGTGTTGATGAACGTGATGGATGTATTAATAAATTAGTTGTTTATGATGATGTATTGCTAGACAAACAATCTAATCCAGCTCGGATATTTTCGCGAGGCAGATATAAAAACAGACATGATTCATGTTACTCTGAGATATACACGAATACCTATAGTGATCCGAGATACCTCTAATATTTTAGTTCTATTTAATGGAGTTGATACACATACTGCAAGAAATATTCATCAGACGTGGTGTTCAGGGGATATCGATACAATCAAATTTAAAACCTAAGCTAACGACATGGATTGATACCGATAAATTTACAAGAAATATTCATCAGACGTGGTGTTCAGGGGATATCGATATAATCGAATTTAAAACCTAAGCTAACCACATGGATTGATACCGATAAATTTACAAGATCCTAGAGTAAGATATCGTGTAAGTCATGATACAATTTTGGTTAAATAATGATTTTGTTAAAGCAGCAGAGCGGGTGGGACCTCAATGAAACATCATATCTGTAAACGCAACGCGCATAAAAAAATTTGAAGAAAACAAACGACAGATAAAGTAACAGAATGAGCTAACCCATTTTTAGAAACTCTTTGTATGTCAGAGGCTTCAGTTTAGCATTATTGACCTTATAAGTTTCATTTTCGTAGGAAGCTTTATATTTCAAAACTGACGTTATAGCACAAAGGTCTGTTCACCCTCTCTGCTGCTAAGGAACATGCTTAAATTTCATCTGATAAACGGCTTATCTTTCTAAAAAAGGGTTAGTAAATATTAGATAATATCAACTGCAACAATAAATATTTTTTTAAAGTCAAACTTATTTCCTTACGGGGCTATCTTTCTCGGGATAATATGAGGAAAGATTCACTATCATACAAGAATTATGTGAGCACGATGTAAGAAATATATTAAGTTTGAATAGCCCGGTTAAGGTGTCAGGTAACTTTGGCCACCTCGGCTATTTCTGCAAAACATGTACATCTGATGTAAATCGGCGGGGTATTTTACAAACAAATGATATGTTTTATTATCTGGAAATTTATTTTCTGGGATGAAACCGCATTATATTCGGACCACCTTGGATACTTTTAGGATTGCATTCACTGTAGGAATGACTGAGAAGCGTTGAATGAAAATATAGTTCGATGCATTTGCAACTTTGATGTCTATCATTTTCTCGTATATAACTGAGGTGGTAGGAATGGTACTTAATGGCAGCTACCGGCATTCATTCGATATATAATCCCATCGATTGACCCCAAAGTTGTGGATAATACACAGGTATCTAGAAACAATCGGAATCCGTTTGACATTTCTAGCATAAAATGGAAAATAATGAGTATACGATGTATTGAATTCTGTGTTCTTATAATTTTGGCTTGTTTGGAACAGGTGTTCCTTTAAAAAGGTAATATAAGTGAAGATCAAATCAAAGCCATATGATTTATCAACAAGTACTGGGATAATTTTTGGGAAAGTAAATAAATAATAACATTGAACAATAAGCTGCAAGCATTTTATTCGAGAAATGAATTATATTCTAATTTGTTTTAAGTGAACAATTCCATGTTTCGTACCCTTCTCTATTTTAAAACAATTGGTAGAAGTTGGCTAGGGTGTATTTCAGTCTTTAGGAAACATGTAGTACGTTTTAAATTGCTTATTTATGTAATCCCATTAATATTTGGAGGACGTAAAATAGTAAGATACATGTATATAGACAAATCAACTGCATGATGGTGAAGCATGGACATATCTTCAAAGTTCATTATGGGTAAAGAACTCAATGAAACGATAGCGGGCGCAGATGACCCCACCAATGTGTGTTTTGCAAATAATGATGAAGAAAATGATAAGGAAATTATTATATCGCACAAAATGAACACGTATGTAAGCGTATATGTCTAAAAAAAGATCGCAATTTTAATTTTACATTAAAATGGAAACAAATGTAAACAAAATCAACAAACAAACAACAACAAATGTAATCGTGCAAATCATTTTAACATGAAAGTAAGCAACTCATTTCAATGTGTAACTATTCGAGGTTGAAAATATAACATAACTGTATGAAGTTGAATCTTTCATTTTTGGCTGCAGTGGTGTATTAAAGAAAACTGGTAAAATGTATGTACCATATAAGGTATGTACCAGTGATAATAACCGGTATTTTAGTTTAACGTTCTTCACGTTTTTGTAGAATATCTTGCATTCATTCGTACCCGGGTCAGCGTGTAAAGGACACCCAACGTCTTCCCCGTAAGCACTAACCCCTATGTTTTACCCGTAAGCACTAACCCCTATGTTTTGCCCGTAAGCACTAACCCCTATGTTTTGCCATTCGGTTTGGTGTATATTTGTAATCTTTCATTTTTATTTAGGTATACCTTGATTTCTGTCTGTCATATTTACATACTTTTCACACTCTGAGAGTATACAAAGCTTCTGCATATGGTTATGTCTGGATGGCACTACTGTATCGACAACATCAAACGGAATGTAAGTTCATCTTAGACGCCATTGCTAACGTTAAGGCGGTCTTCTTCACCTGTTTCAAGTGCAGTTAATCACATACATATACTTTGTAACAACAGGTAGAAGCTACGAGTATATATAAATATTTTAAATGAATGTTTCTAAACAGTTTATTCCTTTTTTTGCAGTTAATGTTTGCGTTCACCTTAATCATCATTCTAAGCACAGGTGCAAAAGCAAGGTGTGGTCTGAATGACTTAAGTTGCATTTGTGTATGGCAATACATAATGTTTTGGATCATGTGTATGCAAAGCAGTCAAGACATATAATTATTTCATAATAACTTTGAATTATGTATCACAACATTCTAGAAAGTTTTTAGAGTCTATGAAAAAGACCAAATAAACACAAGACATAGTGCTAGCATGGTTAATCAAAGATGTTTTTTTTTTAACAAAACATAAAGTCCATACTTGTTAGGGTTATTTATTGTCTTCATCGAACCATCACAGTGAACATTGATGCCACGTTTGTCTTGAATATTATTTAGTTATGGAAGATAAAGTTTAAAAGACCTTGTGACAAGTTTGCCAATGTGTTTTCTGTGTAATTGGGTGCATTTGTGTTGGTTTGCGAGGTATATCAGTGTTTCTTATGATGTGTATTATAATAAGAGTATATCAGACACATATTGGTAATACACTTTCTTGAATTACACCCTGTTAACAGTCTATTTGGTCTAAACAGTAGTTTATTATTCAGTCTGTCTGATATGGTCAATATATATCAAGATTGATAGACGTTGCGTCTGATAAGTATTTTTTTAAAGATGAAACTGTCTGATAAAAATATTTCAATGAACACATGGTTCGTAAAACATTTAGATGAACATTGGCTTTTCATTTCATTCAGTCATCAAACGTGTCTTTTAAGTGATAAGTAAATGCATTTCCCAACTCAAAAAGTGTTACGAATTTTTGCATTTGGAGACAACACAAGGATTTATTTATCCATTGTCCATCTTAAATTATCTGACAGTATAATTTTTTGCACGCTCTCTCTCTCTCTCTCTCTCTCTCTCTCTCTCTCTCTCTCACACACACACACACACACACACACACACAGAGGAATTAATCGCAGCGGTGATTTACATACTATTCTTCCAAGTATTTATACAACGCATATTTTGCCAAAAATAAAGATTGATGATACGGGCTAAAACAATATGCATACGTTTATATTTATCATATCGTTTAAAAGTAAAATGAAAATGACATTTAAGTGGATTAATTAGGTTTTGAAGCTATATTAGGAAACTTGATACACAGTAAAACAAGAAGAAATAAAAATTGACAACACACAAATAGTCTCGAAATCAAAAGAAATATAAAGTAGTATCATGTAAAACATACATGTTTGTAATTATGCAGCATATAAGCCTACCAAACACATGTCAGAAATAAAAAATAATTACGTGAATACACTAAAATGGCAACTAAACCAGAAGCAACACAAAAAGGGTGTTACAGTAGGATGATCAACAACGTATGGTCCCACAAAATTAGATAAATTATTATGTAGATAATTAGACCGTGTCTTATTATTTAGCACCAACTTTGACATTTAACCAAAATTAGATAAATTTGTATGTAGATAATTAGACCGTGTCTTATGATTTAGCACAAACTTTGACTTTTAACCAAACTTAGGTAAATTCTTATGTAGATAATTAGACCCTGTCTTATTTAGCAATAGCTTTGACTTTTTAATCAAACTTAGATACATTGTTATGCAGATAATTAGACCGTGTCTTATTTAGCACCAACTTTGAGTTTTAACCAAAATGCAAGAGGCTGAAATAAAGGAAGTTAATGTGGTTCGTTTGACATATATAAATTATTTCATGACAAATATTGCGGCGTTCCAACAAACTTGTGTGCGCCTTCTGTATTGTACCCCTAAACTATAAAGATAGCGACTACAGCATCAACACTTGAAAGAGAAACTAGTATTGCACAACATTAGTTGTATCAGTCATCAAGTTAGTGGAGGTTACAGTGCATAGGGACCTCACACGCGTATGTCATGGTCAACGTTACAGTGTCGCATTGTGCCAGTCATACCTCTTCTGCGCTAGAATCTACCTATACCAATTACGCAGAATCTACTTGTGCCAACTACGCAATGTTAGATTGTGGTTTGCCCTTTTTCTAAATAAATAAAACAAATCGGTGTATTGGAACACAGATTGCTATGACCATATATTGTTTTTATAGCTGAATGATAATCCTATTCAAAACTAGCATGGGGAAAATTCAAGCTGCACCCTTATCTTCACATTGTTTGATTTTACAAAAAAGAAACTCGATCCTTCCACTAAACCACAAATTACGTCATATTGCTTCTACATAGTTTTATACAATGTAGGTTCCATCCGGTTGTGGGTTATAATTTACTTGTTGCAATTCAATGAGAGAGACTATGGCTGGAAAAAAGTATACACCTAAATATGCACCTGCTTGTGGGTTTGGTGTCTTGGTGTGAGTGTTTTGTATGTTAGAATAATTATGTGTTCTATTGTATCTCTGTAAACCATGTCCTGTAATAACAGAAGTAATAGGATACGCCCATTTCGTTCCATTCTTTATGCTTATGTAGGGTGGAAAGGGTCTATTACATTGCTTAACGTCGTATACTGTCCATAACATTTACAATCACAACTTATTGACACTATCATGAACTGTATCATTAGTATGCAATTGACCATATGATAAGCATGTCATTGATTTTATCATTAGCATGCCATGACTATATGATAAGCATGCCATTGACTGTATCATAAGCATGTCATTGACCTTGCCATGAGCATGACATTGACCGTATCATAAAACTGCAATTTACCATATGATAAGCATGACAGTGACCGTATCATAAAACTGCAATTTACCATATGATAAGCATGACATTGACTGTATCATAAGCATGTCATTGACCTTGCCATGAGCATGACATTGACCGTATCATAAGCGTACCATATACTACATCTCATCCCAAATCTTTGTAATCTAGGTGTGATATAGACATACATATATATATATATATATATATATATATATATATATATATATATATATATATATATATATATATATATATATATATATATATATATATATATATATATATATAAGAAGTACTCAGAGCAACATATATTGTAGTTGAGACGTACTCAGAGCAACATATATTGTAGTTGAGATGTACTCAGAGCAACATATATTTTGATTAAGAAGTACTCAGAGCAACATATATTGTAGTTGAGACGTACTCAGAATAACATATATTGTGGTTAAGAAGTACTCAGACAAACATATATTGTTGTTAGGAAGTACACAGAGTAACATATTTGCAGATGCTTATCGATGACCAACTAACTCTTTTCATAGAAGGAATTACAGCAGTGAAACGGATGATAGAAACCAGATCCCGTCGTGACAAAAAATGATAGAAATCACCTATATATTACCATTATTTAAAGGTGAAATGAGAGCTGGCTTTTGTCCCATATAGCCTATAACAATTACCACATCAAATCTTGCTGGTGAAATGGCTGCTCTGATAGCAATTGACGTCAGTTTACAAAATATATTATACATAGTGGTTATTATTCTAAACTCGGAAACAAAGTCCTGCCCGTATTTTTTTTCCCTTACTTTGCTTTACACAGAAACAATTAGCACGCAAACTCAAAATGTATTACTCCATATCTTACTCTACATTCAAAATGATGCATAATCTATGGGGTTTGGGTTATAGTTTTGTACGTGATTAAACTAAGACCAGTTTTCGCACTTCCTTACTCCTTAATATTTTGTTTTTGTTTAATTTGAAAATGGTTTCTGCATTTTTGAGGAAGTCATATGCACTAACAGACGCGGCTGGGATATAAAAGGAATATCAAATCAGGTGTGTACATTTTCCCTGACAATGCAAATGATCAATAAGCGCTAATTGGTCATCGTCATCCTTAATCTTTTGTCCTTATGTAGAAGATTATATACAAATAATGAAAGTTGTATGTAAACTTTGGAGCCTGGTTGTGTGGAGAAAGTCAATGAAATGTTGTAAAAAGAAGAGCAAACATTTCGTGCATATAGAGAGACCTTTGGTACAACAATAATATCACGGTTTGTTTCTAAAAGAAGGACAATTAGGTTCAAAATGCTTCAAATGTTGACATCATGGATTTTATCTGTTGAGGTCATAGTTTAATAATAAGAAGAAAGATGAGGACTTTGTATTGCGCCTATTCTTTAGAAGCTCCAAGCGCTTTACAACATATATAATAATATGACTGCGAAAAAACAAAACACGAAACAAACAATATGAAATTAGAAAACATAACAAATGCTGTAAATATTTAAGGTTTGAAATATTAATATGTCTTTAAGTTTGTTCTTGAAGTCACAAAAGGTGAGGAACTCTTGAAAGGGATCACTGTGTCTTTGTGTCCAATTTCAAAGGACAATACATTCCACATTACTGGGCCCTGGTATGCAAAAGAACGACGTCCATATGACGTCGTTTTCATAGGGTGATTAATGAGTACACGATTGTCAGAAGAGGAGCGTACATATCTTGCTGGTGTGTAAACATGGGTGAGGTCAGATAGATATGTTGTAATAGAGTTCGTCAGCGAAACGTAGCACAGATAACATATTTGGTGTTTAATTCTGAAACTAATGTATATCCAGTACAGGGTACGGAACAGCGGGGAGGTGGGCTCTGTTCGTAGTACTCTAAGGATGATCCGAGCACCTGTGTTTTGAACTTTTTGAAGTACTGTCTAGAGTAACACCTAGGTTTCATACTTATTGTGAAGTTAATGTTGCTATCGCTAATACTTATTGTTTGAGGTAAAAATGTGAATGAGAAAGTCTTTGTCTTTTGATCAGAATGGGCTCAGTTTTATCATCATTCATCTGCAGCTTGTTCATATCATCCATGATTTCACATCATAAATTCACCTCTCAACTCCTTGTCTGGTAGCATCAACATCAGTTAGGTGGCTAGATTTGTATATTTGGGTGTCATCAACTTACAATTGGTGAGAGGCTGGATGATGATTTATGACTTTATGAGAATTACTGAAGGTATAGAATGAAGCGAATGGTCCGAAAACAGACCCCATAGATCAACTGGTTGGAGTGGATTCCATTTGCATATATAATTTGTGTCCGGTTGACTAAGTCTTGAACAATAGTAAGGCTGTATTGTGAATGCCAAATACATGCTGAAGACGGTGAAGTAATAAATCATAGTCTATTGTGTTAAATGCTGCACACAAATCAAAGAGGGTGAGGACTGTGATCGTTCCGCTATCCAAAGCAGAGAGAATGGCATTAACTACTTTCAGAAAAGTAGTTTCAGTAATGTGGCAAGGGCGATATGCAGACTGTACATTACTACAAAGATTCATATCAAATACAAGTTAATTTAGAACAACTTCTTCTAAGATTTTTTTTTATTATTGGAACAGGATATTAAACACTGGGGGTTAGTTCTTTCAATCTTTATGGTCGTGTATTGGTGTTTTCAGCCGACGCTTTACAATGGAAAGTTTGAAAAATGATGGGAATTCCCGGATAAGAGAGGTAGTAAAAACATCAGCTAGTGAAGGCAATATTGGATCTAAGCACTCAAGAAACAGTGATGTTGGAATTGGATCACGTTCACATGACTTTGGTGCACTTTTCATTAGTATTGTCCGTACTAAATCCACAGAGACGGGTTCAAAGGCTGTTGCTGAAATTATGTTTTGCAACTGTGACGACGAGTCAAGCTTTGTTCAAGCTTATCTCTAATGGTTTGTACCTTGTCACGTAATAAATATGCAAACGTGTCCATTGTTAAGGCTACGTTTAAATTCATAATCAAACAAACAAGCAAAACGGATGTTTGCTGAAATTCTGTATTGCGACTGTGACGACGAGTCAAGCTTTTGTCAAGCTTATCTCTAACGGTTTGTAGCATGTCGCGTAAGAAATATCCAAACAAGTCCGGAAGGTCTGCTGGAGAGAAAAATAGATGGACGTTGTGTACATTTGTTCCTTGACATTAATTTGTTAGTAATCAAGAAGAGCTCCTTCCAGCTGGTTTGTTTGTTTGTTGATTAGGATTTTAACGTAGCTTAAACAATTTGTCAGTCACATCGCTACGATGTCTGCAGTGAGGCAGTTCATAGTGATGTCTAGCACTTGGACATCATGCCACATACATGTAGCATGATGTCCCACCCAGTCACATTATCCCGAGACCGGGCGGACCAGTCCTAACACTAACCTCTTAATGATGAGCGCCAAGCGAGTCAGCTCTTAGTACCATTTTTGTAAGTCTTTGGTATGACTCGGCCGGGGTTTGAACACACGACCTCCCGTATCCGCGACGGATGCCCTAACCACTAGGCCATCTTACTGGTGCAGCTTGAACCTTTCGTGATATTAGTAATTTACTTGGATTATTTGGTGTGTGGTGACTTGTGGGGGAAAACCGAGATACCGTTAAGGCAAGCTCTCGCAATTCTTTTATCATTAATATTTTATTTTGTTTAATTTGAAACTGCATTATGCATTCTTCAGGAAATCATATGCATTTACTACACTGAAAGACGCAGTTGGGATATCAAGGATATACAAGGAATATCAAATCAGTTGTGTAATTTTCCCTGGCAATGCAAATGATCAATAAGCGCTTAGTGGTCATCATCGTCTTTATTCTTTTTACCTTCTGTGGAAGATTATATAAATATAATGCACACAATATGTAAACTATGGAGCCTGGTTATGTGGAGAAAGTAAATAAAACGTTTTAGAAACAAGAGTAATAATTTCGTGCATATAAAGAGACACTTGGTACAACCATCCTAACACAGTCAATCATTTCTATAAGAAAGACTATTGCATCTTTTGTAGACATCATTGAATTTTACATAATCTGTGGAAGTTGCTAATTTAAAAAATCTATTTGTGGTACATAGATGCACACCACGTGACAAACTGTATTGCAAGAAGTACAAACAACTTGCATTTTGTTATGAGTTACAGCCGCTGGCAACGTTTTACTTGAATATATTTTAGTTGCATGGTAACCTTTTACCAAGACGACATTTTATTGCCTGTAATCTTTTATCTAGACAATATAGCAGTAGCAACTTATTTCCTGCATTAAATAGCGTGACGATTATGCTCAGCGAAACGTTAAAAGTCAGAACATCAGATATAGAATTTTCTGTATAGTGTTAGACCAGGGCATACGACACAAATAAGCCCCACCTGCTCTGTATAAACATTTGCACATTGAATACATATATCAAGATGTGCTTGCTATGAAGAATTCCATAATTTAGCTAGAAAAGTATAAGCTTTACCCTCTTGTCACACAGATCCATGTATCGATGAAAATCTGTCTAGCATTGTCTACCTTACTATGTCTTTCTAATATTTTC
This sequence comes from Unio pictorum, assembly GCA_030141615.1. Lineage (NCBI taxonomy): Eukaryota > Metazoa > Mollusca > Bivalvia > Unionida > Unionidae > Unio > Unio pictorum. Next base: position 3,240,493 of record JARLTB010000248.1, on the reverse strand, counting down.
TCTGGAATTTAGGAGTGTTGAAATGTTCAGATAACGAAGCAAGTCAAACTGTTTAAAGTAACATATATAGCTTAACCTGCATCCACTCAAAATAAATTGAATAATACAACGTTAAAAGGTCGTTTTGTATATACAGCAAAACGCATCAATCATTGGCTGTGAAAGAAAATAATATTTTCATCTTAATTTTGGACTGATCTCATTCTTGACATTCCCAGAGTAGTGCTTGATAATGTGTGTGTGTTTGGAAGACTTACACATGTTTAGCAAAAAGCCTCAGAGATTTACCTAATCATTAATGAAGCGGAGTCACGTTCTGAAATATTTCACATAATTCACTCCATAAACATTGAAGAAAACATGCCATGTTTAACACATTTTCAGCAACTGTGGGTTTGTTGTATAAGGCTAGGTAGACACGGAATTGACTTTTACTCTGTTTTGCAATCATTTTGCTCTGTTTTGCAATACTTTTACTCTGTTTAGCAATAATTTTACTCTGTTTTGCAATACTTTTACTCTGTTTTGCAACAATTTTCTCTGTTTTGCAATAATTTTGATCTGTTTTGCAATGATTTTACGCTGTTTTGCAATAATTTTACTCTGTTTTTGCAATAATTTTACTGTTTTGCAATACTTTTACTCTGTTTTGCAATAATTTTACTCTGTTTTGCAACTCTGTTTTGCAATAATTTTACTGTTTTGCAATACTTTTACTCTGTTTTGCAATAATTTTACTCTGTTTTGCAATACTTTTACTCTGTTTAGCAATAATTTTACTCTGTTTAGCAATAATTTTACTCTGTTTTGCAATAATTGTACTCTGTTTTGCAATAATGTTACTCTGTTTAGCAATAATTGTACTCTGTTTTGTAATTAATTTACCTAATTTTACCCCGTTTTGCAATACATTTACCCTATTTTGCAATACTTTTTCCTGTTTTGCAATAATTTTACACTGTTTGCAATAATTTATAATTTGACTCTGTTTTGCAATAATTTTTCTCTGTTTTGGAAAAAATAATGTTACCCTGTTTACGAAGTTTACCTTGATCTGCACGAAGTGTACCTTGTCTTGTACGATCTTTACCCGTCTTGCATGAAATTTATCTATAAATTTTATACTATGTCGTGAATAAATTTCACCGTCTTGCACGAGTGTTGCCATGACTTGCACGAATATTCCGTGTTGCATGAATGCTTTCATGCCTTGCATTGTCTTGGATGTTTTACCCTGTCTTGCATGACTTCTACCCTGTCTTGCTTGAATGTTTCCCTGTTTTGCATGAATTCGTCCCTATGTCGCTTAAGTGTTTCCCTGTCTTGCATGAACACGTCCCTATGTTGTATGAATGTTTCTCTGTCTTGTATGAATTCGTCCCTGTCTTGCATGAATTCGTCCCTATGTTGTATGAATGTTTCTCTGTCTTGTATGAATTCGTCCCTATGTTGAAAGTCTTCTGAAGTAAGTAAGCAATGAGTCAAATACATTTATCAGATGTTTTGCAGAATCAGCTTCCGACAAATACGAGGTCATTGATTGTACCACCTTTTTCACCTACAAGATGTTGACATAGAACACCAAGGTATGGTCAAGTGCCATTGGCAACAATTACTTTAGTACATGCCACATAAATGACACCACATATTGATCAAAATGTGCAATACATCACCTCCTAATCAGCAACACAGTATTCCGCCTGACAAGCTGCAACAAGACGTCTTCGTTCGGCCCACTCACAAAGCATCGGCGTATCATTGACTGCATCATCGTCATGAAAAGTGTAGAATTCTGAACGGACCACTGCTCATAAACTCCGAGCTTAATATCTGGATTCAGAATAACAAATAACAAGATTTCAAACAGGATGATTTAAAACACGTACTTGTTCAGCAACAGTGCCGCCAACTGGATATAACCTATATAAATTCCAAGAATGTATAGGAGATTGGGTATCCTTCAGAGACGATGTGTACCCTACTGCATTGAAAACCTTCAGCTCCACCACATTTAAGCATTAGATTGGTTTGAAGAGAACAGTGTTGCCATGGAGATTTCTAAATGAGAACCTATGATACAGAAGGCCTGTTTAGAAGACAGTGCTTTTTCGCCAGGCAGCCACTAATATCGTTTAGTGGACTATCCAGTGCAAATTCAGAGTTGCAAAATCGTGTCTGAACTGTAAAGAAAAGAGGATTCACTTGTAGTAGACATTAATGACGTGCTACGTATTTAGGCTCTAATAAACAGTAGTCCAAAAAACATGAGGAAAAAAACAAGCTTTGTAAAATTTAACAAATTTATATTTTTCTGGGAAAAGATTGTAAAAATGAGAAAAGAACTTAGCGTTGTAAGAATCAAACCAAAATAATCCAAGAATAATCCACGAAATAAATTACAGAAGTCCTAGTGATGAATCGTTTTAATATATACAACTTTGAGTCCTGATAGAAAATCCATGATGGAAGGCGATGACATATGCTGATGTCTGTACTGTGCTTTTCTACAGTTCCTTGAAGAAACATAATAATTAACACTCCAGTGTTAAAAATCCGAATACAATTTTGATAAACTGTCTTTCTCCAAGAATTCTGTATGAGTACGTCAAATAGTTCCAGTGAGATGAGTTAATTTTTTAAAATCCAAATGATCTGAAGAAACTTTAACTGAACTCAAAACTTTTAAATCTAACGTCGGCGCAATTATGGAAAAACGTTTAGGATCACGTGATTCTGTTTATTTTACGTACGCCTAGCATGACCCTGACGAGAACTAATCATTTTATTCTAAGAATAAATAAAAAGTTGTTACTTCACACAAAGCTATTTACTAGTATCGCGTCAGGTATCCAATACAGCATCGATCTGGCTATTATTACTTCTCAAAATAAAAATAAATATAAAAGAACTTCTTTACTTGGCTGTTGCTAACCTTGAATTAAGATCAGGATCTAGGTCAACTTTAAATAGAAAGTTCCAACTGTTCCTAGCTACTTTTCACGTTGTTTACGTCTGGATTATAAAAATCTCTGAACTCTCTACTGGAAAACGTTACAGTAGCATGAAGAATTTAAAACTAACAAACAAACAATTAAATTAAAAAATAAATAAAAACTAAATCAAATATATGTAACAGCCAATTAAAACTTACATGATGTTTTGAAAAAGCTCTACCAGCTACAAGCATCATGAATATTCCAAATACTGAGTGCTAGAACAAAAGATACATCAAAGATGGACATAGCACTTCAACAACATCGTCAATCACCAGTCATTAATCAACGAGGAGACGATTGATCGACTGCCTCAAGTGAAAATCGGCAATCCACTTAATGAAACGTCAGTGCTGACTGAAACTAAGCATGCAATTGACCTGCTGTTAAATGCCAAAGCACCTGGAGCAGATGCTATTCTAGCAGAAGTTTACAAAGTCGTATGCTCGTATATTGTACTTAAACTGACTGAACTCAGAGAACCATACCGCATGCGCAGTCTACTTTAGAATGAGAAATGTAGGAGACAATCTTGCTAGAACTATATGATTATCTACTGCGGTATTGCAAATATCGGCTAGGGGGAGGGGGTCTTCCAGAAAGTCAGTGTATCTTTAGAAATGGTTAAAAGTCCACAACCATGCTGTGTTCAGCTCATTTGCTGGATGAGAAAGGCAAGGAACATACCTCCAACCTGTAAACAACATCTTTGACATAGTCAGCTAGTAAAGCCTGTGGACGAGTATAGCAAACGTTGCATGCTTAGAGAAAATCATTGTGATGGTTTCCCCTTTCAGTGATAGAATTCTCGCATGTGTCATGGACGACAACTGAACCATTTTTAAAAGGGCCGCCTCAGTACACTAATGATGATAAGATGATAGGGCAGGGTCCACACACTGAAAATCTCACAGCGGCAGGCATTCCAAGCATCCATAGTTTGTTGATAAGATCATGGTTGAGATGGGCACATCATGCCACCAGGATGTCTGAAGCGTGACTGCTATATAAGATCTTCACTTGTGAGTTAAAAGACGGTAAGAGATTGTAATGTAGTTAAAATAAACCTCATATCATCTTTAAAACACTTCATTATTGGTCTTAATCTTGAAACCATCTCACACATGATTGCTAAACCGAGCAGAGTCTGAACCAGATCTTAACTACATACTTTGAATGTAGACGATCTACAGCTGCAGTGCAGGAGCGTGAGCATTATAAAGCTTAGAACTGGAAGACGTCCTCTATTTATCAGGCAACCCCAAGAAGCATTTATTGTCAAATGTACCACAGTAAATTGGCGTCTTCACAACACACATTCGGTACTGATTTTATAGCCGCTTTCGAACTTGAGGGACGAAATATCAAAGAATATCAAAGAGTAGCTGTTTCGATTTGTACTCCTGAAAAATAGGCACTTAACTGGTGATTTATGTATCCAATTGTTTTGTATATGTATAGGTGCAACCATCCAATTCAGACTTACTGTTTGTAAGGATAGATAGATATATAGATAGATAGATAGATAGATAGATAGATAGATAGATAGATAGATAGATAGATAGATAGATAGATAGATAGATAGATAGATAGATAGATAGATAGATAGATAGATATGAGAGTGGCGTGAAATAAGAAAAAATATTGAGAAATGTCTAATTAAATAAACCTATCTGAATTGCTAGTTTCAAATTAGAAAAGTCTTATCACATCTTTTGGCATACACTTCTTATCAGCCGACCAGACATTCATGGCTGTCTTTAACATCACTCCCCTGATAATATTACCTAAATTGCCGCAGCTTATTTACCTTTGGGCAGACTGCCTTAGGGGCGTCTCAAATAGTAGACATGAGTGAAATGAAACTCTATTTCGTATTCACCTAGCCTTTTATGCCATCCTTGCGCGAGAAAAATTATTCAATTCATTTCATAAATCTAATATACAATTTTCACAAGTGATTTATGATATGTATTAAATGACGAAGACTGCATTTAGTTTGGACCTCCTCAGGCACAATAATGTAGCTGCTGCTGCTTTTTAATGTCATAGTTCTGCGACTCAATGGGCTATATACGTCTGCTAGTATAACAGGTCGAGAAAAAGCGGGAAAACTACTAACTTAAAGAATAGCTGCAGCCATCCTACCTCACCTCACATACGCACACTTGTCACCTCACTTAGATTCGAATTCACGCAGAAATAGGTGCGATGGCAGTGAACGGTAAAGAAGAGCCATTGTGACCACTCGGATGTACGGTCCCCAAATAGTGCAGTAATATGTTACATAAGAAATTAATCTATGATGTATGGAACTTTGTACCTCTACCTTAATTAACAGTGCCTTTGTGATATCACGATGAAATACACAGAGGACTGCTTGAAACGAATTCATAACGAATATAATTTAGCGAGTGGGTGAAAATACTTTAGTTTTTCACCTACGAGATTATATATATATATATATATATATATATATATATATATATATATATATATATATATATATATATATATTCAAACGTAGCCAGCACATATGTTGACCTTGTATGCCCTACTGTTTGTATGATTACTCACACAGAAAATATAAATAGTTACATAGTTCTCCATCACAATTTCAAGCAAAATAGCGCATTAAAAAAAGAAAGATCGAGCTTTGTTGGGTTTCAACTTGAGTTCAAAAGGAACGTCATATGTTCCACTTGGCTAAGTATTCATCTAAATATATAGTCTGTTATCGACACGAGAGCGAAATTACTTATCGCATTTCATTACAGTGAATTATCTGAATTAATTTCTTGGAAAATCCCGTAATGTAATTTGCATTTCCGACCCAGCACAATAATCATAACATACATATACTCGAGATAATAGATTCACTACAAACAGACCTATAATCACGAGTCGTACAATTTCACTTTCGAGTTGATACGGAAAATGAATAAGGCCAAAACAAATATTATCTTTTCTAATATCCGTGTGGTCAAATTTGCACAATACTTCTATTATACTACTATTTTCAATTACACGTGGACACATTGTGTTCATATGCACTTGCGGCATGTATGTTTTCTATAAGCTCCTCAAAATGTGTCATTTACCGTTGAATTCTGACACTAGCAATTCTTTCACATTATCCCGTCTTCTCCGTTGTTTAAGTGTCAACTGTGGTCATGGCTGGCTAGAAATACAAGTGGTGACAACTACAAAACCACAAAGTTGAAGAGGCTAAAGAACGCTGTATAAAATCACCACTGAAAATGCCAAACTGAAGAAAGAAAGAGTCTCGCTCAGACAGACATTTTGCATTGCGACTGCTACGGTGACCTAGGGGTTAGAACGTCAGCCTCGGAAATGGGAGGTCGTGGGTTCGAATCCCGGTTGAATCATACCAGAGACTTACAAAAATGGCACTAAAAGCTGCCTCGCTAGGTGCTTAGCATTAAGAGGTTATTGTTATGAATGATCGGTATTGTGTTAGGATAATGTGACTGGGTGGGACATCATAATACATGTCTGTGGCATGATGCCTTAGTGCTAGACATCACCATAAACTGCCACACTGCAAACATCGTATGACTGCATGATTGAACAAATATTAAAGCTTTGTTAAACATCAAATTCACACGCACGCACACGCACGCGCACACACACACACACACACACACACACACACACACACACACACACACACACACACACACACACACACACATATATATATATATATATATATATATATATATATATATATATATATATATATATATATATATATATATATATATATATTCACAGACAGAGAGCAGACATTTTGCAGGGTTCAGGAAATTCATGATTGTACTATGATCTGGTTACCAACAATATTATAAACGTACTGATTGTTTGTCTGGTTAGTCATTGTTCGTAGTAAAGACGAATATCATAGAAATGATCGATTGTCATAGTTTGGCTTACATTTTGTCCCAGCCACCCTAAATTATGTATGTTGCAGAATTTGACATGTGCTCGATAATCCTGACATTTACTCACAGAAAAGACACAAGACGCACAGTGCCCACCTTAACATCAGTAATGTCTGCCATCTGTAAAGTATTTTATGAATGTGTTTTCATTCAGCGTTCATGCACACATATTGATGATGGACTTTAGGAAAAGGATGGTGTATGCTAAGTAAAGAAGAACGAAAACTTAATGAATAACGGATAGATGTAAATAACAGACCTTCGCCAGTCTTATTTCGGTTATATCTTTCGGAGTCACACAACTATCTGGGCTGATTTGAAATCTTGTTATGTGCAGAACGAACTCAGTTTTAAGCGAAATGGAAGAGAGCAATGTACCTAATTTGAAACACAACACATGATTTTTCAACAAATTAAAATGGATGCCATAAAAATTGATACAACTGAAGGATAAGGGATGCAAAAAAGATGGGGAAATAAAACCAGGTGAATTCTAACAATTTCGAAGTTGGCATCTTCAATGCCAAGAAATTGGTCAGAAAAGTCATATTTTGTTGATGGCATCCGTTAGTCGCGACATACCATGGATGTGCACGTAGAGATGTCCCAGTTGGTGGTTGTGCAGCGTCTGTAGTGGTTTTGTAGCCCAACACGGAAGTGGCAGTCCTTGCTGTAATTGTGTCATATTTATTTAATTAATGAGATTTAGTAAACGTAAAAAAAAATGAGGCAACTAATCAATTTGCGACTGCGATTATTCGTAATAGGTTACGAACTATTTTGTAGCGGAAACACTGGACAAAGGTGTTCATTCATTCCGTCAATACACAGTTGCTTGCAGTCAATCTTTAATATATATATATATATATATATATATATATATATATATATATATATATATATATATATAGAGATAGATAGATAGATAGATAGATAGATAGATAGACAGACAGACAGACAGACAGACAGACAGATAGATAGATAGATAGATAGATAGATAGATAGATAGATAGATAGATAGATAGATAGTGTTTTCATTGTATGCAGTGCAACAAGATTATAACCTGTAGTGAGAAATATTACTAAACTATAAAATAAAATATAAAACGTTACAATTTAACTTGATTGTATTTGCCCATAATCACGAAATAGTCACTTCATAGTTAATCATGTCGTGTCAAAGGCGTGCGTCATTAAGTAATTCAAATTATTGTATTCATTTATACCAAACACGCGAAATCGCCATCTTTACAACATTATATAATATAATTTAATATATATCTGAATATCTTTGACATCAATTTGCATCAAGCGATTTAATTTCCTGTATTTGTTTGTGACCTAGTATCTAGTGTAGACATGCAATGTGTGCATCCAGAAGTAAATCCTCTGACAAGCTGGAATTATTTATGACGAACGAAAAGCGATATAGACAGCAAAACCTTATGCTAAGGCACAACCATTGCGTGGTCAGTCGATCTCTCTTTGCTTACTGGTTGTAGTGCATACAATAACAAGTCACTCGGTGTCAAGTAAATAAGCAAGCGGATATCAACAAACAAGTACAGTTAATTTTGTAACAGAACAAAGACCATATCAAGGACAAACAAAATATTTTCTCCATGTATACTTGTCTGTTTCCTAATGTCTGACCAGCCTTTACTAAAATCAAACTTATAGCAGTATGCATTTTACAGAAAAATGATTTAGGGCTCAATTCAAACGTTTCTGTAGTTTAGATTTAGAAGAAGAAGAAGAAGAAGAAGAAGAAGAAGAAGAAGAAGATGAGGAGGAGAAGAAATGTTCTTTGGTGTTGTTGTTGTTGATGATGATGATGATGATGATGATGATGATGATGATGATGATGATGGTGGTGGTGGTGGTGGTGGTAGTGGTAGTGGTTGGCGGTGGCGGTTAACCATATAACCAGCAAAACAAACAACACAACCAAGATCAACTGAGAAACGATTTATCTGATGTCTGCTTTCATCTCTAGGTCGTATTCAAATCGCCAATTCATCATTCTTTATCTTAATAGTTTATTTGCAATCTAATGGCAGCCAGGTAATTTATTTACTTACAGTACATTATATTCACCTTTTAATCTTTATCCCCTCACGGAACCTCATTTTCATCAGTGCATGACGGGAAACGTCTGTGCAGTGCGTGTTTAATCCTTGAAGTTGTCGCAAACAAGTTAGTTTACCTTCATTTTGAATACGATGTCAATAGGATAGAGGCTTTTTATTTGGCAAGATGATGTTCGCAGTCTTTTAGCCAAGGTGAGTGACCAATTTAGTTAATATTTCATAACAATACAGACAATCAAACAGATTACCTCGCATATTTACATTCATCCCAGCAGTCAGACGATAAAAACAATAACACATAATGTGTTTCCAGCATGACGTCATGATGACCTGTATTTATGTATAAACTTGACTTGAAAACAAAATTCTTCTTGATTGTGTGGGTCAGACGTTAAAATTCCTTTTTCGTGTTGAGGGGTGGGTGATATTTCTGGCTCTCAATCATTAGTTTAAATTTAAATGAAATTATCCTGAGTAAGATGGGAGAATAAATATACCACTCCAAGAAGATAGATAGCCAGCCAGTGCCTCAATTAAAGTGTTGTGAATTATTCAAATGTTTATCGTTTGTTATTATTGATACATTTTCCTCGCATGGAGACTTATGATAATTGTTATTTGGTAACTATATTTCATAAACTGCTACCAGAACAACCAATTCAAATGTTTCTAGTTTCTAAAACTTCACAAAAATTTATAAATTCCAAAACAATTTATTGTTATTTTAAAACATCCATCAATAAAAGATAGCACAGTCAAAACAGAAAAACGAAAACGATATTTGTGTTTTTGTATCCAGATCATAGTGGTTAATAAGTTACGCTTGAGTAACTCGGCGTGTTTAAGGGTAATTCAGACGTATGCGGACTTGTCAGAGTATGGAGAAGTGTTAGAAACTAATTAAACACAAATTGTTTTGATAATATCAATTTATGACTTGAATGTTGATTTTGCATATTTGTACTGCATTAATGAGCCATTTCCATGCATTTAATAAAATATGAAGAAGAAAATAAAACTATCTTCTGATCCTGCCAAGAAGTCCGCTAACATTATTGATTTTCAGACTGTCTGGCAGCTAAATGTAAAGTGTGTTCCTATCAACAAGTATGAGGGTTACATACTGCATGTTTGAATCATTGCCACTTACCAGTATAGGATTGGATAGAATTCACCATTCATTAACAGTTACCAGTATAGGATTGGATAGAATTCACCATTCATTAACAGTTACCAGTATAGGATTGGATAGAATTCACCATTCATTAACAGTTGCAGCAATATTTGCACATGTGCAATTCATTTATAGTCCCTATTTGTAGCACATAACTGAAGTTTCCAATCAAGAGAAGAAAAAAAAAACCTGCAGTTACTGTAACATATGATTCCATTGCTCTGAAAGTACATCTGTCAGTTTTTAATGCAACTTTAGATGCTAAGTGCAAGCATGCGTTTACGTCTTCCTTGATATGTAAATACATACTTAGGTTGATTTTCTCAGAGAAGACCTGTCTAGATCGCACAACATATCGTGGATCAAGCACCGATTCCATGTTTAGAAATCCTTTGGATGGTGACGCCATCAATGAGTCGAAAGGTTTGTCGCACTGCCTGCGCGCTTGATTTCAGTTTTGCCAATTTACACACAGCGAGTTTTATCAATTGTATTGTGCTAAACTCACGCTTAAGAGACAAAGTATTCCAAACAGAACTCATTGCTCATGGGTTTTTCACTAGCTCATACACAGAAGCCACCATTTTGGTTACTACGTTAAGCCTAATAACACAAATTGTATTTTCAAAGCTTGTTCCGGACGGGCTAATGATGGTGAAGACAAAACACGCCTTATCGGTATTACTATGCTCGTATCGTGATATACAGTTTCTGGCATTTTTTTTATCGCAAATTACTGGTAAATCGGTATATCATTATATCCTTAATTGATTCTAAATAATTAAGCTATGTAATCCAACGCCACTAAAACGATTTGTTTTAAGTTAAAATTTAACTAAGGGTTAAAATACAAACCATATTCAGTGTTGAATTTTTCACAAACCGATATAGTTATAAAGTCGAGGTTACTTTCCCGTAACATTATTAATTATAATGGTATAGATACGATCACTGGGGGACGACATATGTTATTGTGCCTATCATAATGTTTGTTTCAGAACAGGTTAGCATGTGCAGCTGAAATCGTAACACTATGTTGTTATGCATCCTTATGCGTTCCTACCACACCATTACCGCAAAGGAATGTCCAAGTTAATAAATTTCATATTTTATCGGTGGTGGGGGGCCGAGTGGTCTAAGGCGTTCTCCGTTACGGATCACTGCCATATCACCTCTGTCTGCGTCGGTTCGAGTCTCGGATTAGGCCAATGTGGGTATGTAAGAAAGCTTGCCAGTAGCTTCTCGTGTACAATAACTGAGGGTGATCGTGACTTATTTTCATGTTTTACTGTTATGGTCTTAAACGTTTCATCCAACCCATGATCACGCGAGTTTCGGATATGGTAAATACCAATGTGCTGTAAATCAGCAAACTGGAAGCTTCATTATGTTCCACAACGCTCCGGTGGCCTAGTGGTTAGAGCGTCCGCTGCGGAAGCGAGAGGTCGTGGGTTCGATGCCCGGCCGAATCGTACCAAAAACTTACACAAATGGTACTAACAGCTGCCTCACTTGGTGCTCAGCATTAAGAGGTTAGTGTTGGGACTAGTCGGCCTGGTGTCAGAATAATGTGGTTGGGTTGGACATCATGCTACATGTCTGTGGCATGATACCCCAATTCTAGACATCACAATAAACTCCTCACTGCAGAAATCGTTGCGATATGACTGAAAATTTGTTAAAGCTAAATTAAAAATCCTAATAACACACACACACACACAAATAAGTTTTATGCTTTTGCTTGCAAACCAAGTTAATGTGACATGTACTTAATGATTGAACGACTTTGTCGAAATGTCTCATTTAACTCACATCAGCTTGCGATTTTGTTATGCGCCTAGCATTTGCCAGGACTCATGAAAAATGACGAGTGATGCATCCTGGGTAGTTTCTAAACGTTTGTTTATGACAAAAGGAAGTCGATACGACCTATAGGTATTGCTCATGTTCCAAACAATAAAACTTGATAACTAGATGCATATCATTTTACTAATGCATCTTTAAAATCAAAGATCACTTTACTAACTGTAATTAAATATTTGAGTTTATGATTACACAAATTCATAAACAAATGACATTTGTACATCCAAACTTGCTCAGAATGCCTTTTTGTATCGACGCAGCTGGAAGCAAACTAAATACGTTTGTTTTTCCCAATGGTAAACTAATCATATTCATGAATACAACGGTGTAACGAGGATTGTAATTAGTTTTAGTCGAAAACATGTTGCAAGGCGAGATAAGCAAGAGTTGACTGGTTGTAAAGGTTATTACATATGAGGTAAAAATGGAGGTGTACTGTTGTTTCGTGATTACGATGAGTGCTTTATATTCGTTGATTACGAGGTGTGCTGTATATTCGTTGATTACGAGGTGTGCTATACATATTCGTTGATTACGAGGTGTACCATGTATTCGTGAGGTGTGCTATATATTCGTTAATTACGAGGTGTGCTGTATATTCGTTGATTACGAGGTGTGCTATACATATTCGTTGATTACGAGGTGTACCATGTATTCGTGAGGTGTGCTATATATTCGTTAATTACGAGGTGTGCTATATATTCGTTGATTACGAGGTGTAATATTTATTCGTGATTACGAGGTGTGCTTATATTCCCCGATTACCATATGTGTTGTGTATTGCTTGACTACACACTATTTTGCTTTGTTGGTATATCCCGCTGCTGTAATCCCTCATGACCAGTGATGCGAAAACCTTTTAAAGCGAAGTATTCATAATGGATAAACACCAGCCACACTTGAAATACTTGGTTTATATAAACTTAATGTGATTATTTTATTCTCACACATACAAAAGAGAAATCTGCCTATTTTGCTAACCTTACTTTTCTAATCTCAGTCTGGTTATTTCAGAACTGTCGTCTTAGTCATGGTGTCCACGCGTTGGTGACTTCTTTAAAAAAAGAAACCCTTGATCTATTTTGCTGTTATAAGATCCAACAACAACCGATATAAAATTAAAATAAATAAACGCCCCCCCCTCCCCTATACAAACATGGGGCCCTGAGTGGCGGAGTGGTATACGTTCACCGTTACGGATCACTGCCATGTCACCTCTGTTTGCGTGCGTCCGAGTCTCGGAATCAACCAATGTGATTATGCGAGAAAACTTGCCAGTAGCTTCTCGTGGGTTGGTGGTTTTCTGGGTTCTTCTTCCACCATTAATATTGGCCACCACGTATAGTCTATTTTGTACTGCAAAATGTCGTTACACCTTAAAACAACAACTCACAAAAGTCGAACGATTTGATAGAGGTCCAGAAACAGGCAATACACACCACATGCCATACAAAACCAAGCTCTCTCGTGTGCTACTGCAAAGCCGGCAAAATCAGAACTCGGTTATTTCATATTTGTTTCTTCTAACTTTGTCCAACATCCATAATCCGCCCCATCTGAGTCAAATATAATAATACAATTGCAAATTAAAAATCTCTGCACTTACCAACCATAGTTGTTCATTCATCAGTTGGCGTGCTTTTCCACAAAATGATTTACTTGTACTTCTGATAGCAACACTTGCCATATTTCCAGAACAGAAAATATAAATTTCCAAGAAAGTCAGGAAGCAGAAGTGTCATGACTACTGCACACTATCGTACCAGTACCGATCATATAACGTTTTCCAAATTAGAAACGACGAATGTTTAAACTTACCAATTTTATATGACATCCATCGATTAGATTTGATAATACAGTAATACATCCAAATGATTTTACTTTTATATTTCCTTACTTGTATATCTTGTTTACTTGGGTTCGACCCGTCAAAATTGCGTTAAACCTTACTATAACGTGAACAAGAACACCCTTTGCATTCATGAACATATTCGTCTCTTCAAGCAGTATTAGATAAACAAAAGTTTGTGGATCGAGATGCTCATTGTGCGATATTTCCAACACAACAATTAACACTTTTTAAATTAATTTTTCTTGTGTTGTTCTAAAAGCGGCTTAAGTAGACATATTCGACATAGAGAAATATTCAGATTTTGGAAAGAAAGATGGCAACGCTGATGGCCCTTATATAGAGTGAAAAGAAAATAATAGTACCTGATAAATTCCGTGTTTTGAATCTGCTAGCTAAATTGAAAGGGTGCATGGTTAATTTAATTTAATTGGAAAACATTAGGTGATAAAAACTAATATATGTGGTGTTTGTACACAAACCTTGAAATCCCATTCGATGGGGCAACATTGTGTCTTCCCTCAATACATAGCAGCGTTGTCGTTTATAGTTATGTCTAACATTGGGACATAACGTCGCAGATATGTAACATCGTGTCTCGCGCAGCTTCATTGTCCTGACATCAGGCTGACCTGTCCTAACATTGACCTCTTAATTGTTTACATCTAAGAACATTATGTGTCATAAAACATACACCTTAACATAGTTAGGATAAGCTCTGTTCCTATATTAACACGAATCTAAACTTGACGAAACCTAACAACATGGCTCCCCACAGAGCCTCTATTTCCGGCCATGTCAGTAATGCTTACATTTTAGTTCACAAAGGCTCACTTGACAAGCTGCCCAAAACTACCCGTTTTGATACTCCGGTGAGATCGAGGTATCGACAACTGTACCGAATCGGTAGCAGGTGAACTAGAAATAAAATGATCGATCTTTGTGTCAGATTTGTCCTTAGTGGTGGAATAAGCCGAACTATATAAATCAACAAGCTGTCAGCGTTGAATTTGTGCTTTCGGTTTATAAACACGCACGTGCAGTAATAAAAACAGCCCTCATTACGCAGGATAGACTATTTGGATATTTGAAACTACATGGAAATGCTCGCACACTAAAGAACCAAGACAATTCCAAAAGACCGCTGATACTCATTCGGTCCCTCGGCATTACTCGACCATAGCAGTGCGCAAAATATACATGCTGTGTTGAATTCATTTAAGACTGGATTGGATACGGTACACTCAGGTAAGCTAATGGCCTGATTTGCGCTGGTGGAAGTTTTAAAGGCAGCCGTTTTGTCGGTGTACTTTAAAGGAGCGCTTTCTATGTAGAGTGTGTGTGGGTAGATTTTTAAGTAAAACTGGTCGAACGACATTCTGTGTTTAATGTGACGATGAAAGCCGCTGGATATTAATAGATAAAATGACATCGGCAAAGTTTGCTTTAGAACTAGAGATTTCGAAATACGGGTAAGCTCTTTTGTGTTTGTGTTTCGTATTCTAAGGAGTCGGATGTCTGGTTTGCTCTGGTAAGTTTACATTTTTAATGTTTCGTCGATTCGGCAACTGACTCAGTGACTTTTAGATGGCTTGGCATTTGCTACAAACTAAAAAAAAAAAGAATTTGTTTAGACCCGAACCTCAGCACAACAGTAACACCCGATTTGTCATATTTTGATTCATTTGTTTTATCACATGTTGCGCAGTGAGTTGGGGAGTATCATATAAGGTCCCTTGCAAAACTAGTCGTAATATTCAGTAGATACATCAAACTCAAATATTATATATGGAGAGAGATAGTATATCGTGTTGTTTTTGTCCCTCAGGATTAGATGAAGCTTTATTTAGGTCATGAGCGTCGGTTTGGTTCCTTCCTCTCTCTCTCTCTCTCTCTCTCTCTCTCTCTCTCTCTCTCTCTCTCTCTGTCTCTCTCTCTCTCTCTCTCTCTCTCTCTCTCTCTCTCTCATAAAATAGCTAGCTTTTTGACACATTGAAACCAGACTAATATGATGTTGGTTTTAATTTAATTGGATATAGTATTAGTTACATATTGCGTGTCCATAGTTGTAACTCACCTGTAAACAAAGCTTAGCTGGGACATACACCCTGATAAGTAGTATACGTCTGTCATACAGCTAGAGGACTTTGACATGTATTTAATATTTCACATAAGTTTGGTTAAGATTTTGTTTTAAGATTATTTCGCAAGCTAGAATCATCAGTTAGATCACTGCATGCATTTCAATTAGTACTAGACACGTACAACAAAAGAATGAAGCAGGACGTTTAAGGCCTGACCTGTCTGTTTACTCCTTCTATTCATCCCATAGTACCGAGATTCATCCAATCTGGGTGTGATGATGTATTCAGAAGGGCATTACACCCTCGCCATGAAGTCACAGCGATTAATATGTCAAGAGGTCCTGCATTGGTTTCTGTATCTAGACATGTGTATTCCAGTGTAATCAACCTAGGTAATTGTATACATCCCAATTAAAATAAGAGGACGTTGTGACCTATATTTAAAGATTTTACACGCTTGGTTTACATTTAGCGCATGGAAAACTTTGATTTTCTATCTGTTATGTAATACTGGAGTGCCTGGTAGTTTCGAGAGGTTTCATCTTTCTCAGTGGAGTCAGTGTTTGAGAAATATTTATGTCTGAGTAATTAGACAATTTCTAGGGGCAATTGTTATAGAGTGCAGTGTTATTAGGTTTTATGATGGCATGGTTTAGTTTCGTAGTTGTATTCAGGACTCGGCCTTTCGAGGCCCCGGGACTGATGGTTTGTACAATGGAATAATTGATACAGGGTCATTCCATTATATGGAGACGTCGTTTATTGCTGGCAAGATGGTAAATATTGTGTAAAGTCATATTTAGAAAGATACTCAAAATTGCAGTTTCTCTGCCATTGCATAGAGCACGAAAACCATTCATGTTTTAGGTATTTGAGTTGTGACTTGTATGATATTTAACTACGGACGTTACCGCTCCAGCGGCCTAGTGGTAAAGCATCCAACGTGAAAGCGGGAGGTCGTGGGTTCAATCCCCGGCCGAGTCATACAGAGACTTACAAAAATCGTAAAAACAGCTGCCTCGCATGGTGCTCAGCGTTAAGAGGTTAGTGTTAGGACTGGTCGGCTTGTTGTCAAACAAGTTTTTTTTATATTTATTTAAAAATGATTGGTTGTTGTCAAGGTCAAGATGGGACAAGTGAAGAAGTAAACGTTTTTTCTTAAAGTAAAAAAAAAAAATATTGGTTTGTGTCATGTTTGGAGTACGTGATATAATTGATCACGTGACCCCTCTCCTTTATGAATGAACGATTTCGTCATTTGTTTCGAAACTGCGTATTATACGATATAGACTTTATTTTAGTGAAAATTAGTTCTGGCTTTTACAAATGACGTTAAGTTGTTTTCTTTTTTGTAACCAAGTTTGTGTATCCATGTTAACTTTCCATCCGTTCAGTTGGATTTAAAAAGTGTTATTTCGTTTCTCTGGAAATATTTGATGTGCTCATATGTAAGACTTAGACAAAGACAGATTTTCAAAATATTATTCGGATTTCCATCACCGGAGTGTTGGGGTCCAGAGAGACCGGGTGGTCTAAAGCGCTTTCCGTTACGGATCACTGCCGTCTCACCTCAGTCTGCGTCGGTTCGAGTCTAAGATTCGGCTAATGTAGTTTATGTGAGAAAGCTTGCCAATAGCTTTTCGTGGGTCGGTGGTTGTTTCTGGGGCGTTTCCCGGTTTCTTCCTCCACCAATAATACTGGCCGACATATATAGCCTATCGTGTGCTGCAAAACGGCGTTAACACCCTAAAAAAAATTTTAAAAAAAATCACCGGAGTATTAAATCTTGTGATTCCGCAAGGAACTATAGTTTAACCCAAAACATACTACAGCACGCGGCATTATCTTCCATTTTGAATTTTCCAACAAGACTCGAACTACTTCATCGTCTTATATCTTGGATTTTCCAGCAGGACTCGAACTTGAATCAGGCACTTCAACATGTATGTTACATATCAAGAAATCTTCATTTTCCTCGCACGGTGCGATTACTAGCTAGGTATACAAACATGTTCTGTAATTAGTCTTTCTCTTACTTTCGCCGGATGGCGTCAAACAAGCATGGTTTGTATAAACTTTCACGTGTACATAAAAATTATTACAATACATAGCTTCTGGACGTAGGAGGGATGGTGGGATGGACACGTTTTGATTTTCTATTAACAATATGGTTGTATCAACAATGGTCAGGCTGTTGATAACTACACACCTCACTCATTACTCGCCGTGCAACAAGACGGATCCGAAAACCACAATCCTATTGGCAGGTGCGAGATAATCATTCATGTTGTTCCCTTTTTCGTTGGTAAAATTCCCATGCTATATGCTGAAAGTTGAAAATGCAATCCGCCATCTCAAGTCATGTAAATCTAAGAATCGATTTAGATTGAAATGGGTCCAACTTATTATTAGTAAGTCATCCAAATATAAAAATCAATTTAATGCAATGGTTCTAACTAATCCAAATATACAAATCAATTTAATGCAATGGGTCTAACGTATTATTAATGTCATCCAAATATAAAAATCAAATTAATGCAATGGGTCAAACTTATTATTAATAAGTCATCCAAATATAAAAAAATCACATTAATGCAATGGGTCCAACTTATTATTAATAACTTAGCCAGCAAAGATTAAAATCAATTACTTTATTTATTTATTTATTTTATTTGTTTAGAAAACACAGACTTGCTGATGGTTTTAACGAAACTTTTGTTTAAAAATGTTATACATACTGGGCAAACTTTTTTCCGATATTTTCTAGATTAGATTGAAAATAATTGTCAGAAATCCAAGTTGACGCATTAACATTTTCTTGTAACACAAATGCATTAAAAAACCAATCTATATGTACTTTATTAATGCAAAAATAGTCATTACATGAACTTTTTTTTCTTAATGGATCCAGAATGTAAATTAATGTCGTAAATCAAGCTGGACTATAAGCATGTCTTACAATAAAAGTGAATAAATCAAAGTACATAACGTTTACAAATGTAACAATTCAATAATCAAATAAAATATAAGAAATATAGCTGTAAGTATGTTTGCTTTGAATTTTATATTATGTAATTTTAAAATTCCAAGTTGGTAATATGGAATATTTAAAGGAACAAAACAAAACAGATTGAATTGAGGAAAAGATAACTATGCAAACTTTCATGCCAAAATACTTTCTTTATTTACAATTGTGAGCTCTACATGGACATATTGCATGTTCATGAAGAATTTGTTTTTCTTCATATTTGCCTTTCAAAGTCAAGTCATAAGTAATGAATGCAACAAAAACAAATTCCACACCGAATATCAGATTTGTGCTAAACGAGAGGTAGGATGAATTTTAATTACTACGCGGCAATTGACATCGTATTAAAAATAACTATATAGTATTTACAATTATTCAGATTTAAATGGAAATCATTTTAGACTAGAATAAAAATGATCAACAAATATCAGATTTAATTAAAACAAAAACAAGCATTTTAAAGCGACCCATTTTGCATCATCGAGTAGTATCATAGGTTACTTATTTAAATGCCAAGTACGATTTGTTTTCATGCACGATTTGTTAATTCGAACGTTTTGATGTGGTAAATTGTAATTAAGAAACATAATTATTTCATTTTATTGTTATTTTCTTTAGAGGTACCTATCAATAAATATGTGGTTTATATTATTTCTTTCTCGTCATTTATCACTATCTTGCACATTTTTTAAAGTATTAATCTCCTTCCCTATTTTTGTACCTTCTCTCTTTGTTTATTAATATCATTTATTACTATATTCGTGTCATGTTTGGATTATGGTTGATCCGTAGTATACACACTCATCTGAACAACTTACAATCATAACGTGCAATGGAACAGCACTGACCCAAGGACTGTAAAAAAACCAAGCTACACTGGGGGATTCGGAACCATTTGCCAATTCAAATTAGTCGCGAAAGCACAAAAATGGTCTATCCAATATAGACATTTTGCCTGCAGTTTCTTTATGAAATAATTTACTCCCAAATTATTCGTAGGCATCAGTGCCATGACATTTATCGAAGTCCATTATATAAATGTATATATGGTCACCTTTATCTAAATAGTCAGCCCAGTCACCGATGGTAAAATTTGCTTTATTTCACCAATGTTACGGGTTACATTATTACGAGGTTTCTTTCTTTCACTGAATACATGTTCAATTACTTGTATGTTAGCATCGACGCAATGACTGTATTTAGTTTCGGACTTGATTTTATCAACTCTATACTGTAGTTAGAAAAATAGTTTGTATTTGAAAAAAAAATGTTTATTTTGATATACGTCATGTTTACAAGAAAGTTGACATAGTGAAAGTTTGCACGTGCGGAAGCTTCAGCTCTCATTGCGTCAGATTTTCTTTTGCAGAACAAATATATTACTTTAATCGAATTTATTTTTTCGGATAGTACTGGCATATATGGAGAAAAGCCAATCAGAAGAATGAATTTAGGACAATTTGGCTGGTATCGATGCCCGAATGACATCTGATATATTTCGTTTACGAGATGCAAAGTTGATTTTTTGTTCTAAGCCATGATCTATTATAATCAAGAACGAAAAAGTTTCAAGGTTTAATGTGCCCAATGAGCATCGGTTTAATTAAAATCCGAAAAAGCCTAAATAAGTTTTTGGGGGTTTTTTACCATGGGGGAGGGGGAAGTGTCAGGGTCTGCTGTAAGAAACTTGGACTGTCAGCCGAATAGAAACACGCCTATTGTCTGTTTTTACCTAACGTCTGTGTGAATTTTATTTCCATTCATTATCAAATTATATGTTCTCATCTTTCCCTCAATAAAAGTATATCGTCATCGTGACTACTTGACCTTAGTACGACTACCTATGTAACATGATGTTCCCTCCGCTCCACATAATTATAACAATGAATCTGTTTCATTAACCAATTATGTCAAAGGTATATGTGAAAGATATTATTGCATATGTATGCTGTCATCGGGGACCAACGGTAGCATCAGTCATATTGAATAGTCCTGTGCGAATTGAAGTGCATGACCTGCATTTATAAAATTCGTTAACTTGAACATTTAATAAATTGTATAGTAGCACTTTATTTATATTCATATTTATATGTATTTATATTTATATTTATATTTATATTTGTATTTATATTCGTATTTATATTTATATTTATTTATAGTCATATTTATATTTATTTATATTTATATTCATGTGTTTGCTAAATATGTGAAGCACATTAGCAAATATAAGACATTTGACAAATTACTTTTGTGTTCAAGTGATCACTCGAGTTGAGATGCTGTATGATTACTGGGCCTGGCGATTAGGAAGTCCCCACACTACTGTATAATTTGCGGAAACCAGACATTGGGTCAGATATTAATTTTAGTATGATTTTTTACCCATACGCCTTGTCCATCTTTGACACTTGTCGCTTTGAATGGCTATGTTCCTTTGAACCCAATCTGCAACGATCATTTTGAACAGAGTTTAGTTCGAAATCCCATGATAAAATTGGGAGTAATTCTTGGTTCGTATGGTATCAATGTTTTTCAATGTCTTAATAATCGTGTTGCGATTCGATTGGAAGATTTCCTTGAGATGCGCACGATTTTGCAGACAGTCAGACGGGTTGCATTCTGTTTGGTGAAATTATCCTTCGGCTGAGGACTGAAAAACCTAAAATAATTGTTAGAAGATAAAAAATAATAAAATAGTAGACTTAGCGGTTTGTATCTATGAGAATATGAGTTATACGGATAGGTTTTCACTAGAGATGAATTATCAGAACTGGAGAAATTGCTCATGAAAACTAATATGACGGATATACGTGAATATGCGATTAGTTTTGTTACACCCCGTACAAAATAAGATAAAATCTGTTACAATTACGATTGGCCTGTAGGGATACGTCTGGAATATATGTAGTATACAGAACTGAAATACTCGTTTTTGCAACTTAGAGCCAGTGGTTAACAGAGTGTAAAATTGTAAGAATAATAACATTCTCGACTGATCACGGAACGTTCTTGGAAATTAGAATCAGAGAAGCAAAGCTTCCACGTTTTGCCCGTTGTTGATCTAATTTCAAATCCGGGTTTGAACGGAGGAAATCTTTTTTTCTCGTCTCGGATAGAATTACTCAGAGCAACATTCACTGAACCCGATTAAACTCGCACTGTGCGGACTTAACATGTCTATAGAATAGAAGGTCTTTGCTTTACAAATTGTTGCAATGTGGACATTCACGCATGTACATGGGCCTATGTCTAGCCGAGTTTGTGCAATTATATGGTACTCTAATACATCTCGCTACAACGCTAAATGGCTTGGTAAATCATTTGGTGTCTATTCAGTGTATCGTGGATATTTTGGCAAATATTTTGGGACGGCAAATCACAGCGCATTGATACCTTTGTCAGGCAGATAGACCGAAGGTTAGAATTGAAAATTCAGGCTTTATTGCTCTGACCAGAATTGCGTCTGGACATCGAGATATCGATCCCTGTCCGTTGCGAGACCGTAACTTTAGTTAATTTTGCTTATTCCGGTTTGAAGTTGTCATTTTCGTATTTCATTGCTTATAGAAGGCATATCCATCGATAGAGGTTGAGCGCTTTTGATATGTTGGCGCTGTTATGCCCAAGGGCAAGGTCACTGGAGTTTAAAATGTAATTTCCGGTTTTTTGCGTGTAATTTGAGTTTGGTCAAATGTATTGTATCATTCTCCTTAAGCAGACTAAACTTGGACATGTCTAGCTCCTTGTGAAATTTGATGGAAAGAGGTGACCATTTAACATCCTAAACGAAAACAGTACCCATAAACATCAAATAGAGCTGCCACAGTTTCTTATAAATAATATGCTGTCGCTCATGAAATATATATATATATATATATATATATATATATATATATATATATATATATATATATATATATATATATATATATACTGATATCCTGCTGGACAAAATTATAGTTGGCATCATGTTTCTTGTGTTGTAAAGATTTGGACAGGGGATACGTACTGTTGATTTTACAGCATGGGGTAAGAAGTGGAGGTTGTATGTGTCGTAACGTTTATTTCAGTTTGCAAAGAATATGTCTAATTTACTCAGATTTCCAGGACCCAGTTTTGTATCACTCTCAGGCCTTTTACATTTGTCGAAAGACTGAACCTTGTTAAGAGTTTTGGAATTTTTCTGACGAATGTTCGGCTATCATTCGCGATCATTAATATGCATCCATATTTTTAATCAAGTTTTCACCTGGTAGAAAGACCGATTGGGGTTTTGATGTCGTCAATGCTTCTTTTGTAATTTTCAGTTCGATATACTTGTATACCAGAACTTGTATACAAATACGTTGAAGCATATAGTCGAATAATTATGCTATAAACGTAAACGTTTGAAAATACTTTCTCTTGATTATTGTTACTATTATATGCATGATCTTTCAGAAAGAAAACAGGGCAATTTCGTAAAAAAATAATAGAACCTTTATCGTTCTTGAACAAATACAAAAACCGTTCTTACCAATCCATTATATTTTTATATTTCAGGTAAATGTTCCTTAAAGATGACTGATACGCCATTTGTTCCTTTCTTGAAGTAATAATAAAATCCACACTTTTGAAATGGCGGACAGAGACCTTTTGGTAGAGAAAAAGGTTAAATTCCTCGGTTCCTGGGTCAACGATAGCGTGACCAAAGATGTGATGGGAAAAATTTTGCACTTGATCAAGTCTGAGAAAG
Organism: Unio pictorum; assembly: GCA_030141615.1. Taxonomy (NCBI): domain Eukaryota; kingdom Metazoa; phylum Mollusca; class Bivalvia; order Unionida; family Unionidae; genus Unio; species Unio pictorum. The sequence continues at coordinate 3,216,712 of JARLTB010000248.1, read as the reverse complement.
GATCGAAGGTCAGGCTACAGCTAAACAGGGATGGTCTTCGTGTAATGAAACACCAGATTATTTCAGGAATGGCAATGCAGACGTTTATACCATTAAAGAACATTTACTTTATGACGGTTAACCAAAATGGTCCTCGACTTTTGTTTGTTGTTGCTAAAGATATGCATACCTACCAGATATATACTTTTAAATGCGAAAATGCACTCGACGCCGGGATGTTTATACAAGGACTAAGAGACGCGAGAAAGACTGTGCATTCTGTCGACAAGAAAGAGCACGATGGAATAAATTGGACACTTCGCTCAAAGACCGATGACGACAAGAGACATCTGAATACCTTGGTTGATATATATGGTGGTAAAGCTGTTATTCAGGTCGATAGTGGTGATGTACACCAACCGCCAGTATCGGCGGGACATAGATTTCAACACCAGAAGAAGAAGACACCACCCGCGGATCAATTCCACAAAACAGTTTTAGCGACCAGAAACGCAGAAACAAATATGAAAATCGTCGAAGTAAACACGAAGACCCGTACTCTTTCAAATGGTACCACCTTCTCTGACAACGCTTCAGAAGTGTCAGAAAACGCGTTGCGTTCAGAGCTTGAATCCTTGTCCAATGAGCTTCGAGATATTAAATTAATGCTTGAGAAATCCAATGGTATCCATCCTGATGAAATGAAACAGCACAACACCAAAGATGCCTTAGATGCAGTGGTGGTTCCCGACGATGAAGATGAGGTCGATACAACCGAATTTGCCAGGCGACCAAGGACTGAAAGCAGAGCAAAGCCAGTTCAAAATGGACATAAAGATAATGGTGTGGTAAGAGTTTCCGTGCCGGATTACCGTTACAGCCTCAAACAGAGTGTTACCAAAGGTGTTGACACTACTGACAGTTCTGGATATAACTCATTGATGTCACCCACCGTCGATACGTCAAACGCTCCGTCGACATCTTTCGAAGACTGGAAGAACCGTGTTGAATGGCGGTCACGTACAATCTCCTCCATGCGCCCTCGCAGTGCTACTCTGGGTTCGAGCGTATCCACCCACAATCAGAATGGACCGGAAATCTTAAGAGCCAAAAGGCAGACGATAGGGTACAAGACGATGCACGACCCAAGATTTGTCTTAGCCCACAATCAACCCAAATCAATATCACGTCGCCTTCGAAACTCCACGACCATCGAACGCCCCATCGAGAATGTGTATCGTAGACACGGCCATCATAGTGTAGTGCTACGGCAGTCTAATGGAAACGATAGACCCACGATTTTATCCGTCGCGCCGGAAAATGGACATTTTGTCGAGCCGAACAATAATGACCTTGTCATTCAGACAGATATGTTTGACCATGCACAAACAAGAACCGAGATTACGACGCCCCGAGACGCTATTATTCGTATATGAAACATGCAAGAACAATAATAAAGCATACACTGTGAAGAGAGCTAAAAGAGATTTTAGGAGGAATAATTTCAGATCCATATTCTTATCTCTTAGTAAACTCACTGTTGTAAGTACAACATATCATTCGAGTTTGTGAGTACTTTTCGTAGAACTATTATATAGGAGTACATATGTTGTACAGAGGATGGATATATTTTTGACCAGATATTGTAAACGTGCTTGTTTCAGGGTAAAGTGTTTACGTCCGTACATTTTATACAGACAGTCGCGAATATCATCTTAAAAACTCAACAGGAAACAAACAAAGCTTGCTTATCTGTTAGTTAAATGTACATAAAGTTAAACGTATTGAACTGAATCCTGACAATTTAATACATGTGTTTAAAATGTGATATTATCTCGAACTGTAACATTTGGAACTTTGTGAAATGTTGTTTATATGGATACACCATTGTGTTTGGTCTCGAATGAATATAACATTACCGATACAAGCACAATCGCAACGGTCAAAGACGTGTTTTGTTTATTTAGCTTTATCGATATTCTTTTTTGTTAAGTCTAGCTTTTCAACGAGTATAAACATGAATTAGTTTTTTTAATGCCGTATCTCTTGCGTATTGCTTTCTTATCGTCACATACAAGGAGATGTGTGTCAACATTTAATAACAGCCTGTAGCATACATATAGATTATTTCATTTTAAAGTGAACATTTGTCAATACAAAGAGTGTTGTAACAATGTAACGGTCGTTTTGTCTTTCTTTAGCAAATTGTGAGCCATACTTATCAGCGACAGTGGCGTAAATTTCAAAAATGTTTGTAGCTAATCATGTACGCCCGTACTGAGGGCATATATCAAGTATACAGAAATTTTGTGTACCTTTATTTGAAATATCTCTTATTGAATCAAGCTATTTTATAATTCATTCATGTAGAAGACTACAAATTATTGCTAACATATGTTAATAGTGACCAACCTATCACGCCCCAATTACCAGTGTCGCTTGTCCGGATGATTGTATAACTTGATGGTTGGATTTTTATTTTGAAGGGTAGAACTTCGAAATGACACAAGTATGTCACAGTGATCTATATTTATCATAAGCTCCTCGTGTCTCATTTATCTGCCAATAAACGTGGCTGAAATTGTTTTAAAGACTTTCCAAAAATAGACGAGAAATGTGATCAGTAATGTGCATCGAGATATGATCATATTGTAGCAATGCTGCTAACCTCTCATCAAATATTGAAACCGTTGTAAGAACTAGGAACATCTTAAAGTTTAACACCCTGTAATGTTGTAATGTAAGAACTAGGAACATCTTAAAGCTTACCACCCTGTAATGTTGTAATGTAAGAACTAGGAACATCTTAAAGTTTACCACCCTGTAATGTTGTAATGTAAGAACTAGGAACATCTTAAAGTTTACCACCCTGTAATGTTGTAATGTAAGAACTAGGAACATCTTAAAGTTTACCATCCTGTAATGATGTAATGTAAGAACTAGGAACATCTTAAAGTTTACCACCCTGTAATGTTGTAATGTAAGAACTAGGAACATCTTAAAGTTTACCATCCTGTAATGATGTAATGTAAGAACTAGGAACATCTTAAAGTTTACCACCCTGTAATGTTGTAATGCCATTATGTTTTTAATTTGAAAAGTAACATTTACTTAAGTATGGACTTCACTGTATTTATCGTGTTGTTGCCATATGAATAACTTATGTATTCAGTAGGCGATAGGATGTGCTGTGGAACAGTGGTAAGCAGACCGAACTTGTCGTTTAGGGTGCCAGGCTCGATTCCCGCGCAGATCATTTCAGGTCAATTGCAGTGGTGGCCCACTGAGCAAGGCATATTACTCTCGTTGCTTTGTTACTATTTATCATTTCATGTTCTACCTTTACACTTCGTATAAAACAAATCCATAGCTGATTATTTTGTCTTTTAGTATATCCTTTAATTTTCTGTTTCTATCAAATTTACTTTAATCGTCGTCATGTCCACATTTTCCCTATGCTAAGTATGTAATTTCTTAGTTATGTTAGTCTGTATGTATTATTTGTTTTCCAGTATAAACTTTGGAAAAGAACTGTTTTTATACTCAATGAAGTTTTAACTCCCAAATTTTTATATGATCTGTTTAGATGATTATTAGAAACACTGTGAATTGAAAGGTTGGACCAATATATAAAACAGAAGAAACATCTGTTAACGTTTGCTTGATTTCTCTTTCTCGGACACAATCTTTAGTAATGGTCATTTGTGAGAATAAGAAACATTGTTTTACAACAGTTTGTGATTTAACGTCTGGACACCTAAGCGTTTTCAATATATCCTTGCTTACACGGTCAAATAACTGTAAATACAAACTAACGACGACTGTGAGGTCAAGTAAGCTCTAAGAAGGCAGGGAATGTTTCGTGCGTTTAGCCTCAACATTTGTTTTTTTTTCTTCTCTAAATATCATTTTAAAACAATTTGACCAATTCAACCTTACTAAGCAGAGTGCACACTTGAAACGTCCTTACAGCTTTACTGTGATGCCAGTATATCATGAAATATTGTTACAGCTACTACCAATGTAAAGACATTAAAATTTATGATAATTTTGTCCAAAAACATCTAAGGGTGAAGGGTTGTCAAACTGGTACATGTGATTCCGATCTGCTATAATATCTGTCTGTAGTTACAAAAAAAAACATTTAAATGGAGTTCGTCTTGAAATAACAGATCTCGAATAAATGTGAGGTCATACTGGTAAAAAAATCTTACAAATAAAAAACTACCTATTTTGAAATTGAGAAAGCAGGTTTGTACGACGCTTTATAACAATTAACAGCTTTACTGTGATGTCATTATTGCATTAAATAATTTTACAGTTACTAACAATGGTAAAGACAGCAAACGAGTTTTTGAAACTCATCAGCAGTATGCTCATTTTTGAAAGAAACATCTAGGCGTGAAGCGCTGTCTAATTGGTACAAATGATTCCGCTATGCTATAATATCTGGCCGTGTTTACATAAAATATGTTTTAAAGAAGTTCTTCTTGAAATAATTCAACAGATCTCAAATAAGTTTGAGGACATATTGACACAAAGATCTTAAAAATATTACAAACACCTATATTGAAATTAAGAAACCATGTTTGAACGACGCTTTATAAAAACTGCTCAACAATATTCAAATTTAATAGGAAACATTATATAACAATGGTCTTTTGAATATATATATATATATATATATATATATATATATATATATATATATATATATATATATATATATATATATATATAGTGCTGATCCGACAACAAACGCAAAATAGTTACTAAATAGAAAGTAGTCAGTGATTTGTACTCAAAACCACAGGAAGTGAATTTATCCACATTTGATTAAACCTTACGTGTTATTAAACACTGCTGGACCTATTTATAATGTGAAGACCACAATTAGAACAAACATTTCCACAACTTATGCAAAACTCTCAAAACATTTCTGCCACATTGGACAGAAAGTGATCAAACGATCAAATATTTCTATAGCTTGCACAAGTCCGGCATCAAATATGCTTAGTCAGTCAATAATCACCTTTTAAGCAGATGAATCATTTTTTTTAAATGTTAAAAAAAGAAAAAATATATAAAAAATAGAACTTGACAAACTTGGATAAAGCATAAAAGGCATTTCAGGTTTTGATAAATTATGACAAGCCATCAAATGTGTGCGAAGTTACGAATTGTAGTAACTTGTTATCATGGCATATTGGCAGCCGCTCTGGCAGCATTTGTTATGCCAAACGTTATACTGACTCAGACCTTTGGGGCCAGCTGCTCTCGCATTTTGGATATTACGAACCTGTCCGACAGACGAGTTATGTAAGACGAGTGTCTCGTGTTAGTATCTAGTTAATTTTGGATATTACGACCCTGTCAGACAGACGAGTTATCTAAGACGTGTGTCTCCTGTTAGTATCTAGTTAAGATGAGTGTCATGTTAGTATCTAGTTAATTTTGGATATTACGAACCTGTCAGACAGTTGAGTTATCTAGGACGAGTGTCTCATGTTAGTATCTAGTTTATTTTGGATATTAAGAACATGTCAGACAGACAAGTAATCTAAGACGATAGTCTCGTGTTTGTATCTAGTTTATTTTGGATATTACGAATCTGTCAAACAGACGAATAATCTAAGACGAGTGTCTCGTGTTTGTATCTAATTCCGTTTTTGCACCTATCTTGAGTACAGTCCCAAGTGTATTTATTACTTAGAGAGAATGCAGAATACTTCTCGTCATTGGCAAAATTTCGTCAGGGTAAGTGACTTCACGTGTATGCAGTAAGTACGTAAAACATCTGCTTTTGCTCCATTAATTTCCAACTTTATATTATGCTTTATATTTGGAAAGTTTACTGTACACATTTATAATCGTCTTAAGCAGTTTTTGCACATAGCAATTGACTTTTCATGTCTCGACAATAACGTAAATGTCAGATCCCACATGTACAGTACAAATATCTTGATTTGGTTTTATCTGTCCTCCTGCTTGTTTATCAGCTACGGGATTCCTGTTAGCACCAGTACACAACAACTAATTCACATCGATACATTAGATAGGAATGTGTCAATATATATGAAATTGAACTAATTAGATAAGGCAATTCATAGTTTGTTTCGACGACTTTCAAAGACATATTTGTGACTTTTCATCATTCATTGCAAACCTTGCTAGCACAATCCTGCGACATCAGGACTTGGCACAAACAGAAATGTAAAATAGCGAGATATATTGAGCTAGATCAGTTTGTAATTTGTCATACAATCTCTCCTATATCGTACATGAATAACGGATCAAATTGATGTCTAAGATCTTTGACATATTTTATTATTTAGATTGTTATATGGGATCTTTGATATATTTGTAATATTAATTTTCCCAGAGTTTAATAATAATGTCAAAAAATTTTTTTGGTGGAAATATTTAGTTTTTGAAATCTTGTAACTGTATCCAATGTATTCAAAGTGATACACGCTGTATCTTGGTTTTCAAACTTGTCAAAAACAAATTCTTTTAGCTAGGAAGTACAATTCAGTTTTCATTATAAATGAGAATTAGAAAAAAATTTCACAAACATCCTATGATGGTGCAGAAATAGTCAAGGTAGCATTATATCGAGATAAGTTATAAAGGATCACAAGAATAAATTTGAAAACAACACATAGGTGCAATAAAGTGAGCACTGGGATATTGGATATTAGTATACTGGGATATTGGATATTAGTATACTGGGATAATGGATATTAGTATACTGGGATATTGGATATTAGTATACTGGGGTATTGGAGATCAGTATACTGGGATATTGGATATTAGTATACTGGGATATTGGAGATCAGTATACTGGGATATTGGATATTAGTATACTGGGATATTGGATATTAGTATACTGGGATATTGGATATTAGTATACTGGGATATTGGATATTAGTATACTGGGATATTGGAGATCAGTATACTGGGATATTGGATATTAGTATACTGGATATTGGATATTAGTATACTGGGATATTGGAGATCAGTATACTGGGATATTGGAGATCAGTATACTGGGATATTGGATATTAGTATACTGGGTTATTGGATATTATTATACTGGGATATTGGATATTAGTATACTGGGATATTGGATATTAGTATAGTGGGATATTGGAGATCAGTATACTGGGATATTGGATATTAGTATACTGGGATATTGGATATTAGTATACTGGGATATTGGAGATCAGTATACTGGGATATTGGATATTAGTATACTGGGATATTGGATATTAGTATACTGGGATATTGGATATTAGTATACTGGGATATTGGAGATCAGTATACTGGGATATTGGATATTAGTATGCTGGGATATTGGATATTAGTATACTGGGATATTGGAGATCAGTATACTGGGATATTGGATATTAGTATACTGGGATATTGGATATTAGTATACTGGAATAATGGATATTAGTTTCCTGGAATGGATATTGGTATATTTCAATAAACACATTGATGTAATTAAATAAACACTAGGATACATTTCAGTGAAAACATGGGTATATTGAAACGAACATCTGGTAAATGTTAATAAACACACTAGTCTATTTATATTAACACTGGTATAAATTTGAAATCACATATGGTTATATTCTGGACGCCTAAGATCTCGTACCATTATTTATGTGATGGTCAGCTAGTGTACTGCTCAGATATGCTTATTTCAAAAGATGATTGTACTAAAATTTCATAATTTGTAAAATTCTATTTGAATATTTAAATTTATAACACATATCGTTTAATATTGTTTTAAATTCATTATAAATTACTCGTAAAAAAACTCTTAACTCTGTAAACAATTCTACTAAACTATAACAGTAGATTTTTTATAACAGTAGATTTGTTATAACAGTTGATTTGTTATAACAGTAGATTTGTTATAACAGTAGATTTGTTGGATGATCTTCACTGAATTTGCTTGGTGCTTCTTGAAGTAAACGATGTATTTAAATGTTTTTTGTATGATTGTATGACAATATTTAATAATCAGAATCATAATAAACAGAAATTATAACAATTTACTGAGTTACTTTCTTATATATTAATTTATCAATTAGTCTTTCAGTGGGTATACAACTTAATTGTTTTTTTTTCTTCATCATTTAATAGTTGTTGATCAAATAGCATTTAATCTTTAAGACGTTTCCTGCTTTTACATATTTTAGGACCATCTTTATTCATCTCAGATAATAATTAGGTACATGTATCCAACCATAATGACAAGTATTCTGACTGTACATGTATCCAACCATAATGACTGTATCCAACCATAATGACAAGTATTCTGATTGAACATGTATCCAACCATAATGACTGTATCCCTCCATAATGACTGTATCCATCCATAATGACTGTATCCAACCATAATGAGTGTATCCAACCATAATGACTGTATCCAACCATAATGAGTGTATCCAACCATAATGAGTGTATCCAACCATAATGACTGTATCCAACCATAATGAGTGTATCCAACCATAATGACAAGTATTCTGATTGTACATGTATCCAACCATAATGACTGTATCCAACCATAATGATAAGTATTCTGATTGTACATGTATCCAACCATAATGACTGTATCCAACCATAATGACTGTATCCAACCATAATAACTGTATCCAACCATAATGACAAGTATTTTGATTGTACATGTATCCAGCCATAATGACTGTATCCAACCATAATGACTGTATCTAACCATAATGACAAGTATTCTGCTTGTACATGTATCAAACCATAATGACTATCCATTCATAATGACTGTATCCAACCAAACTGACTTATCCAACCATAATGACTGTATCCAACCATAATGAATGTATCCATTTATAACGACTGTATCAAACCATAATGACTGTATCCAATAATAATGACTGTATCCAGCCATAATGACTGTATCCAACCATAATGACTGTACCCAACCAAACTGACTGTATCCATCCATAATTAAAAGTATTCTGATTGTACATGTTTCCAAGCATAGTGACTGTATCCAAGCATAATGACTGTATCCAAATATAATGACTGTATCCAAGCATAATTACTGTATCCAACCATAATGAAAAGTATTCTGATTGTATAGAAGCAAGAAATTAACCTGGATTTACTTTTTTCCTTTGGTTTTTGTAATATAACTGTAAATATTAGTTTTACAGACATCAGCCTGGGATGTATATACACATTTGTTAAATATTTCGTGCCTCAGAATCATCATCCCAATGAACTGGCACTTTGAGCAAGATAGAAAAAATTCTCAGAATTCACATTTTCGGATTACCGCTCTGGTCATCTAGTGGTTAGAGCGTCAGCCTTGGATTCTGGAGGTCTTGGGTTCGATCGCCGATTGAGTCATATCAAAGAATTATACAAAATCGTGCTAACAGCTGCCTTGATAGGCGCTCAGTGTTATGATTGGTCGGCCTGGTGTTAGGATCATGTGACTGGTTGTGACAATGCTGCTACATGTCTACGGCATGATGCCTTAGTGCTAGACATCGCTATGGGGAACCCGAGTGGTCTAAAGCGCTCTCCGTCATGGATAACTGCCATCTCACCTCTGTCTGAGTGTGTTCGAGTCTCGGATTTGGCCAATGTGGGTATGTGAGAAAGCTTGCCAGTAGCTTCTCGTGGGTCGGTGGTTCTCTCCGGGGTTTTCCCGGGTTCTTCCTCCAGCATTAATACTGGCCGCGATGTATTGCCTATCTTGTGCCGCAAAATGGCGTTAAACACTAATTCAACAACAATCTATTAGACATCGCTATAAACTGCCCAATGTAGAATCGTAGCAATATGACTGACAAATTGTTAAAACACACACACACACACACACACACACACACACACACACACACACACACACACACACACACACACACACACACACACATATACACACACCTACCTCTCTTCGGTATTAATCATAATTTCAACTTCAGATAGAAAATATGTCATTTATTGTTATTTACATAAATTTTATACATTCATACCAATCTATGTAAAACTTCCTTGTAACGGAAATATATGCCAGGCGGTATGTAGTTTTAATTGAAGATTAATTAAACGCATCCACTGAGGATCTCCGTAATTTTGATTTCCTATTTTAAGAACAAAGTTCAAGTTTTCTGTCAATATAATTATTCTGGTACATCCTTTCGGTTAACTATCTTTCAATATTTATTTCAGTATGCAATTATCATACTTTTATGAAACTATTTAATTCCTTTTTTATAATTCGTTTATTGGGCATGAATGTACATAATCATACATAAATTAATAATAAATAACCCTCTACCACCGAAAGAAATTTGATCTAATCTGATGTCAAAGGAATCCATAAGTGATATAGCAATTACTGAAACCATTATCCAGCTTGTTCGATGTTAAAATATATGCTGTATTAGGTGAATCAATAAACACAAATTTTCAAAAAATGTGTTAAACTGAATAATCAAAAGTCAGCAACTTTTAAGCTCAAATTTAACGTTTGATCTATATATAAATATCATCGTTTATGAAGGAAATTACTGGAAAGGTTTCTGTTTGATTTTCACGTTAAGTTTCAGGAATATCAGTAATACCATATTGTGACGTATCAATGAAATTACCGTACTTAATCAAATGTATATACACATATTAATGCTTGAAATACATTCTTCTGAAATTGATGCGAGTTTCTACAAATCGATGTTTAGAGAGTTTTTTGTCATTAACGAGTCTGCCTTCCAAAATCGACACATCATTTTTCGCTTGATTGGTTACTATAATTCTCACAAAGGTACAAAGTAATACGTACGTGATATTTATTGATTCATACCTTATTGTACTGCCTGGAAGCACAGGAACAGCAAAAGACCGTGAAAAATATTCAACATACCACAGTAAGGCAAGCATGTTAATGGATAGATTTTGTTTCCGTGGGGCAAAGGCAAATTTGTTTTTTCTTGGTGGAGTTGAAAATTGTTAACTAACCTTATAATGTAAACATTCACTTGTCATATTGATTACACTGCCATTTATTATTAGTAGGGCATAACCGACTTTTGATCCGGAAATCGGATTCCACCGGATAGTATGAACTTCCGATTAATCGGAGTCGGACAAGGCAGGAACGACCGATTCGGATAATAAAAATAATAAAGTTGAATTTCTATAGCACCGTGTCTAATACTGCGTGTCATTCGATAGTGCGTTAATAAAGTTAAATAAGAATTCAGAAAAGTCCAGTATGGTCAACACAACCACGCTGTGACGCAATCTATTTGAACTGGCGGGTAAAAACCGGAAATGAAGCCAGATATGGTAAAGTACTAAGTAACATGCTAGACACGGCAAAACCAGATACCACAAACCCGGAAACGGAAGATGACATTTTTTAGAAGAAAAAAAAATACGGATTTAGCATTTCCGATTAATTGAATCGTATCCGGAATCGGAAAAATTAAATGCCCAAAATCCGGAATCGGAAATCGGTAGAAAAATGCTAATCGGTTATGCCCTAGTTTGTACTAAAAAAAAGGTTTGATCATGAGCAAAATTAGATAATTTATAATTATTGGATTTTGTATACTTTTGATTTTCCATTGGTTTACGATGGGAGGGGGTAGGAGGCTGAGTTAGTAACGTGAGTCTATACACGACATTAGCAGCAACAACCTCTACATACATTTCATCTATACATAACAGTAAAGCATATTTGTATGAAGAGATTACAATCATTTACATAATATGTCAGTTTACTGTCAAATATGGTCGACCTTACTAAATATAAATGTTTATTTTGAACACTTTCCAAAAATCTCATAAGAATTTTACAATTTTTAACAGAATCATTATTTTATAAATGGAGTTTGCAATTAAACGATTGTACACAATCGGCCATTAAGTATACGTTCAGTTATTAAAAAATTAAGGCCCCACTTCCTTTGAACTTACCGCAAGCCATCTTAAAAGCTCTGGCATTTATCACGAGAATACTCCTTGAACAAAGGGCAGTAGTTTGCTTATAAAATGTGGCAGATCCTCCGTTAATTTTCAAAAATGTATAATATCTGCTCAGTAGACTAATATAGAAATGAGAAAGAAGGTGTCCTAAGAAAACGGTTGCTCAGAATGTGTGAATTAATGCCGAAACATCGTCAAATATTGTCAGTTACTGAACAATGAAACTTGTAAGAAAAGATAAAAAGATTTTGAAAAATTTGAGAAAACGCTTTGACATTAAGAATTTTCTATAATTCGGAAATGGTGCTGTTATGCCATCAAATATGGATCAATCTATGAAACAGAGTTACCCTTAACGTAAGTATTTTCTTCATAACATGGAATCAACACCAATGGAAGAACTTGCGACAGAAACCATCATACGAAATCCAGGGTATTTTTTTTTTTTTGAGAGAGAGAGAGAGAGAGAGAGAGAGAGAGAGAGAGAGAGAGAGAGAGAGAGAGAGAGAGAGAGAGAAAGAGAGAGAAAGGGGGGGATGGAGAAGCATTAGACCGTCGTTGGCTTATATTTTGATATATACAAAATTTCTTCTATATTTAATGTACAATCCCAAATGGGTGCGTTGATCTCGCGAAGCGAATGCGGAGCTCTTTTAGTCGCTGTCATAAGTGGATCATAACTAAACAAAATATTTCTTGGTCCATTCTATGATGTTGTCAGTCCACGCTTTTTCTGTGTGCCTCTCCTGCTGCCACCCGTAGCACTGCCTTGCAGTAAGTAAGTACTATTGTGGATAGACTGTTGGCTCTAGAAATATGGCCATACCATTTCAGCTTTCTCTTTTTGACACTTGCGAAGAGGTCTTCATAATGGCCTACTTTGTGCCTTATGGTGTTACACACGTCTTCATTTGTTATGTGGTCTATGTAAGAGATGCCAAGGATGGTTCTGTATCATCTCGTTACAGATAGATAGTCTTGTCTCTCCAGATGGGTCTTACATTTGATATAGCTGCCAATGTTTGAGCGGAATTAGAATAAATTCCAATTGATTTTTTTTTCGCAAGAAACGTAACGGCAAAGTTGGTTTCTAAAGGTGTGACAAATAAGCCATGAGCTATTCATCAAATCGGGACTGTTTGTTCAAGGTAGGTTTTTAGATTTGTTTACAAGTTTCGAAATGACTAAAATATGACCAAAGCTGATTATAGTACAAAAATAATATAAAAGAAGGTGCGGTATTGATTTATCAATAACCATTGGATTGGAGGGGAAAACACGTCAATATTCCCCACCTTGTGTCACACTGCAAAGCGCCACCTTTCTGCGCCACTTACGAGTGTACCAAGCGAACGTCTCTTTAGTACAGTTGGCGATAGCTTTAGTAAAGACAGAAGCTGCCTTAATTTTGAAATTACTGAACGAATGGTGTTCCTGAAAGTTAACGTAGTATTTATGCGTTAACTAACTTCAGTGACAATTTCTAAGTTTAGTTTAATTAGTTATATTCCTAATTTACACAGACTGGCATCCGGATGCAAAAATTACATGCAGTTAACTGTTTACCTTACGTTTATGTATTAATTTACTGAACTGAAATATTTGTTTACATTTGAAATTTTGAATGTTGTCGGTATTCCTATTGCGTGCAATATTCGTAATTGTATCGAATTCAGCAGAAAAATGGGTCCAGTTATTCGTATTAGGCCGAATAATGATAATCACCAACTCGCTACATCCCTAATTAAAACGATACAGATTTAGGAAAAGGAAAACATCAAATTCCTTTCAATTGACTCTCACAAAAAAATGCATGTACTTGAACCTGTTAAAACCACAAAGACTAGAATATGGAAGATGTGTTGCAAACAACAACAAAAACACGAAATCGACTAATCACAAAACCCATCACACATGTACTGTCTGTTCTTCAACCGCATCCAAGGCAATATCACGACTTGACGGATATGACATAGCAATTTATCGATTGATCATAAATTGTCTGCAACTCTTAACCGTTCACCTGTTTATTTTAGACAAACATATTGAGACAAACAAAATATAGAACCTGAATTTTTTGGAATATGCTGAAAACATAAATTTTTTTTAATGAACACTAGGGTGTAATTTTGAATGCTTAATATGTTTACATGCATTTTGTGCTCGTCACCTATAACGTTCTGTTTAACGAATATGATCTCAAATAAATGATCGGGATTGGTTGTTTTTTAAATTTTGTGTTATCTGTTTTGATTGATTTTGTTATAGCGATGCAAGCATCAAGTGCATCATATACAGTTCTGGATAATGCTTGTTACTCTTCGAATTAAGATATAATATGGAAGACCACCCATGCACCTCATTAAGACAATTTTTGGTACTTATCATGATTAATATTTTATAATCTTTAAATGGATTATTAATAATTTATAGGGCTTGATATAGAAACATATCATCAACACAAGGTTCGTGTATGCCAGCTTTATTTTTTTCCGTTCATGTAAATTTATGTAAACAGATCATCGAGTAGGGATATGCCACGCCAGTATATAATTTTAAAACCACCCATGATGTATCTGTGTAATTTGGATTTGAGATTTTCTGAAAACGTTCATCTACCATTATGTGCCTTTGTTTAATATAATATATAATATGGTTATTAACAAGTTAATGGTACTGAGTTCAGATGCTTAGTTCCATTTATCTAATAACGTTGGAAGAATTATTTAAATATTTAATTGGACATTACTACAATGGTAGGAAACTCTGTTTGATTCTTCTATTTATTAATTGTATCATGAAATGCCTAAGATAATATAGAAGGTCAACACAAACAACAATCCCAATTCCTCTCAACGCAAATTTACCTAGTCTTATCTCAATCTTATACTTCTTTACATAACTAGAATGCCCACAATATGTTGTTGAATTCGTGTTGTTGACAGGTCAAGTATCATTGAACCCGTTATTCCAAAATTAATAACATCTAATCTTAACCGCATCCTATGACGTCATACGTCTTGGACATACATCTATCTTTAGTTCCATATCTAAATTATCATTCTAGCAAGAAACTTAATTTAAACGCGAATGCTTGAATTTCAGGTTACACAATATTTATGTTTGACTTCGTAGTTTTGACTTAACCACAGTAGATTACCATAACTAAACAAATGTGCATATATGTTTGTCCGAAGTATACTTATCCAATATTACTGCGAGAGGAAAGAAGTCGGTGTTTATGATGTTACTTAAACTTACGGACCTCGTCTCTTCAAATCCACAAATTATTTTTGCGTATTTGGTAGCTTTCGTACACACTAATGTTAGCTGCTAATACGTAAATAATATTTAAACAAATCAAAACTTGATTGTGCTGTCTTTAAACAAGTGATATTAAAGTGCATTTAAATAAATAGTAATCCATTTAACACTGTACTGTAAACAGGTTAGTCTACTGACCCTTTCTCTGTAGGCAATGTTAGGATTTAATGATGGCGTAGAAATATTTCTAAGTGGACTTTAAAATTTAAACACAGACAGGTCATATTGATTTATATCATATATACTCTTAAAGTTAATCGACATAGTATATATAAAAAATAAGATTAATTACTTGTTTTGAAATGATAATTTTTTTAAAATATATTGATGTTTAATTAATATGTTGTTTAAAAGCAGGCATAAACAGCACATACTAATTAGGGTCTTTACATCAAAGTACTTTTGGGCCGAGTTGTCAGTGAAATTAGCTTTTCTTGTGGGCTGCTAAAGTTTGGGTATTGCAGAAAGCTCTGCTTTTGGGGAGATTAGAGCGCATCGTGAACTGCAATTTGAAATTTGCTAAGTTCATCATTGTCACTAAAGCATATCATGTGATTTTGGGTTAAACATGATAAAATCGGGTATCATTGTTCGAATGTTTGTCACACTTACATATATGAACTGTAATATGGGACGATTGAGTCTAAGTGGGACATTACATTACATACCCTCTTGGGCGCGTTTAGCGACAAGGTTTTAAAAATCGCCCAGGTATGTTTAGGGAATTTAACATTGGAGTTATTGGGTTTGCATAGCGACAATGAAAACTTGGTAGCATAGGAATGGGACAGGTGAAATAACGTAACGGTAGTAACTAGTTCAGCGGGTAGCGGGAGGCGGGCGGCGGATAAGTTAGCTAGTTGAGTGGCCGGCGTCGGGTAAATTCAGATAGTTCAACGAGTAGCGGGTGGAAGGTAGCAGGCTTAGCTAATTCATAAACTTAACCCAGAAAACAACGCTTGGCAGGAAGGGTAAACAAACCAAGAAACAAACAAACAAAGACAACCAAACAAACGAACAAAGATACATATATATGGCAAAATCGAATAAACATCTTTTCTAGGCGTATGAGTGAGCGTAAAAATGTTTTTGGCTTTCGTATATTTTCATACATACACCAAATATACTATCCACACACAGGAAGAGGAGGGACAAAACACAAATATACAGTCAAGATAGTAGGAAAGCTAAAACTAAACCTTAAATATACTATCCACACCGAAGGGCATCTACACAAGCACACGCACATATACTATACACACAGAAGTGAAGTTAAAACAGCCTAAATATAATATCCACATAGACGGGAAGGTTTAAAATCTAATATCTACTATCAGAAAACCTAATGTTTACTCTCTACATAGAAGGGAAGGAGCAAAAATCACAATATATACTATCCACACAACATCCTCGAACGCATACAAACTCCATTATCTACCAGCCGCACAAATGTACACGAACGCGTACATACAAACATTATATGCTATCAACACAGAAGAGGAAGAAACTAACCCCAATATATACTATCAATACAGAATGGAAGGAAAAGCAAACCACATTATATACTATCCGCATAGTGTAGGGACAAGGCCTTTAATTAAGATAAAACACACACACACACACATACGTACGAACGCACACATTGTTACTACATTGAGTGAAAGCAGGTCTGGAGATTAGTGTTTTGAGAGATGGGCAGACATAATTAGCAAAACAGAAAAGAAAGACACCGTTTATAGTTATCTTTTTCTTGCAGTATTATAGGACAAAGGTAATTAAGACATTATATTATATGTGATAATTGTTCATTGTTTTCATTCATTCATCAAATTTATAAATCGAAAGTGTGATATTACTGTCGACTGACTGCTGAATATTTTGCTGTAGATCCTAAATTTAAGAGATATCCTGTGTTTCGCAGCACACGCTACCAACAATGTTGCAAAGTTTTCATAAAGCTAAAGGATGGAAGAAAGCAATACCAAAACCATTGCTACATTTTCTCAGAATGTGTTTTTTGGTTTCATAGTTCAGAGTTAACCAAAGTCAGGGTTATGCAATGCAATGCAATGACACTTGCATAATTCTCGCAAAGGCCATGTGTTTGTTTCCTTTCTGAAAATTGTTTTTGGAGACGTATCTTCAAACGGAAACAGAAGCCATCATGATTGCAATCAAACTTATTACGACAGAGAGAAAGAGATTATGTTATACCTACTTTTAAATATAGTATATTTTCCTATATAAATATTTATTCCTATATAAAAACACAATTGCAAAGTATCACTAGAGTGACTTGGAGACAAAGCCTACTAAAATCATTATGTCAAAATATTGATGTGAAATTCTCACAAAATAATACATCCAAACATGCCGTGATGTATTTCGCAATAAGATTGATCTTTCCACTAGTTACCCATCGTATGATTGTTTGTGTATGAGCTGTTCTGTTTGTAAAGTGACTGCTAGTGGACAGGTACAGATTAACACTTCTGATCTCCATGTGAAAATTACAACTGAAACCGATTTGAAGCTCAGACAGTGGTAAATATTGTTAGCCAGTGAGTCACGCGTTGTTTGGTTCTAAATTCAATGCAGGCAGTGTAGTGATCAGCCGCAGGAAAAAAACAAACGCGCCTGATCTTGTCACTGTGAAAAGAGCGACTGAAGGAGACTCGAGTCTATTGTGGTAGAAAATAGATGTAGCCACACAAAATGCTTCTAATGACTGAAGCGTTGTTTTGCCTAGGCTCTTGCATTTTTACCATTGCAGTACAGACTGACCGGAGTGTGAACTTATAATCATGGATTGTGTACCGTAACAGTTCTTCTTGCCACATCAAATACTAAACGGTCACTAAACTGGTTCGCGTTTCGAAACTGACCAAATCCTATTGTTTTACAGTGACATTTTGACATACTCACATTCGCTTAGGTAGAGATAAATGACATAGTATTGAGTGGTAGTTTAATTTTCAAACTACTGAATTTGGGTTTGTATGAAGTAAATAAAATAATGTACAGTGAATCTCAAGGATGATAACCCAATCTGTATGCCACTGATGATTGTAGTTACATCATGATAAATATGATTGGTAAAACACAATTATATAATTCAAGCACGATTAGAATAAACACAATAACACGTAAATGCAATAACAAAAGGCATGGATTCCTTCACGTCCGCGTAACTACGGGATTCAATCCTCTTTCAAGACAAACTTGGTATTTTTTTGCATGGCTTAAAATATGTCAACTTGCTATATTTATTTTAGCAACCGGCTAAACAACATAAATACCATTTCAGCAATGGAAATCCTTACATATTCTATAAAAGGAAATGAAGGAACAAATTAAAATCAAAGCTGAACGATGCATAACCAACAAAACCGAATTTATCAAAGGCAAATGCCATGTGTAGAAATGCCTCTCCCTTTGAGAAGGTATGTGGATGTAATCTATCAAATGTAACAACTTGAAAAGATATATAAAAATGAGGGGATGTTCCGAAAGTTCTTAATCAGCTCTATATGCTTAGACAAGTCTGTTGGATATATAAAAAAAAAGTTTTTCATTAGTTACTTTATAAATGAAGTTTTTTTGGTTATATATATTTGTTGTTGTTGTTTTGTTTGTTCTTGTTATAACTCCATCATGCATATCAGACAAATACTAGGTTTTAGTTCTCTTTAAAACGTAATTTCTAGCGCGTGCACACCATGACTGAAACAGCCGGACTGTGCCAAGCTGACTGAGATAAGAAAAGCGCGCGCGCGCGCGTGTGTGTGTGTGTGTGTGTGTGTCTGTGTGTGTGTGTGTGTGTCTGTGTGTGTGTGTGTGTGTGTGTGTGTGTGTGTGATTTGGGCTTTTAATATAGTTTTAACAACCATTCAGTTATCTCTACGATATCTGCAGTGTGACAGTTTATAGTGATGACTAGCACTGGGGCATCATTCCTCAGACATATAGCATGACGTCCACCAACCCAGTCACACTATCCTGACACCAGGCCGACCAGTTCTAGCACTAACTTCTTAATGCTGAGCGCCAAGCGAGACAATTGTTAGTACCATTTTTAAAAGTCGTTGGTATGACCCGGGTGGAGATCAAACCCACACCTCCCGCATCCATGTCAAACGATAGAAACCTTGATGGAAGGAATAAAGCAACACCGAAGATGTCGTAGATACAATTCCTGAAACCAGACGTTAAAATGCAATAAATAAGAACATAAAAGTTTCAAGCAATCCGTTACTGAAAGGAGAATGAAACCAGCACCAAAAAGATACATAGATCAAGATGTGAAGCTAGTTTATGTGTGTGTGTGTGTGTGTGTGTGTGTGTGTGTGTGTGTGTGTGTGTGTGCGTGCGTGTGTGTGTGTTTATTTGTGTGTGGATTGTTAACATAGCTTTAACAAATTTTCAGTTATGTCACTACAATGTCTTCAGTATGGCAGTTTATAGAGATGTCAAGCCACTGTTGCATCCGAGACTGACTCTCTAGCCACCAGGCCACTGGGGCTTATACATAAAACATACATACAGAGGACCTGTGTGTGTGTGATTTTGATTTCTAACGTAGCTTTAACCATATTTCAGTCATATAGCTATGATGTCTACAGTGTGGCAGTTTATAGTGATGTATAGCACTGTGGCAGCATCTCAATGACATGTAGCATGATGTCCCACTCAGTCCCATTATTCTTATTCCAGGCTTACCAGTTGTAACACTAGCCTTAATGCTAAGCGCCTAGTGAGACAGCTGTTATTACCATTTTATACATCAATTGTATGACTCAACCGGGTTTCGAATTTGCGACTGTTGCATCCGAGTCTGACTCTCAGTAGGCCACCGTAGATATATATATATATATATATATATATATATATATATATATATATATATATATATATATATATATATATATATATATATATATATATATATATATTGTCAGATTTTCGCAGGTCATGAGCGTTACTCGTATAATATTGTATAAGCCCCACTTGTCAAAGGGTAAGTACTACGTCCCACTTTGTCAAGGGATATTGCACAATTGCACAACATATAATAATAACCCACTCCTCTCTGATACTCGTTATCTAAGAGATGACCGCCCTTGGTATAATTGCCCGGTTCGAGTAAGAGAATGTATATGGTAACCTGAATGGGTATATTAAACAAAACAACTTCTAGCCCCCGTAAAGATAACTAAACAATTTAAGCAAATACATACACAATGAAATTTTCTTTCATTAGGAATACACGCGGTCTGGAAATAAACTTTCACCGAATTACAAATAGATTTGAAATAGCATTAAAGAGATTAGCCGTTCTATTACTGATAGTTAAACAATCATCATATGATCGAGTGTCACAATCGAAGTCAATGCTTTTGTTCGATTTTCATAACCTGTTATCCTCGAACCACGTTCTCTGTTCAATCCAATGTTGTTCTAGAAGCTACTGTCTCTCGAGATACTTTTCCATCGTGGATGTTCCGCTTGAACTCAGACTTGTCCACCGTATCAATGTACACACTTTTGAATTCTCTTTTTCCAACGTGAGCGTCTCTATTTCCGTCTTCATGTCTTCCCATAAAAGCTATTTTCTTCCTCCCAAAAGAAAATTAAACAACCTAAGTCTGTCGTGACACTGTTAATAGTCGAGACTGTCCATTATTCCTAGTTCGAACAATCAGATATTACTATCAGTGATAACAATTTTACGGCTAGTAATTAACTACACATGTCCTCAAATAAATATAGTTTAACCATTTGTTAATTCGTTTTGCCTTGACCTAATACATTAACGTCTTACAAAGAGAGACGTTGAATTAAACACTGTCGCTAAATTATCTAGGACATCAAAATTCGGTGAATTCACATGCATTCTTGTAAATCATTAATTAATGTAATGCATTAAATTCTTAGAACACAATCATTATTCAAACAATATGATAAATTCAAGAATTAACGTAACACTTCTTATCCATACTCAACATAGTGTTTTTACGACATAAATTAACACTACGTTATTCTTAACTAAGAATTAAGGTAAGAATTATAATTCATAATTCAAAAGCACATTATTAAATTAATGTATCAAATGAAACTAATCATACAAATGAATCAACAAAATCATGTAGACCTGTAAACGAAGCAGACGTTATATTTAATTGCATCACAATAAACATGGAATTGAGACAATACCTTGTCTGGTGCGTCACTCAACCGTTGGTTGTGGCGGTATTTCCCCAGGTCTACTTCTTAACGTACGAATGTATTTCTCTCAAATAACATTCGGAGCCTTTACTAAAAGTATAATTATATACTGTCTCTCTTGCAGAGAACTATTTTAAAGACTGAATTCTAATTCAGCTAATGCGATATTATGTTCTAAAGATTTCTCGTGTAAAACACACCCCTTATTTAACCGTGACCAAACAGAATCAAGTGTATTTTCTCCCGCTTCCCTCTAAAAGTCGCTTACGTCATGGTCAATATGACAGGCTTTTTGTTTTAAGTAACAGAATCTCTGTTTTCTCTCAATTCTGGCATTTTCACGATAAAATGAACCTTTACAAGGTCACTGTCGGTCAGTCAGTCTGAACAAGTACGATTAATTAGTACAACGGCCACATCCTACATAAAAAATCCTCTCTCTCTCTCTCTCTCTCTCTCTCTCTCTCTCTCTCTCTCTCTCTCTCTCTCTCTCTCTCTCTCTCTCTCTCTCTCTCTCTCTCTCTCTCTCTCTCTCTCTCTCTCTCTCTGACACGATGTCTCGTAAATTTAACTAATGGCTATCTGGCCAGAACTGATGGTTTATTGATAGATCGACCGAAAAATTGGCACTTCACACACACCAATACACACACACGCAGATATATATATATATATATATATATATATATATATATATATATATATATATATATATAACATACATCCAGAAACAAAAACGTAATGTCAGAAGGCAACAGAATAAACCCACACTTAGAAACAGGGTATTGATTTAACATTGAACAATCCTAAACATAAAAATATATGCGTCTATATAGACGAGGAGTTTTGCATTTGTGACTTGAGATCAAATTAGGCATTCTCACTAGTCCATATATTTTAACATATTTGCCATGCTTGGTACATTTCTTTGTACATTTCAGGATATTAAATATTTTCCATTCGTATAGGCCGAATCGAATGCTTCATTACGATCCAATATCAAAAGGTTACATTTCGTAAAGAGGTACACTTTCTCTCATGTTACCGATGCATTCATTTGAAAAGAAGATCGTTTCGTTCACAAGCAAACGGGTATTCTCCCTAGATTTAGTACAGTGATTAAACTTATTTGACGTCAGTTAACATGTGAACAAATGAAGCTTTGGGAAGAACGTTATTTTGCCAAACCCAAGATTGCCATGGAGAGATAGTTAGATGTTCTGTTTTAAACAAACATGTGTTTTAATTTCTTTGTTATCCATATTGTTCACTTTTATTGTTCTTAATATCTTATATTATTTGATGAGAGCGATACTGTGTTGCGATAATAAAGGAACCATTGGTGCACATGCGCTTGATGAATTAATCAGAAATAACAAGATTATCATCGTCATCGTCATTTATGCTAGTAAGATTGCGAGTAGAATGATAGTAGAATGTACCTGCACAGGGACTTATGGGGACACGTAGCAAAAGTTGCAGATTTGTGCAGAAAAGACACGATGTTGTTCCTGTGGTGGCTTTAGCTCATCAACCGTTATCTTTCGTGATATGAAAACGCGTTGCAACGAAATACTGAATATGAATGACGTGTGTGTGTGTGTGTGTGTGTGTGTGTGTGTGTGTGTTGGGTTTTTAGCAAAGCTTTAAAAAAAATCAGTCATATCGCTACGATGTCTGTGTGGCAGTTTATACTTCCGTCTAGCACTGTAGCATCTTGGCTTATACATGTAGCATGATGTTCCATCAAATCACATTATCCTGACACCAGACTAACCAGTCGTAACACTAGCCTCTTACTGCTGAGCGCCAAGTAAAGCAGCTGTTAGTACCACTTTTCGAACCCAGGACCTCCCTTATCCGAATCTGACACTCTTACCCGTAGAACACTAGAGCGGTCATTGAATGACGATATGTATATAACAAGGACCACGAATATCGTATGAATTATATAGTTTTAGCTTTGAATAACCTTTAAAAAAATTAAATTCACATTCGTAACTTTTCTGAGGATCATAGCAATTTGGACAAATGAACTAAAACCGTTATATAAAATCGAAGCAAACTTTGACGGTAGCGTGATTCCGGGAAGACAATGAAATGTGGTGTGTGTCTCTCAAACTCTTTCTTATTTAGCTAAGTGGATATTTAGAACCCACTGAATTAACAACATTAAAGAGATATTTTGACCCCATTCACCTCTTACAACAGAATATGACGTTCATATTATGAAAGTATACAAAATGTAAAACGTAACCCTAAAATATAAACACAAGGTTTTAATAGTGTGAACTTTAGGAATTTTTTCGTCATTTTTTTAATAATGTGAACTTTAGGAATTTTTGTTACAACAACACAGCAGCTAATATAATAATCACTACCACAAACCAGAAATGTTATGAGTCTAAAATTAGTTTTCTACTCACATACCTTGAGAAGGGTTCACTGAATAAGTTGTATGGTGAAAGCATAGGTGTCATGATAAATTGGTCTCAGCCTGCCAAATGGAAGGGAGTCTGCCTCTATAGGAGACATTGGTCTCAGCCTGCCAAATGGAAGGGAGTCTACCTCTATAGGAGACATTGGTCTCAGCCTGCCAAATGGAAGGCAGTCTACCTCTATAGGAGACATTGGCCTCAGCCTGCCAAATGGAAGGGAGTCTACCTCTATAGGAGACATTGGTCTCAGCCTGCCAAATACAAATTGCGAATAGGATTCAATGTGCAAAACAATGTACCATACATGGCCAAGTTTTTTTTATTTATGTGTACAAATGCAACCAATTTTCAATTGTAATATTTATATATACAATATATAAAATTCCAAGATAAAATGGAAGCACAAAATAGAAGACATCAGAGATGTAAAGATTGTGTTACAACAAACAAATTTAGATCGCATTACCAAGGAGAAAAAACAACAACAATAAAAACCCTTCAACTTATTTTGAAAGGCTTGTTTGGTTTTTATAAAATGATCTACTGATAATTGAACGAATATAAACTCAAACTATGTAATCATCATTATAAAATAAATGTTAATCGTTAAATAACTTTTAATGTATAAAACAATCCCAGCATATATATGTTGTAAGACAATCTTGATTCATTATGGTAACATTAAGTTTCGTCGGGATTATATTATTCCAGGAAGACCAAGAGTATTCTCGCTGCATGCGAAACATAACTGAACATGACTTCTTTCTTTGGTTCTCGTAAATCCAGCTCGAGATATTAACATTGTTGTAATAGCATTTGCAGGCGTCAAGGACGTCATAAACACACATTGATAAATTATAGTATTCTTTAATATAACTTATATCATCCAAAACTAACTGCGCACCTTATCATTATAAGGTTTGTTCTAAAGAAGGTTAGCATTTAGTTCATCTGATTATAAAATCAGTTTGACAAGGTTTGACGTAAAGATCTAATAGCGGTTGTTTAAAGGTCATGTTATGCTGACTCATGAATTATCCAGTGGAAATGCAGCTTTTAGAAAAACTGAAAATAAATCAGATCATGTCAAAATGTAAGCTTAACTGAAAACTATAGAAAGCATCCACGGATTGTATTTTTCAGTTAATATGTTCAATGATAATTACTTCATTATTGAGAATAAGAAATTTCAGGCTCATTCCAATTTAAGCATATCTTTTGAAGGAAACTGGGTCTATGGTGCTGGGAGGTTCAAAGGTCTTGCAAAATGATTGTACATCACTCAAATGCTTCGTTGTACTTGATGTCCTTTTGGCGGGGTGAGGGTGTTTTATATCTTTTAAAATGAACAAATATAATTTATTGAAACTCAATGGTGGTAATGATGGGATGCTTTTGTGTCCGTATGCAAATAGATAGCCAGATCTAAACAACACTACTATAAATACGAACTAAAATTTTAACAATGTCCTTAGTAAATGTTACGCCGATATTTAAATGGTAAAAAATGCATAAAGTTTATAACTGAACATTTATAAAGTATAGTTAAAATTAGAGTTCAAATTAGGTCTGACAGGTCCAGTGGACGAGACACCTTCTATAGTTATATCCTTAATACGAAGTTGATGTCATTATTTCCATCTTGTTTCACCTAATTTGCTTATTTGAAGAAGTCATTCGTTTTGCCTGTCATTACTGCTCCATCTTCTGAATTGTCCGTGATTACCTCTTGGCAAAGAATACTTAAAGCCCTTCTCTCTCTCTCTCTCTCTCTCTCTCTCTCTCTCTCTCTCTCTCTCTCTCTCTCTCTCTCTCTCTCTCTCTCTCTCTCTCTCTCTCTCTCTCTCTCTCTCACACACACACAGAGACACAAACATACGTACGAACATACATACATACATACATACATACATACATACATACATACATACATACATACATACATACATACATACATACATACATACATACATACATACATACATGCAGACTAAATCGATAATATTGGTTTGTAACCTGAAGAACTTCTCCATACGAAACATTACTTTCAAATATTGTTTGAAGACAATTTGTTGCACCAAATTAAAGAGAACGAAATTCCATCATTAAACCTTAGCTTCACCAAGAATGAATAGTTTTGAATACATTCAGATCATTCTGTTGTGACTTTTCATGTGGAATCATTAATTGTAATTAGTATTCATTATTTAACCTTTCATGTTAGTTTTGGTCATAAATACTTAACACTTTTGTTTTCGTTCTCTAGATACAAATGTGCAAAGATTGCAATAGATCTTCAAGTTTGTACCTTAACAATAAATTCTATAAGTACTGCATTTGTACCACCACATGTATTGCTAACGTTTTATTATGTTCTGACCACTTTTATTATCTTCAGTCTCCTCTTCGGGGGACCCGAGTGGCCGATTAGTCGAAAGCGCTCTCCGTTACGGACCACTGCCATCTCACCTCTGCGTTGGTTCGAGTCTCGGATTCTGCCACTGTGGGTATGTGAGAACGCTTGCCAGTAGCTTCTTCTGGATCGGTGTTTTTTCCGGGGTTTTCACGGATTCTTCATCCACCATTACTACTGGCAGCCATGTGTAGCCTATCAACAACAATAACAACATTAACCTCTTCAACTTCCTTGATCGTAATACTTGTAGTGTTTTGAAACCCTGCTAGTAAAGTGGTAATAGTTAAAACGTTCTGAATTCCAACCCCATGACAAAAGTGACATAGCCTTGTACCTCCAATTACCAAGACCAAATACAGTGTTATGCTTAACATACTATAAAAGCTGTATTAAAGACTCCCCAAATGGTCCTTCTTAACCTCGGCCAAAGGACAAAAACAGGTGAACAATAATAACAGTCCAAATGACCCAAGTACAAGAACGGTATTGAAAATCTTCTTCGTTATTCGTCCTATATTCATGCTTGGATGGTCATAATGACCTGGTAGGAACTGATGAACGGGTTAATTGTGCCGCGTTACAACACGAGAACGCAGCGCTATCCAGATTTATCCCGTTTATGTCCATTGTTTGTGGACTTGCTCTGTCGTCTATTCAATCGAACGTCGTTGCTTCATACATGTTTGTAGCTCGAAGATTCAAAACGTCAATGGGACTGAGTCCAATTATTAAATCCAATTTGGCGTGCTGTGGCTTATCTGGTGGGAGTATAGGAGAGCTTGCATGGACGATAAATGCTTTACTTCTTTATTTTATCAGCAGCCTCAATTTTATCGGACATATTCCACTCGGTGTTGGAAATCTGGACATTTATGTTAGGGTGCGATATCAGACGGCATTTTTAAATGAACATTTGAGAAACAGCACAGAGACAGAGTTGTCATGTCATACATGTAATCGATGATCACACTTCAATAATAACACATTTTTATAAATATAAAAGAAATTGGTGAATAAATATTTTTGTTTTTGTTTTCGCTGGGTTGGAATGTGTTATAAAGTTATCATTGTCGATATGTTTGTTTGTAACCATCACTGTTTCCATAGCGTAACTGCTTGGTGTTGATCTTGAATTTTATAAAAGGTTCAAATGTGATATGCCCATTGAGAGAGTCAGAAACCTATTTGTATGTTAGCGGTGTTTGATCGGCAGTCAACGTCACGGTAGAATAATCTTGAAAGTGTTCCTTTATAGATGATAAGCGGAGAAACATAATATTATCTCCATTGTAAACTTCACAGATAGGCTACATATGGTCAGAGATAATTCCATATTGTTTCTGACACTGAGATGTAACATGCCGATACGTTGCAGCCTACGTTGTATTTTCGATTTGAATGTCCATATAGCTAAAGAGCTTATAGAATGGACTCTTCCACGGAGTTTAACATCCGTCCATCAGTTAGATTTTTTTAAAAACTGTAGTATTGTCGTGAAACTGTTCACATTGGTTTTTAAAGCTAGATCATCGTAAATGAAAACGGTGATAATCAGACATTGAGTAAAGACTACAAAGCAACCATTTCGAATATATTGGTTTCGAAAGTTATCCTGAATTGTGGCTTTCATTCCAAAACTAGTTATGATGTTATGGTGGTCCCAGCTTAAACACAGCCCATCAGACATCAACAGACGTATGACAAGACTCCCATCTCAAATAGTTTGTTTTCGAAAGAGATTTTCATTAAACTGCTTTTTCGTAAAGAAGGAAAATTTAAAATTTAGACATTCATTATGGCCACCACATCTTTACAATTCTGGGATAACAGCATCATATGTTTCACTCAGATTTTTGAATGATGTCTGCTTTGTCTCTAATAAAACTAGCGCCCTTGGAAATCACGTTTCCTCCTGAATGTATGGTCATTTTAACATGAAGTCTCCGTAAAAATATTTATCATGTCCACTTGGTCCTAATTAACTCTGTTTGCGATTGGACGTCAACTGTGGCCACCAGAGCATCCATCTTAAACAAAAAACAATACTTCTTCCTACTCCTCTTGAATTATATATCACATGAACATGGGGTTTTCATAAACGACTTCTTATGATACATAGTTGAGCCTAAATTTATTTATCCATCCAAAAGAGCCAACACGGCCATCACTGTTGCCATTTTTAATATAATGTCATTGCTATACCTCAGAGAGTGTGTCACATGCAAACATGGGAATGTGGCGAGAAATATTGTATGTCTAATAGGTACTGAACATCTGCCTATCAACCATTTCCAATATGGCCATCATGGCAACTACCTTAACATTCGTGAAATTGCTACTGCTCTGACATGTAAAATCAGACACATCGAGTTTATACCAAACGACTAATTATTATATTTAGATGTTTCTGGATGAAAATGGCGAGAATCCGACCTCCAATATCGCATCAAAAACGAACATAATAATCCACATTTCATTTATTGGTCTGACGAGGTGGTCACGAAAATGTAGAGTTTCACTAAAGTCTTCTAATTGTGCCTGATTAGTACTCTACATTTTAAAATGGCGGATACAATCCATTGTATGGAGTGAAACGTTAACTTGCCCTTTGAATGGGGCAACTATGCAGTGGTCATACATGTGAAGTGGGGTGGATTAATTATGTAGTTAACCTAATCTGAGAATGGGCTAATGTAAAGCTAAACATACACCACCATTGACTACCTGTGATAAAAGCCATTTTGTTTCAGGAACGGTGCTGCGTACTTTCTTAATCCATTGGTAAGAACATTAGTTCTATGAGTGTCAAAGAAATATTCTATGCATTCTCTTTTTATGTCTACAGAATGAATGCGTTTTTTTTATATGTACTTTCAAATGTACTTGATGGTGTGTTTATTCAAGAATGTAGTGATATCGTAAAGAATACATATTATTTCGTCAGAAAGAAAAGACAATTAAATTAATTGGGTATTTCTCTCAAATACTGAGGCGGGCAAAACTATCCGAATAAGCCAGCAGATATTAGTCGTATGACCCACATTTCAAAATAAGAAACAAGAAGATGTCATTTGGAGAACAATTCTACAAAACGGCCATGGAGAACCTAAAACACCAGTTTTAACAATCATAAACGCTGATAAAATTACGAAACGTGGAATGGTACCATACACCCTAACATAAATTAGGAAGTTAAAACATGCGAACATGAATCTCAAACCAACGGGCTCACATATAATAATATGCTGCTTTAAGAATCCACAAATAGTATTCCAAATGACATAAAGGTGTAAAACAATGAAGATGCCTTAAATGTAATTTGTTGTTCATGACGATGAAGACGTGATCGATTCGATCACTAAACATGCACGGTGACATAGAACCAAACGCTAAAACTAAACCATTTTACAATATACAAACTCAAGATTGGTTGGTGAGTGTTTTCTTCCCAGATTGTCGTTACAATCTTGAACTAGTGTTACCACTGGCAGTCAAGCTTTGACTCTTTCAT
This sequence comes from Unio pictorum, assembly GCA_030141615.1. Classification (NCBI taxonomy): domain Eukaryota; kingdom Metazoa; phylum Mollusca; class Bivalvia; order Unionida; family Unionidae; genus Unio; species Unio pictorum. Next base: position 3,186,831 of record JARLTB010000248.1, on the reverse strand, counting down.
GAGTTGCCAAAATGCTAACCCTGAGTTATGTGGTATTCAGAAACAAACATAATAGATGCAAATTCTCATTGCCATGAGGTGGATAATTCGTTTATGACCCAGGATAAAATTATTCGTAAACGTCGCCAGATGAAATAAGTTTAAGAGCATACCCTCAGAATAGTTTGAAAATGCCATTACAAACATTATCTTTATATTTGGAGAAGAATACATCTTGCAGACAATTGTCACCATATAAGGATGAACATTACACGAGAGGTTTTAAATGTGTTTGTTTCTGTCTATTGTGCTGAGGGATGTAAATCCTTGAAGAAAATAAATAATATGCGCTGGAACGAACTCAACAATAACTAAGTTAGATCGCGTAGATAATACTTCACACAGTTAAATGTTTATCAAGTTCAGATTACTGAACTGGATCATAAAACATGTATGCTTTATTGTAAGATGTGAAATACTTAGAACTGTAACGACCTAAACAATTCGTATCTAAGACTTCCTAATTTGATGCAGACTTAAGCGATATTCACAAAATTGTTTGATTGTATCTTTCAAGGGATTGTAAACTTCAGTCTGCTTTTCTAATAGCCGGTTAAATGCATATTGCATGGCTATTGTCACATTTGAATATTCACGTGGAAGGTATTGTGACAAACATCCTTAATAGAGTCGAAGAGATGCGTATGGAGAGAAATGATTCATTACCAATTCCTAAATCCTATTAGTAGTCTTGTTTTAATATCAGTATCTATGTTTATATGACGTCATTAAAAAACGTTTTGAATAATGCCATCATGATACATTAAGACTGTGTGTAGTTCAGCACATTCAAGGATATGGGAATATCAGTTCATTAAAGACCTGAAATTCATTTGGAACACTCTACTTTTGTGGTCTTTGGATTATTTTCTGATTATTTTCGATTTAGTTTACATTACTCTAAGTTTCTCTTACATTTCCATTATATGTCTTAGATAATTAAATTATTTGCTAAGCTTCATAAAATATGTTGAGTTGGCCTCTCTCCCATTGTTATTTTGTTTAAGATCCAAAAATTGTTACGGTGTAAAAAGTCAACGCTAATTTTACGATGACCATGGAACTTTGCTTTGTCCGCTTCCCCCCCCCCCATCAATCGTGTGCAGCGCCGGGGGTAGGGGGTGGGGGGCAATGCATATTCCACAGATGCAGGTGAAATATCTCGTTCTTCTTGACACTTATTTATTTTTCTCTGATATTGATATTAATTTTTGTCATACAATTTCATAACGCTTGATTTGGAAGAATACAGCGTATTTCAGACAGAAGTAATTCATAGTGACCCATCTTTCACGTTCAATTTATCTTACTTCTATATTTACAGTCAGTCATATGACATGATACGAGTTTCTAATTGGATGGGCACAAAGCATTCTTGGGATAAATAACAAACACTGATCTGCATTTCCAGCTCACGTGATTCATTGTTTATATTTTAATCACCTGGCTGTAAAGCGAAGACTTTTGATAGCAATGGGTTTTGTTCGTCGTTTGTAGCCAGTCTGTTCACACTCGCCATTTTGAACTTTAGCTAGAGGCAAGAAATTAAGGATGAGTTTAAAGCAAGTTCGACAATGAATATCCGGGCATAAATGTTCCATGTTTGTCTAAATGACGCAGCTTTGCCATCAAATATGGTTTTCTTTAGTCACATCACAATGAAAAAGGAAAATGCATAATAAAAGCAAGACAAATAAAAACAAAAACAAAATAACATCTCTACCAAAGGCATCATGAAAGAACGTACTTTCAATATGGGGAACATGATACTAAATATTAAAACGCGAAAAAAAGAAATAACATGGAAGCATGTTGTTCTAATTTATTTGTCAAACCAGCCATGCATTTAACTGTAAAGAAAATGCCAAACCGATAAATGAACTCGGGACCACTTAGGGTCTAATCCTTGCATCTAGCAGATTTGTTGTAGTATATTCTAAAATGGGTGCGTTTATCTCTTAAGCAGATTGTGGTGCACATTGTGTCGTTGGCAAAAGTGTGTAATAGCGAGCTTCACATTTTTCATGGATTGCTATGACAGTGACATACTCATTGACAGCAGATTTTTTTTGCGATTGTTTACGTTTTAGCAATTATGTAGTTTCATAATGACCCAATGATATAGCGGGAACATCATTTTGGGTTGATTTTGTCCGTCAGACGCTCAGATTGTCAAACAGGTCATCTGCCAAGTTGTTTTCTTTGTTTCTTGTTTTTAAAAACCAATTTGGAAAATTTTACCTTTGGCAAATAATCTGAGATATGAAAAGGGAACACCTGTGGTAAGGGAAACATAAATTAATAAAGAAAACGTGTCTCCTTAGTCAGACCTAGCTCTCCTTGAATCCCAATAACAAATTTAAATAAGAAACGACACATATGATCACACACTCTAAACATTAGGACTTTATTTTACACTATATAACCCAGTGTTTTTATTTCAAAATTCCAAATTGTAAAACCTAAATCAACCATGGACCTTTTCTAGTGTCTAAGTTTTCAAACAATAAATCAAATTGTAGTGGAAAACAACCAACAAAAAAGAAAAAGCCAGGGAATCTGTGGGGGAATTCAAAATTGATATAGGGCTGTCCTAACACATACATCTATAGTATACACACAATATAAGCAAATACAAATACAGCACACACAGAACATAAGGGGTCTCTAGCAGAGGTCAAATGCAGTAAAAGCAAAATAAATTTCGGTTTCGGTATTTGAAACCCAGTTCAGAAGAAGAACCCTATAGATAGCACTAAGGACAACAACATTCAATCATTAAACTTCAAATCAATGTTTATTCTTAAATAAAACAAACAACTACATCTGAAGGGGTACAAACACACATACAAACACCTTTATTTCTTTCGGGGGAGGGGGTAGAGAGGGGGCATATGTCTGGTGCCTACCCAAAAACGTACATAACACACTACGTACGTTTCCATGCATATGTAACCAGGTTGAGTTAATTTGTTGTTGTTGTTTTTGTTGTTGTTGTTTTAGGGTTTAACGCCATTTCTCAGCACACGATAGGTTATACATAGCGGCCAGTATTATTGGTGGAGGAAGAATGCGGGGAAAAAAACCCGGAAAGAACCACCGACCCACGAGAAGCTACTGGCAAGCTTTCTCACATAACTACATTAGCAGAATATTAGACTCGAACCCACGCAGACAGAGGTGAGACAACAGTGATCCGTAACGGAAAGCGCTTTAGACCACTCGGCCACTCGGGGCCCTGAGTTGATTTGCGGAAGATCTGTAAATTATGTCAGCTTTTTATGTTTATACTTTAGTACTTCAACTATTTTTGCACACTAGACGAAAAATAGCTCATCCCTCAAACGCAGTTCTAGAACTACTAAATTACCGGAAGATATTTCTTTCAGAAGAAACGTTTATAAAATTGCTAAAACAGTTACAGCATTATTAAATTTATGATGGTATTTTTGACAATTTCAGACAAAAATGAGTGCAAATACGTAAAATTATTGAATGTCTGTAGGGTATAATTTCATGCTGCGAATAAAAGCAGATTTCGATTGTATCAATATTATATTTAACATTTCCTTTCCCAAGTATCAAAGCATGAACTGTAAACACATAGACACAGTAATGTTTACGCAACGTAAATAACGTCACGAAACTGGATTTATCACATTCAGGAGATTTTTTAGAGGTAGCATAAATATTTCGTGAGTTTTAAATAAAAGCAACAATGTCGGTTTTAAGTAGCTATATCTATTTGATTAGCTATTTGGATGGGATAAAAAGTCAATGATAAATGTAGTTTAAAATGGCAGAAAAAAATAAAACTTATTCCATACGAAACATATATAAACATTTACAACTGTATACTCTAATGTCCCCGAAAGTTTCAGACCTACAAACATGACTTTCAAGTGTATCACACCTCTGAATTTGCAAAGTACTGTAGCCAGTGTACACAAATGTACAATCCCGTAATGTGTTGCCATGTTTTGCCCCTTCTCCTTCTCCTGTGAAACAAATGAAATTATGTCCCTGCGGCACAAGCTAAATTTGTTAAAGATTTTGATATTCCAACATTTAAACTTTGTGTGAAAACAGTACGGCAATAAAGTAAGCTGAAAGGATAACCATTTTGTATAGACTCCCCATTACGCGCAGTGTATTTTCCTACTGTAGGCAAAGCTATGGTCATGTTTGTTGATTCTATGTCATGGAAGTTGTGATAATTAACATTAACACTTAAATGTTGACTATTGACCATAATGATTGTAATTTGATTTGTTTAAACGGAAATCAGTTAAAAGGGTGTAGGATACACGATAAATAATATAAACCTGTCTATAATGTAATTTTACGATATTGGATATTTTGATACCATATGTTTAAATTCCTGACATTCCTTACAGCGATAGAAAGTATTAAATGTTGAACGAAATTTGTTTTCATCGGTTATTTTATTGAAACAGATACAAACAAGCAATTTAAATCTGATCCTGGTTCCTGGTTCATAAGGGTCAATTAGAGTTTATTTACTGTATCCAAAATAATCATTTTGATAGATAAAATGTGTTTTTTTCTGCAGTAATATTGGCCAATACACGACTTGTAAACCGATATGTTTACTTTCAATTTTGTATGATTCATTCGGGTCATTGTATTCCTTACTAATTTACTTTCTTATATCAGTTAAACAGTATGAGTTAGATACTTAGTATCTGTAGGAACTCGGAAGACAGCTGATAAAAAGTGCTATTTTCAGAATTTTCAAGCTGGACTACAATGGTAGATATTTGTAAGTAAAGACAAATATTTAATATAATCACCTATGTAATTTCTAACAAGTAATGGTAGGTAAGCGCTGACAATCCACTGCCATCAAAGGAGCCTGTACATTTCGTATTTCTTTGCTCATTAGTTCTCTTTCTCTCTCTCTCTCTCTCTCTCTCTCTCTTATTTTTTTTTTTTTGGGAGGGGGTGTCTTTATTATTGAACACCTAGCAAATTAAATGGACACTAGATGAATTACATAAACGTAGTCGAGGGCTTGAGAAGATGGAAACATAAAAGGTATTTGGAGAAATATTCCCGTCATCAAACATGCCACCAAATTTAAAACTTCATTGCACATGACGTATACGTATTTTGTCTAAGAAGTGGACAGTATAATTACAATATCATAAAGCTATTTCTAAGAAGTGGACAGTATAATTACAATATCATAAAGCTATTTCTAAGAAGTAGACAGTATAATTACAATATCATAAAGCTATTTCCAAAACGAGAAATTCTATTTACTGGACTGCTTGAATCGAAAGCCTAATTTTAACTATTTGCTTAGAGGAAGATTATGTTGTTACATTAGGAAATTAAACGTTTTCGAAAGTAAAGGTATTAATATTTCGCGTTGTTCTGGCAAGATTTTCCTTTCATCAAATATTTTAAATCCGTAATGAAAAATTTGTGAATGCTTCCTACTGAAAGTTTTGTGGATGTTTGAACAGTAAAACCTTTGGTGTAAATATGTACTTGTAGATCTATAACTTATACTTAAATGCTGAGTTCAGATTACGTCTCAAAGACCCATCGTACCTGGTGTTGCATAATAATTTTAAGGTCCATGTTAACGTATTGATGTCATTGGTGTTATTCGTTTATCTTGTCACTATATCATACATATATGTTGGCTACGTCTGTGTCATTTCGTACGAAATAGTTAATTCTTCATGATTGTGTATGGTTATTTGATTTTCAAAATATTATTTGTATTGTCTGTTAAAAGATGGTATTTTTCAATATGGAATCAGTATTACATATTGTACATAAATCCCGAGGACCGCTCTGGTGGATTCTGTGGTTAGAGCGCCTTCTCGGATGAGGGTGATATCTGGTTCGAAGCTCAGCCGAGTCATACCAAAGACTAACGAAAATGGAACTACCAGTTTCCTCGTTTGGTGTTCAGCATTAAGAGGTTAGTGTTATGACTGGTCGGCCTGGTGTCCGGATAATGTAATTGGCTGGGACACGATGCTGCAAGGCTGCGTAATCATGCCCCAGTGCTCGACATCACTACAAACTGTCACACCGCAGACGTCGTAACCATTTGAAGGGCACGTTGCTAAAGCTGGGTTACAAATCCCAAATCACACACACATAAGAACACGTAAATCCTGATACGAAATCGGTAAAATCCCAAAACACACACATAAGAACACGTAAATCCTGATACGAAATCGGAAAATCCCAAATCACACACGTAAGCACACGTAAATCCTGATACGAAATCGGTAAAATCCCAAATCACACACATAAGAACACGTAAATCCTGATACGAAATCGGCAAAATACATTTAGCAACTAACGATGTTCCCCAAATAGTTGAAAGAATAAAACCAATAGGCAACGCACTAAAAATCCTTTGCTACTGCACGAAAAACTATTTTATATATTCTCAAATTAATTTTATATAAATCACTGCAGTCTTCGACTTCATAACGGCATGCTATTATTGTTTCTTTAAATGATGATTTCCTGGAAACGTTGCTATTGTTAATTAGAGATAATAATGGTAAATTGTTAGAAACGTTAATATTGTTAATGAGACATAATAATGATAAATTGCAAGAAACGTTAATATTGTTAATTGGACGTAATAGTGATAATTTTCTATAAAAAAAACGTTAATATTGTTAATTGGACATAACAATGATAATTTCCTGAAAAGGTTGCTATTGTTATTTGGACATAATAATGCTAATTTCCTTCAAACTTTGATAGTGTTTATTAGACATATGAATGATAATTTTGTTATTTAGACATAACAATGATAATTTCCTAGAAACGTTGCTATTGTTAATGAGACATAATAATGTTGTTGTACATACATTTTTGAAAATGTTTTATTTCTACGGCCTAACGTGTTACTAATGTCATAGTCAGTGAAGTGCGCTTTTTTTAATCCTAATACCCTTTCTCCCCATCTTTGTCATTAATTTTATTTCTTAATTAATTAATTTAGGGATAAGTACAAATAATGAAATTATTTGTCTACAACATACACATCGTGATTTTTAAACAACTAAAATGAATGGCATAAAAATAAATGAAGTCAAGTACTTTTGAATGGAATTTAAATTCAGTAAAGCAACAAATTTGTATTTAGGCAATGTCAGGTTCAGCGACCACTCGTGGTATCGCAACTGTCTCATAAATCGGGTTATAGATACATCCTCAACTTTATAACTTCTAGATATGGCGAGTCATGATAGCCAAGCGTTTCTTTTCTCGCCAACCGCTCCGGTGGCCTAGTGGTTAGAGCGTCCGCCCCGGTTGCGGGAGGTCGTCGGTTCGATCCCCGGCCGAGTCATACCAAAAACTTACAAAAATGGTACTAACAGCTGCCTCGCTTGACGCTCAGCATTAAGAGGTTAGTGTTAGGACTGGTCGGCCTGGTGTCAGGATAATGTGACTGGGTGAGACATCATGCTACATGTCTGCGGCATGATGTCTCAGTGCTAGACATCACTATAAACTGCCTCACTGCAGACATTGTAGCGATATGACTGAAAAATTGTTAAAGCTACGTTAAAAATCCTAATCAAACAAACAAACTTTTCTCGCCCGATGTTCATGCCTTGATAGGCTTTTTTATTGCCTTCTTTAATTATGTCGCGTCTAAATTACGGTCGTTGTGTTATTCATACTGAGCCAGAATCAAATTAAAGCATGTGGACATAGCATGCAGTCTCTGTAATCAAAAGCCGTGGCTTGCAAGATTTTATTGAAGAAATTCAGAACTTAATTTTATGGGGCTGAGAGCCAATAATAAACCCCTTGAGTTTGTAACAGTTTATGGTAGTGAAATTCATCTCACCGAAACACAAGAAAACATTTCCTGACAGGATTTGGCTACTGGGAGTGTTATGTTTGGGTCAGAAGTCAGAATGCATACTATTTCGAAAGCAGGACGTGGGCAGAACTACAGCAAAACATGAATAGTGTGTAACCGATAATAAAGGTTAGTAGCTATATACGTGCCTGATTAAAATGAAATACTTACTCAAATAATTTTTTTTCATGGTTCCGGGTTGGTTTTGGCATTGATATTGATTGTAAATATTGTATCGACAATGACATTGATGCTATTAATATATTATTTGAGACAGGCATGCTGATGGATGGACTGAATCGAAATTTCATGCCTTTATCTCCCTGACCAACTTTGTCTCCCTGACCAACTTTGTCTCCCTGACCAACTTTATGTCGGAATATATTGATATCAATGTAAATTCACCTCTCATTCCATTCGTAGATATAAGTTCCGCATTATCAGTTAGTCAACGGTTTCAGGTGTGTTTTGATATTTGTTCCTTCATTTCTGAGCATAAAATGCATGTGTAGCATACCAATCGGACAGAGCAGACGCAAACGGACATTTTGGCGCTTCTAGGTCTGAGGTCAATGTCACTATATCTGAATAAATGATTGTCCTTTTACACATTAAGTTGAGTTTTTCGCTTAAATTGTTATCAAACATGATAGATATAGCGAACATGGATAGGGGGTGGATATAATGATTCTCAGTCGGACAGATAAAGCGCACGATCTTAACAACTGGCTTTAAATAAAAGCAATTTCTGATGTATATTACGAGAAAACTGATACGTTATTATGATATTTAGTTGGTCATTCAAACAAAATGTTTTCACTTGTACATCTGTAGTGATAGCCACATCGGGCAGCTTCGAATCTTGGTGTCGTATGTGTCGTTACTCTTTTTGAATTGATGGTAATATCAACATGGCTGTCAATACATGAAACATGTTTATGTCTTGTTGGCGATCGTAGTAAGTCCAGTAATGCGACCGGCTTGAAAATGTTGTCAATCATCGTTTTGATTTTGTGGTTATAGCATCATGAGGTAATCACAGAAGGTCCACACATGTAGCCGTTTTGGTTCAAGAAGGGTCTCATTTGAACATCTAGTTTTGCTAGCACAGTGGACATGTTGAAATCATGCTATCGAAATTAGTTCTGTATAAAGCTATATCAGCTTAGGTTTTCATCGGCATCAGATTTTTCATGATATTTTCACTTGGTAATTCTAAAAGTGTTGTGGATGGCAATCTTGTTATGACTACCATGACAACCATATTGAATACGTTACAAAAGTTACTCTTCCCAAATGAACGTACATATCGAAATGCGATTTTCACCATAAAGCTAAGCGTAATTCTTATTAGATCTTGATCTCTTGCAATGCTGCTATTAACTTTAATATGGCTGCCACAATGACGATTTTAAAAATCTGTTCATTACGTTTTGTCGTATCATATCGTGTCATGTCGTATTCACCAAAGGTTTTCTAATGGAGTTTAGTTTATAAATGATTACAAGAGTCAGCAGTTATTTTGGATTCCTGAGAATTCCTTTCGTATATTAGAGTGTCAGCCCATTTGATGGACTCTTCCTTTCCTTTCTACTCGACATGAATTTTTGGATGAATATAATTTGCATCAAGCGCAATATGTACTACAAATTCATACAGCTATGTTTCATCAACTTCAAAGTTGAATTGCATTTGAAAAGGGATATGTCAGTTCGAAGTATGGGATCACTGAAACCCAAGCTTGCAAAATAATTTACTTATTTTCAGCGATTATCTACAGCATTTACTATTTACTGGTATCATCGTAATAAAGTCATCATTATTATACAATCCTAATCCGCTCAAAACAACGATTTTTGTCATTGAGTGATATTTTCAGTTCGGTAAGCTTATTGGATTTTTTAGTATGGAAGTAGTAGTTGGCAACAGTGGTGGACATTTCAGATGGACGATCGTGACTCGTACATTATGCGTCTTTGTCTTGATCAGAATTCCAGATATTGGCCGAATGATTCATTTGCTTTCTTTTATTGTTGAACACATTGTAAAAGTTTTCCTAAAAACCTGTGTCTTTGTTTATTTTCAGAGATAATTCTCCTAAAGAAGTGAAAAATAACTAAATGTGTCACTACAGTAACAGTAACATTCAAAGTTTGAAAATGACGAATACTGATCATTCAGTGGACAAAAAGATGACGTTTCTCGGTTTCTGGGTCAACGATGAAGTGAACAAAGATGTGATGGGGACAATTCTGCAGTTTATCCAGTCCAAGAAAGGATCAATAGTCAAACTACAACTAAGACGAGATGGTCTTCGTATATTAAAATACAAGATTATTGTAGGCCTAGTACTGCAGCATTTTATTCCCCTGAACAATATATACATCATAACATACAACCACAAAGTTCCTCGCATGATGTTTGTTGTGTCGAAACACAATCACCTATACCAGATATCAACTTTCAAATGCGAAAATGCATTTGATGCTGGAGAGTTTATTGTAGGATTCAGGAACATCAGAAAGAATTTGCATACTGCCACACGCAATAATCACGATGGAAAGCATATGACATTTGACTTAAAGGAGACGGATACAAAGTCAGTTTTAGCAACAATAAACGCCGAAGCGAAAAAGGAAATGATTGAAGTTAATACAAACATAAACTCTATATTGAAATGTACGAACGTTTCTGACAGTGTTTCAGAACTGTCAAAAAACGGTTCGCGTTCAGGGGGTAAATATGTGCCCAGGAACGTTGGTGGCATTAAAGTAACACTTGAGAAATCTACTGGAAACAATCCTGAATACATGACAAAGTACAACAACGAAGATGCTTTCGATGCAATTGTGGTACTCGACGAAGAAAAAGAGATAGTCACAAACTCAAAGACCGTGCCACAACCGCGAACTGAAAACGAAACGAAAGCAGTACAAACTGGACACACTAAAGATGGTCTGGTGAGAATATCCGTACCAAATTACAGTAGTGGTCGTACAAAGCATAGAGCCGCTGGCGGTCACGTGTTAATTCTTCCAACCATTTTCGAAGAGAAATTCTGAGCTTGAACACGTTCTATAGCATGAATAGTTCAGACATCTTCGCAGGCATGAGACAGACTATATAATGATATGCGACACAAAATATTCTGCTATTGACACAAGCAACTAGGGAAACAAAATGCAAACCCTAATTGCGATAGATATTGGATACTATGAGGGAAGGCACTGTGTATATCACTGCAGAGTAATGTGTCTATGGAAGAAGAGTCGAATACACTTCAACATGCAAGTGTAGCTTATAAAAAGGACTATTGCATCTTATAACGGAGTGTATAAAGTCATATATATCTTATCTGGTACGCAGCTATAGATGAGTAAACCTACTTGCCTAGTAAATCAGCGATAAATGTACAGCAAGTCAAACTTATTAGCTTGGATCCTTACAAATACTCACCTAATAAATCATAGCGATAAATGTACATCAAGTCAAAATTATCAGACTGGATCCTGACAAATATGTGCTCTAGCACGTTTAAAATGTGATAGGATTATCACAAACTGCAATGAATTGAATATTTGTTTTATAAGTTTTTTTTCCAAATCGACCGGCAGTTCTATGGTGTCCGCAATGCATAGAAGCCGGTACCAATCATAATTTCAAAGCGCAAAGACGTGTTTTTTGGTTAAAACTTGATTGATATTAACGCAATTGTTTGTTGTGTTTATCACTGTATTGTAACCCTATATTGACTAGTTTCACATCTATTCATGTGGATATTGTTTGCTTAAATACGATGCGTGCAAAGTTTTACAATACTTATGAATAGAATACGTGTATGTTATCTCATTTTTGAATTATACGTTTGTCAATGCAGAGTGTATAGTGGCGATTAGGTGTTATGCAGTATCCTCTGTCATAACAGATGGCAAAGAGTACGTATCCGTGACATTGAAAAGGGTTCACAAAACAGTATTGGCTACTCGTTTAGGCCAGGAAAATGGCCACGGATGGTGTATGATGTCGCGGCACAGAGTACAAACTTAGGTTCTGCAAAAAAGATGTCTACGTGCTTCTAAAATTACTGCAATATATTCATGGAATTAAATACAAAATGCATTCATTCTCAAGAGCAATTTGTATTTTAGACAAATATGTTCATAGTTACCTCCATTTCGAGCCCAATTTTCCAAACTGTTTGATGTAGAGTTAATCATAGAATGTGATATGTGGGTTCAGTTTGAAGGGTAAACGTATTTTTGGCACAAGTGGAAGCCAAAAACCTTCATTTCCACCTCAGGTAATTTGCTTTTTTTCAGAGCCTCTAGCCGAGTCTTTCATTGGTAGACAGATTGTCAACCGTGACTATATCCAACTTTATCTGCGGAAACGAAATAATAACACTTCATGAATGTCAATGAAATTTGGCAAAAAAGCATCCACATGGCTGTCGTTACAATGCTCAGAATAAAAGAGCATTTTTTTAGTTAACAATTTCTCAATAAACCGTCATCAGACCTGATAAAACTAACATTAAATTGAACGTTCCGGAATATCGCACTTTAAAATGTGCGTAAATGACGTAGATACTATATTAAATATGGCATGAATTACTAAAACTAGAAACAATGTAAATTGTTTTAAATACTGCAAAAATATTTCAACAAATATGACTGAAGATATTGTTGCCATTAATTTTCGTATTAAATACTAATCTGTCTTTAAATGTGGTCACGATTATTAAATGCAGAATACGTTAATAGTTTTGAAACTACGGATACATTTTCACAGAGACCGTCCAAGCTTGGACACTTGTCTAAAGTCATTCGTATCTTTATGATTCTCGTGACAGCACAGACACAAATCCATATGCGATTTGTTTCTTTTTGTATGTCACACACTTAGTTCCGTTCTTAGGACATTCATACGGCTGCTTTTATTATAGGTTTGTTTATAGCATGCTATAGTTTTGGTACAAAGTTTATATTGTTATTTTCCATGTGCTTATTTGCAGACCATGTCCTATTCTAATGTAATGACTCGTCTCTAACTCAATATTAACTTTCATTGCCATATGGTTTTGTTTCACTGACCTCTTTAAAAAAAAAAACTGTCTATACAAACAATATCGTTTTAAAATCTCAATCGTTGATTTTCGTTTATATTTACAAATATTAGGAATTTGAAACAAAATCATTAAAAGACAAACAACTAAAAATGGTAATTTGATATGTCCCAGGAAATGAGTTAGCATTGGTACCGTGTACTTATTTCAATTAGTTTATATTAAGTGTCTGGTCACGTGCTCTTAGCAAGTATTCATGTTAGTAGAATTAGGTCGCAACGACCACATATACCTTTTACATGCGATCAAAGAATATTGAACTTAAATTTGACCTTGTGTGAGTTGTGAGTCAACATTTGCTTTATAAACATCGTTTCCAAAACCACTGAATCTAATAGGTCAGAACATATTACGGCATAAAGAACTTTAAATCTAATTTGTCAGAACATATTACGGCATAAAGAACTTTAAATCTAATTTGTCAGAACATATTATGGCCTAAAGAACTTTAAATCTAATTTGTCAGAACATATTATGGCATAAAGAAATTTAAATCTAATTTGTCAGAACACATTACGGCATAAAGAACTTTAAATCTAATTTGTCAGAACATATTATGGCATAAAGAAATTTAAATCTAATTTGTCAGAACACATTACGGCATAAAGAACTTTAAATCTAATTTGTCAGAACATATTACGGCATAAAGAACTTTAATTTTTTGTCAGAACATATTACGGCATAAAGAACTTTAAATCTAATTTGTCAGAACATATTATGGCATAAAGAAATTTAAATCTAATTTGTCAGAACATATTATGGCATAAAGAACTTTAAATCTAATTTGTCAGAACATATTATGGCATAAAGAAATTTAAATCTAATTTGTCAGAACACATTACGGCATAAAGAACTTTAAATCTAATTTGTCAGAACACATTACAGCATAAAAAACTTTAAATCTAATTTGTCAGAACATATTATGGCATAAAGAACTTTAAATCTAATTTGTCAGAACACATTACGGCATAAAGAACTTTAAATCTAATTTGTCAGAACACATTACGGCATAAAAAACTTTAAATCTAATTTGTCAGAACACATTATGGCATAAAGAACTTTAAATCTAATTTGTCAGAACATATTACGGCATAAAGAACTTTAAAGCTATTGCAAATGATTCTGTCCAGACTGCAAACACACCTGAGTTTGTAAAATTAGCAAAACGTCAAAAGCCTCACACAATTCGAATAGGTTTGACAGTAATGAATTTTCAAAAAGATGATTTTCAAGCATTTCACGAACGTTACTGATCTGCTATCTGTCGTTACCAAAATAAGAAAAACTTTTTTATAAATATCTTTTATCGCCACTCAAGAGATTTCATGTAAATGTCACAAAACACATATTGACACAAATGGCCTACAAGCTTTAATAACAATGAAGTCAGAACGTCATGTCGGTGAGGAGTCAAGATCACAACATGAAATAAGGATGTGTTGACATGGCAAAGGAGGAAACCTAGATTTCCAGCCTGTGAATACAGAGTATAAAAGGAAGGTAACTTCTCATTTATCTCTTTCTGCACATGGGCTCGTTACAAAGAACAATATGAAAAAACGCTTATTGTGAATTTGGTGGCAAAAACAAATATTGATTTTGGTAAATTGCGGTGCTGATTGCTGGTTACATTGTTGAACAGTGCATTGTCAATTCCTAAAACGTACATATTGTTTTCAAATACATATCAATACTTATATGTATGCTTGTTTTGGCGCTGAAATAATGACTTGAGGTTGTTTGGATTTTACCGTTCGGTCAATGGTGAAATCCAAGACTATCAGAATGCAAACGGCACATGTCCAGACGTCAAAATCGGCGAACCTTTATTGAACTTTCTCCAATATGTCACAAACTGAACGAAGTGTTTCGAACTGTTTTGAAACTTGAACTATTCATGCATACGACTGGCTTAAGTTGGAATTTTGAATATACAAATAGGATAAACTATCAGGCTTGAACTACCATGGGATGCGGACTCGGGTTTCCCTTGTTATATTGTTACTGGTTGGAACCCCATCACAATATGTTGGATCTTACACGTGCACACATTAACCATAATTCTTTTTCATTGGTGTCATTCATCAATAAAAATTGAATTTTCCTCTTCATCAAGCATTCTGTTATAAATCCGAAATATAATTCTGGTATCTTGTTACATTTGTACATTTTCATTAGTTAGAACGGCAGCAAAAGGAACGAAGGTTTCAATGTTAAATCATGAATTTCGATATGCTGCCTATGTGTTTTATTTCAGAAAAAAAAGAATTTTCTGGAACATTTATATAATTATCATATGATTTGAAGGCATTATGTAGCAGTTTACAAAATAAAGGTAGTGTAACATGTACAACTATCTTATGAATTGGAGTTGACGTTTCACGTAAATATAAAAAGAGCATGCTGGTAAATATCAACATTGTTTCCACAATTTTAGCTCGCGCAGTGAGTAAATGCTAATTTCACATTTGTTTTTGCAACGCACGCTGTGGCACAAGACCACATCTTGATCAACTAGTATTTTGACAATGTCAGTTTAAAACAATAATGCATATTATTGACAAGATTAAATGCATTGTCACAGCTAATGTTGCACAAAGTAGTACACATGCGACAAATAGTTTCGTCGTGAAAGAAAACATTGATAAAAATATAATTTAATATTTTATTTAAAGATCAACACTTAGATTACTTTCTAATACTAATAAATAACAAGCATCTACCCTTATGGCTGAGATATTCAATCCACTATGATATGAAGGACTACATTATGTATTTAAAATACAAGTCGTTGAAAGGCTAAATATATGTGAAGACATTGTACACTTGACAAGGTTATTATACTGCATAAAATTTATGACGAACACAAGACCGCACATGCTGTCTCACTATATAAAGTAGGCGTTTATGATTTAGCCATAAGAAGGGGAACTTTTGACATCAATCAGACATGATTGATATGTTGAAGGTATTGAAGAAACATTGCTAAGTGTAAAACAGTACTTGTTATATGTTAAAGTTCCCTGGGCTTCTTGAGAACAGCCTGTGATAATACATTAATCCTAAATTATTAGTATTATTGCAAGGATTCTATACCAATGAAAAGGTGGCATCTTCAACTTTGCAGATCTACATAGTGAACAGTACTTAAGACGTCTGTCTTAAAATACTGACTCATTTGCTTACACAAATGTGAAACAAATCTAAACGAGAAGTTTTATTTAATTGAACAAATGGGCGACGGAACATTCTGCATATATTACTAAGGTAGCGACAAACCTTTCCCATTGTTTTAGGACGTTTGTATCTAAACTAGTTAGCTGAAAGAAACAATATCAGCATGGTTTTAAAACTTAAAATGTAGTTATTATTATTTTAAAATAAACTGACAGCAATTACAAAGAACCATGTAACGGGTGTTACAAAACAAAAAATATATAAAACATACCCTCAGAATAAAACGAAAGGTTTATAAAAGATTCCTTCTTCCATATTAATCAAGCACACAAATGATGATGACAACCACATTACACAGGAAAAGTGTACAATGAATGAACAATAACAATTTTCAACAAATAAGGCAGGAACTCATATACGTGAGAGAAAGCATTTTCTACTCCCTTGGCGTGTGGAATGATGTCAGATACGTGAGAGAAAACATTTTCTACTCCCTTTACGTGTGGAATGATGTCATTTATGTGAGAAAAAGCATTGTCTGTTCAATTTGAGGTGTCAAATACGTGAAAGAAAGCATTTGCTATTGAATTCCCTTGACGTGTCGAATATCCCTGATTTGTTTTCTTCTCATGTTGTTGATCAAAGTAAAGAGGGTGAGATCACACTATACAACAGTCGGAGAAGGAGCAAAATTAATATTCACTTCAATGTACTTATTTAGTTTTAAAGAAAAGGACACTGGATGATCCAAGCCAATTTCGCCTTCCTGAATTAATACAGGAATTAATACTACCAATCTCAATATTAATTACGTGACCATACATCTAAAATGATTGGTTGAAATCTGGAACTGAAAAAATGGTGAATATTTATGTATGACCTATATTATATGGAACACCTGTGACGTGTGTCGGACCAACACATGGGGTTCAGAGGTAATAAAAAATTCGGTATTGAGAACTAACTCACCAACAGTTCGTCACCGATAGATACCTTGTCTGTATAGTCTCATGAGCACCCTATTTGTAATAAAATAACAATCAGGTACTTCTGTGGCATCAGTTTTACAAATAGCCCCTGAAACCAACACGTGATCTATGGTTCTTTTTTCCTGTTCGACGACAAGTGGTTATACATTTTCATTGTGATTAGATGAAAAAGAACGAGTAGTAAAAACAGGATCATTGTGATCAATAACTTTTGATTGCTCCAAACGAGGAATAAGTTGATCGCATCAAAAGCCTGACCTATGTCAGTTAAGAGAATACATTCCGAAACAGCATCATTATTAACTGAATGTTTGATACAGCTATAGTAACTGCAACAGCTCTGCTTAAATCAGATTTTATATAAAATATAATCGGCTTTCTGATCCATAACAAGACATGTCAGTTACAAGTACGTTAATAATAACCATTTTTCCAGCTTGTTCACTACCTAGTAATACATGAATACCTTGATAGTTAAAAGCAACACTGTTCCGAATGTCACAGATCCAGAACTGTGATTTGGCAAATGTAAACAAGCTAGAAGAAGCTATATTACCAAGGCCGCACTCTATTCCTTGAATAAAAACACTCTTATTTGAAGTAGATTTCTAAGATAACGGCAATGCACCACCTGATAAGAGACTCTAAGAAACTTTAGTGTCTCTTAACAATTAAATAGGATGGGATTGGCATAATCATGCATGCGTGTTATAGAACCATCCTCAAACTATAACCCTTTTACATGAACGGTTCATAATTCTCAATGATAAAATCAGACAGGATTGTTTGACCCAAACAATTTTTAGTGTTATCAATACATTAATATGGCATTGATCTCTTAGAAAATAGGAGCATTTGAAATAGTTCTGACTTGATTATGTTGATTATGTTTCAATTTGTAGAAATCATAAATTGCATTCTCTGTCTTTATGCAATAGGAACTCGCAAGAAGAGACAAGGATTTATGTTTGGTCTTATCAGAAATGTGGTTTCTAAACGTTTTCTCGTTAGAAAGATCCTATTTTGGCAAACTGTAGCAATTCATATTTGTTTCAAGGAGGCTAACTGTCCTTTCGTTAGATTCGAAATAGTGATCTCCATCAGATGACATCGTAAAAGCTTCTTGGTTTCACTATAGATTGTTGAAATGTAAACTTAGATATGAGGCTTTGGAAAATCCAAAGCAAAAATAAATGTATTCTAAACAGACATATCAGATTATTTGTTTTGTCTTGCGAGTGTATGATCTTAACATAAGTAACAGTAAAGTGTGTAAAGTTACTGTAGAAAACTTTGAAAAAAAATTCAACAAAGTATATCTTCTCAGAATTCAAAGTGAAAATGTTACCAAAGAACTTACGGTATTGCGTATTAAATAGTAACAAAAATCAATGGGATTCAGACATATCTCCTAATAATTAATATTCACTATAAACGTTAGTAGTAAACCAAAATTAAAGCTAACATTGAAAGTGTTTATGTGTCTTAGGTCTGTATGGTGCTCTTGTACCAATAGTGTTTTATTAAAACGCTGTCATAATCATGAGTTTAAATCCCAGTAAATGTCTTTGTCCAAGAATATCATGTGCATGAGCACTGTATTTCCAGAGATAAATCACTTGAATCGAACATTTTGAATTAACTTCCAGTCCAAGAGATCACACGGCAATAATACAAATATATTCGGTTAGATCATAAATCACAAATTAATATATTTCCAGTGAAAAGATTATATTGTTCTCGACCTTACCACTGGTTTTCCTTAAAACATAAACAATTACCAAATTCTAAATAATATAGGAAATTATCAATGTTAGTAGTAATTAGAAGATCTCTTATTAAAATTATGATATGGAACATGGACGATGTCAGATACGCATTCACCATTACCTAAATGTAAATGAAAGTGACAAAAGAAACGTTGTTTCAAAGCTGGCCGGTGTGGAACAGGAATACGAATTCAATTTATCTGCCTTTAGATCATTTCAGATAAACAATTTAAAAATGCGGCCGTTAATTTTGATAACTAGGTGAAAATCCATCTTAAATCGTCAACCGTTGTGCCAACTGATTCGAAGATACCATTGCGTATTGCAATGTTTAACGCTCAATCAGTAGGACCACCGGAGAAGCGCACAAACATTTTATTAACGAACAGAATACCGACCTCTTTTTCTTGATAGAAACCTAGCTAAAAACGTCAGGCGATGAGCACCTTCCGCTTTACTTCATCAAGTCGTTCCCCGCCACTCAAGCGGAGGTGGAATTGCTGTCATCACAAAGAGTTCCACAATGAAATGTCTTAAGAACAACGCATCCTTCAATATTCTTGGAGATTCAACTTTCAATTTGACTGTCCTGGAAACCCACACACGTCAAAACGCCTAGAGTCCATTCATGTTTTAAACCTTAAACAGTCTGTTAAACAACCCACCCATATACTTGGTCACATTTGAGACTGGATTCTTCATAGACCTGACGATAATATTCTGGTATCCACCCTTGTATCGCACAAACTTGCATCGGATCACCTATGCATTATATGCCATTTTGACGTATCAGTTCCTAACCCCCACCTTTATTTGCTACTGCGAGAAACAACCGTATGACAAATAGAACCAAACTAATGCATGGCATCCAAGAAAACCAAACAAGTTGCTTACCTCCTACAGCAGAATAACTCGACAACTGCCTACGTTAATTACTTGAAATACGTGCAGACTATCAATAAACAAAAGTGTTATCTGTGGTATAGGACTGTGCAGGTTCGCACTGCTAAAATACACCGTTGTAAGCATAAAGCCTTTGGCCTTCCGCCAGACTCACTATTCATAAACAAATCTATAAAGCCGCTAAGAAGAAAATTACAAACATAGTTCATTTAGCCACATTATCCGAATACATTGCCAAGATCATGGAGAGTTCCAACTGCAAAGAGCTCTTTGAAATAACTAAGAAATTAATGTCAAGAAACAAATGTACACCACTTACAACTACCTTCTCTCCAGTAGACCTTCCAGACCTTTTTGCAAATTTCTTCCGTGACAAAATATAAACCATGAGATATCGCCCTGCATATCGCCCTTGCCATAGTAATGAAACTACTCTTCTGAAAGTATGTAATGATATTCTCTCTGCTGTAGATAGTGGAAAGAGTACGGTCCTCACCATCCTTGATTTCTCTGCAACATTTACCGTGTTCAAGTCCTACTTAATCAACAAGACACAACTTGTATCTGCAAGTGTAATAAACTCCAGCCCAGTTAAAACGAACAATAAGAAATTTACTTCTGATAAGGAGAAAACTTAATTTTAACAAGAACTCGCATTATTAATCAGCGGTATAGTTTTAATTAATGTTGTACAATCATGTCCAGTTGATCTATGTTGTGGTGTTTCACAGGGCTCTGTTATTCGACCTGTTATCTTCATTCTATACACTCAGCCAGTCTCAAGTATCATAGATCGTCTCACAGTGTCGCCCTAAGTGCACGCTGATTACACCCAAATATACAAGTATACACACCCAGTTGAAGTTGATGCTACCATCCCAAGAGTATAGAGGTACTTTTCTGATGTGAAATCATGTATGAAATGTAACAAACTGAAGATGAATGATGATAAAACCGAGGCCATTCTGATCACAAAACACAAAGACTTTCTCATTCATATCCTTTTACCTCAAACAAAAAATGTCAGCAACACCAACATTAAATTCACACAGTTAGTGCTAAACTTAGGTGTTACTCTATATAATACGCTCACATGTCGTGAACATAAGCAAAGATATGCATATATTGAGCTGATATGCATCAGCTCGATTCGCAAATATCTTTCAGTTGATGTCACTAAAACACTTGTGTGTTCATTAGTACCTTCAAGATTGGACTACTGTAACTCAATTACGTCTGGTTCGTCTCAATATATACTCGAGAAACTTCAAAAAGTTCAAAACACAGCTGATCTGATCATCTTTAGAGTAACACGATCAGAGCACACCTCCCCACTGCTCTGTACCCTACACTGGCTATCCTTTAAATCCCGAATCAAATACAAAATTCGTTCTTTGTG
The DNA here is from genome assembly GCA_030141615.1 of Unio pictorum. Taxonomy (NCBI): domain Eukaryota; kingdom Metazoa; phylum Mollusca; class Bivalvia; order Unionida; family Unionidae; genus Unio; species Unio pictorum. The sequence continues at coordinate 3,165,554 of JARLTB010000248.1, read as the reverse complement.
CTATGATTTACTGACGGACTCCTGTCCAACATACCTATCCGGCCTTACCCATGTTTACAACCAGTAAGATACTTATACTCCTCTTCTGGCAATAATATACTCATTATTCCAAGTATGAAAGCAGTCATATTAACAACGTTATTTTTCATACCAGGGCCCAGCAACAATGAACGAATTGCCCATTGAAATTAGACACAAAGACACAGTGATCCTTTTCAAGAGTGTTCTTAAAACTCACTTTTTCGACTTCAAGAACGATCTTAAAGACCTAATAATGTTTCTTACCTTAAACATTTTCAGCATTTGTTAGTTTTTCCAACTTCATGTTTTTTTAGAATTTCTAACGATTTTGCACTATAAAAAAGGTCATCATTATTATTCATATTATAACATTGCACTACCACTTTTATTTTTGTATGTTTGCTTTGTAGTTTTGTTTTACGTAGTATAATGCACGTATTTATATTCTTTTTTGCGACTTAGCAAAGGATTTTGTAGTAATATAAGGCTACAGTTTTAAAATGTTTAGTACAGGGTGATTCTTAACGAGGAAAGTTAGATTTACTTCTGAACTTGCTGTATTGTAATTATTTAATCTGTATAACTTACTGTGTATAACGTTATTACGTTTTTATGCCCGTTTCATGCATAGTATAGATGTCCAGTGTCCAGTGTTATTCAGAGTCTAGAGTTTCCCGAGCGTCCGGAATGTGTATTGCTGTATAGATGTGTAGAGCTGTGTAGTGCTGTCTAGAGTATCTGGAGCGTCCAAAGGGGTTGGAGCGTCTGGGGTGTCTAGCATGACCACTGACACGATCGTTCGAAGTATTGGAGTGATTGAGGTCGATGTGGTGCAAGCTATAAAGCCAACCACATGAATGAACCGCAGCAGCTGTGAAGCTGAAATGTAGCAGCAGTGGAGTTGAAAGAAAGTGTACTGATGACTGTGTGTATCTCCGTACATATAATCTTGCAGCCGTAGGTTAATTGTGGGGTTCGTAAAACCCATTGAACATTTCGGGACTATAAAGTTCTTTTGTTTGCATAATTTCACTGAGCTAATACGCTTTGCTACATAAGTAAAATTCCACATCGTTTGCAAGTTAAGTAAACTATGCCCATCTATATTTTCATTATTACATTTGTGCGTTCATATGTAAATTAATCCCAATATTTGGGTTATATATACGCGCAGGTATTCATAATTGATTGCTCATTTAAGTCATTCATTACTAAATATATAACTACGATATATTGATATCATCTTCAAAAGTATTGTGTTGTGAATCCCGACATCCCACCCGGTTATTTTGTTAGAATGTGTGTGTGTGTGTGTGTGTGTGTGTGTGTGTGTGTGTGTGTGTGTGTGCGTGCGTGCGTGCGTGCGTGTGTGTGTGTGTGTGTGTGTGTGTGATTTGGAGTTTTAACATAGCTTTTTACAGTTTTTAAGTCACATTGCTAAGATGTCGGCAGTGTGACAATGGACCGTGACGTCTTGAACTGGAATATTATGATATTATGCCGCAAACGTGTAGCACGATGTCACACCCATCAAAGTATCCTGACAACAATCCCATCATCCTTTCATTAACATTTTAAGGCTGAGTGCCATGCAAGACAGCTGTAAGTACCATTTTTATGTATTTGGCATGTCTTGGCCAAGGATCGAACCTACGACCTCCCGCATGAGAGTAGGTGTTATTATTATTATTTAATTTGCATTGATTGTTATGGTTTCTTTTCATTCATTATATGCTACAGATAAATGTACGTTTGTACCTGACATGTATCTTTGATTTGGTTTTGTAACATATTGATCCCAAATTTATGTCTAGAACATTGTCCCATAAATAGCAGAGTCTACATGTTATTTACTATAGTTTATATTATAATTTTAGTAATACACTCTTAATTATATCTTAGATTTAATCTCGAAACACTGAAAGCTTCGATAATACATTTTTCCAATAGGTAATAGCTTTATTGAAAAATGAAAAATGTTAATTGTGACCCGGTTAAGGAATATATAATCTTGTTACTGGAAATATGAATTATTCTTAAATTAAGATCAGGGCAGTGTATTATCTAATTATCCAGTATTTCATTGGGGCTGGAATTAAGTTATTGAAATTATTCAACTCAAGTGATTCTTATCTGTAATTATAAAGTGCTCCAAACTAGAAATTTGTAAGACAGTCTTGCATTTGTAATGATATTTCAAATACGGATATATAATTGGACTGCATTTTTGTGATTCAGTAAAAGACTCCTGGTACAGCACCACCGCACGGGCCACCACATGCTTATAGACACTTCGAGGTGTTGGCTTTAATTTGAATGTCTACTAAGGTTCAATCAAAACTTTAGATATTAGGACTTGTGTCTCTAACTATGTGATTATTAGGGATTCAGTTAGTAATACAATAAGTTATGTTCTTACAGTTTGTCTTTGTATTATATGGAAATAAATTCTTTGTTAAATTTACAAGACTTGCTGGTTCTCACTCTATTTTATTGCTTATTTTAAGATCATAAAGTCATAATATTCGATACAAAATAATAAATAAAATTGTGTGTTTATAAATACTCTTAAAATAGTGTTATAAAGTTGAAGCAAAGGTCACAGAGACGATTTATGGAAAATATAACATTCTAAAGCATGGATCAGCTAAGTCTAATTTGGAATGAATATTGAAATTAATTTAGAATATTGAAATTATTTAGAATATTGAAATTAATTTAGAATATTGAAATTAATTTAGCATTTAAGACAGTTACCTAACTGATTTGTTCAATTCTGTCTTTTTTTCCCTGGCCTCCAAAAATGCTTTATTATAAACACGTTTATGGTGCCTAAAGGAACTGCATGAAGTCTTACAATAGGTTTATGAGGTTTATTTTAGGTACAGTTGCTCCTATTCGACATCAGTCATGCCAAAACAGTTTCATGAACGTATTGTATTTTACATCTAAATCATCGAAGGTTGTATATTATAAAATAATAGATGATCTTAAAGTTTACAGGTCCATCGTCATTTAATGCCGAGATTGTTTCCGTGTTATAAAATATGAATTTGTTTCACTATATTTGTTTTCATCCATTCTTTTGTTTTGGATGATATGGCAGTTGTAAACTGAGTTGTTTACTTGCAATCTCGAATCATGGTTCTTAAGGGTCATTACATTCCATACATTGCTTTATTTATTGTGTCCGAAAGTGTTAATTTGTTGGATTAAATTCGTTTACTTTGTTGTCTTAACCGACATGATACAAGCAGACTGATCTGTTTACTTCCAATATAAATTCAAGGTTTGTACGGTTCATTAAATTCCATTCGAGCAGACTGAATTGTTTATTACCAGTCTAGCTTAACGAATCATACGTGCCATTAAATTCCATTCGAAGACCGTATTACTATGTAATTGGCCCTCTCGCAGAAATTGGCGATAAGAAAGCGAACACGAGTTCCATAAAAGAAAGCTAGGGGTCAAGTGCAGGCAGAGTTTAAGGCTCCGCAAAAGTGTTACATATTTTAAACTAATATTTTGTCACACTTGCTGACGCTTTTGACGTTTTCCAACACTAATAAATACATCTTTGATCCAAGCTTTGGGAATATTTTAGGTCTTTATGTTAGGATTTTAATGATGCTTCGGGACTTTATATTCCCAATTTAAGAACGATTTCTGTTTTTAAAATTGCATTTTAAGAATGCTTCGGAATTATATAGTTACATTTTAAGAATGCTTCGGAATTATATAGTTACATTTTAAGAATGCTTTGGAATTATATAGTTACATTTTAAGAATGCTCCGCCTAGGATGTTGCGTCCAAGTTTGAATGATAAAAGTAGTTGTGTCGATTTCTGCCACATTTATAAAGCATATAACAATTGAAAGTTCAGTTTAAACTATTGGACTAAACACGAAAAGTGAAATTACGATCCATATTACCATCAGTCAATTGATGTTTACCAAATGCACCACATTTTGTATAGTGATTCCCGAATCACGGCTTGTAACATTATTCGTTCTTCTCAGCTGTACGTGATTTGTAGTTATCTTTGGTGAAATGCAGTGAAATTGCTTTTTCATTTCCTTTTTGCAACATTATTTCGTAATTTGGAAAGGTCGGGTATATTTCTGTTGAATACATTTTGATACAAAATCAGCAATATTGAATTAATAAACTGAGTTTCTCCAGAGCTAAACAGCATCATTTTCTGACACTCGAAAGCAATACACATATTTGCAGATACAATGTTAGTAATGAAACCAATAGGAAACACATATCTACCCTTAACTACCACAAGAACAAAAAAAAAAAAAAATAGATTGAAAATTTATCGTCAGCGTATTATCTTTAGTATTAATAATTGTAATTACACAATATGAGGATGCTAATAAGGTTTAGAACCTACCACACAAAACAAATGCACAGCTGTGCGCTTTCCACCATTGTAAAAGCCAATCTATATATATAGGAACCTTGTTAATCCGGACTATTTATCCGGAAACCACGCTATCTGGATATAATTAAACGGGAACGGGATTCCTAAACGTTAATTTGTTAATTAAAAAATCTGGGTTCCGGAGCCGGAAATCGAAAACAGTGACCAATGTGTCAAATTGCTATTACACATGTCTGGATAATCCAGAAATAATTCAGAAATAATCCGTCCAAAAGTAAGAAAATTCAAAAGCTCGTATATAAAAATAGTCAGTCGGATAACAGATTCACCGACTCAAATTTATAGGTACCTCAATGTATCAAAATCTGATCCGTCAAATTGTGGTGGTATGTTAAAGTTATCAATTGATATTATCATGTATGTGGAAAAACTACGCGTGACCATAATGTAACCAGCGATTGTATAAACAATGTCTGTATAAGCTAGTCGCCGCTCAGGTGTGTTAATAAACAAACTTGGATCAAATCGTCCACGCTTCTGACTTATTCTATGGTTAGTAAATTAATTGCGTCATTAAGCCTCTTTGTTGTTTACCAATTGTTCGTAACAATCACAGTTAAATGATGGCTGTACAAATACTGTTAATTGACTGATTTAAGCTGTGTATATTATAGGGCATCATTATATTATTTCAACCATTATTGAACATAGTGGACATTTACAGTCAGCATATACATATCCAATATTCCTCTAATTAAAACGGACACAATATAGGGAAAAGGACTAACAGCAAAACTCAACAACACTGAACCATTAGTCAGAGGTAGAGGTCAAGGTTACTGATGTATTCATCTTAGACCTCCCTCTTGAAGAATACAGCAAAGAAATGGTGACCAAAATAGAGTTGAATCTTAAAACAAACGTATGGAGAAGCCGAACGGCCACAGTTTTGGGGTTTTCTCGAAGAAATATCAGTCATAAGAGTCATGACGATCCTAAAAGAAGATTATAAGAAAATACCTACATTCTTTTATGTCGTGGGATTTATACCTAGTTCTTGGTACATGGGATGTAAATGGGATAACAAATGTCCAAGATGCAACTAAGTGTGGGCATGCCCCCAAAGATTGCAAATTATCCCAAGCAGCACCCACCGACGCCCGCTATATATGATAGTATATGTAACGGCAAACTAAATTCTAAGCATCAAAATAGGAATCAACAAGGAAATATTACGCATCAAAATCCCAAATAGAAGAGATGAAATACAATTGTTACAATATGCGAACGATTGTACAAACTTCATAAAAGACATAAAGTATTATTAACACTTAGAAAAGGAATTGAAAAATTTGGGAAAACAATAGAGTCTGAAATTAATCATGATAACACGGAAATACTTAAAATAGGAAACTGGTATATATATATATATATATATATATATATATATATATATATATATATATATATATATATATATATATATATATATATATACTAGTTAAAAAATTAAATGTTCCGATGGAGTTTTGAGGTAAAAGGTATGCTAGTTAAGTAAAGAAAAAAATGAAATATTGGATTTAAATAGGGAGAAACGTACAACTAGATACGGGAGGATAATACAACAACACAAAATATGCAAAGTCAAACAAAAACACAGGCGAATCAGTTGGAAAGAGAGTGAGGATATTGCCCCCTCCCCCGGATTCTTTAAAAATCAGAGTCTCTGCTTCAATATACACGCATGTTTCATGGTTGACGTAGGTGGCACTGAGACGGCATATGGTCAGAGTAACACCGAATTGTCATGTGTGCAAAACGGCTCCCTCTGCTAAATATCATGTAATGATGCAATGTATAAAAAGAAATAAAGAGAGAAAAGATGTTATAATGGGGATCACAAAGAAAGAAAGATACCGGAGGGAAATATATATATATATATATATATATATATATATATATATATATATATATATATATATATATATATATATATATATATATATATATATATATATATATATATATATATATTTATTTATTTAGATGGAAACTTCAATAATAATACTTTATACAAAATCACAGGATTCTTTACTAGCACAATAATAGCTTGTGGTCAGGTGATCACCATTGGGGAGTAGCCTGACCAATACCCTACCTGTCCGGATGGTGGTGGTAAGGAAGCGGCTTCGGTATACCGTTCAACTGTGTGCGTGTAAAGTGAATACTGAATGGAGCCCCTGCCTCACCTCTCACCACTGGGTTGAGGAGCGTGGGTCTTTGAAGGAATCTCCTATCCTTAAGAAAAACTTCCGTTTTTGAGCCACCTGGTGCCTTAAAGTCTGAATTGTTTCTACGACTTGGCCTCTCCAAAAATGAATCCTACTTATAATACTATATTTCAGATGGGAACCGAAACAGGGACCTGCATGTTTGCAATGTGGGGGGGGGGGGGTAGACGTCTCTGAGCAATATATCACATGGCTCTACGCGAAGTGAATAGGTATGGGAAAGAGTCTGAGAAAAACTCACATGCGTGATATGGACAAAGAATATAAATACTCGGGGTTAGAACTCAGTCTGTTCTTCCTTCTTTTTTATATAAATATTATAATGTTTTGGAACATTCATTTTAGCAAATATAACTAATAAAGGTATAGACTTATGTCTGCTGAAGGAGAAGCAGACTTTTGTTTTTAAAATGCGGCTTCCTACAGCGAGACTACGTTTCCTTACTTTTATCTAAAATAAATTTAATGAGAAATCATGAACGTATAACACCGCTTCTCATGAACATTTCAAAATTTTAATGGAAAAATAAAAGAGAAGTGAATCTTTATACATTTCAACGACATGACAACTGGGAACATTACTGAATCAAGAAATATAAGCACGACACAGATAGCAAACATGGAACATAGAGGACCTTATGGCAAGGGTCACTATTTAATTACAAAAGAAGTGATCCCTCGCTAGGAATAAAACCTTGTACAGAAAATCCACCCTTTACATAACACTAGGGTTTAAATACCACGCAAACAATGGAAATATATTGTGTGCCAAATCTTTTATTCAAAAAGGCACCAACATAAAACAATCTCACATAAAAGTACTTTAAAATGTTTGGGTGGGGAGGGGGTGTGGCATCTGTCTGGTGCCCTAATAGAACGTATGATTCGATTATCCGGAAAACTCGTTAATCCGGACATACTTACTGGGAATGAAGGTGTCTGGATTAACCAGGCTCCTCCGTATTAAGTGTTGACATACTGTCCTATGCAGGACATAGCAGTACACGTGTTTCGCACATTATTCAGATTTTTGTCTGTTTAACTTAGGGCCCGGCTACGAAAACAGTTTCAGTCGCGAACAATAATAACATTCCCGTTGACCTAAATACATTCTTGGAAGTCAAACTCAAGGATGTCACACCTCTCCTTTATCGCCCAATTTTCATGCTCTGATGGCCTTATTTAGACCGGATCACTGATTATGTCCTGTCTCGAAACGTTATCCAGACTGGGTCCCCAATGACATTCAGTCTTGTTGAATTACCTGTGTTGTCTTTTCAAAAGTCGTGGCGTGTAACATGTTCGCATTACGCAATGCAAATTGACTGGGTGCAAGTACTAAATCTATTTCCACGATTTTATTCTATGGTCTATCATGTTGCCAACATCATTTTGATCTTGTACAGAACCAAACAAAACCAAACCTAAACCAAACAATCCTTCATTTTTTTGTAGGCAAATCAGAGTGTCTTTTAATCTTTCTCATCCAGAGTTATTTCCTAAAGCATATCTAATGAAAGTGCTGGAATTTGGATATATATATATATATATATATATATATATATATATATATATATATATATATATATATATATATATATATATATATATATATATATATATATATATATATATATATATATATATATATATATATATATATATATATATATATATCTATCTATCTATCTATCTATCTATCTATCTATCTATCTATATATATATATATATATATATATATATATATGTATATATATATATATATATATATATATATATATATGTATATATATATCTATATCTATATCTATATATATATATATATATATATATATATATATATATATATATATATATATATATATATATATATATATATATATATGCGAATTTCTCTTACCTATGCTTATATTAATATACATAGGTATACTATACACCTGCAGGGTTGATTTCCCCATTCATTTTGACGCTGAGACGTGGACGGTCACTGAAGCCATCATTGTATTTCAGCTCTACTAGTCATGGACCCGATAACCGTATGGGAAATACTGTCGTCTGCTCGTCAGCATTACCTGGAAAAGCTTTGCGTTAAGAGCTCAAGTCTTAAAATATCAAGCTTCTTGTTAAGCAGCAGAGAGGGTGAATCCTACAACGTTTTGAGACAAAATTTGATTGAAATCCTAAAACGAGCCGTCCTATAATCTCATTTTAACCAAAAAGAGGGTGAATCCTACAACGTTTTTAGACAAATTTTGATTGAAATCCTAAAACGAGCCGTCCTATAATCTCATTTTAACCAAAAAAAAATATCTCAGGGGCAAACCCTACAACGTTTTCAGACAAAAAATTGATTGAAATCTTAACGAGCCTTCCCTACGAAATCTCATTTTAACTAAAAAAAATGAAAACGGAGACTTTTACGATTTTTTAATTAATTTTGGTCGCAACTTGTTGTCATCCACCCTCTCTGCTGCTATGGGTTAACAAAAAATAATAAATGATTTGATCAAGTCTTTAGGATCTCACAAACAAACTAATCACTAACACCTCTTCTTGTAAATCAATCAGATTATTTGACTGGTCGGTGAGTTTGAAATTAATTCTGGTTAATGAATTATTATGGCATCGCATGTAGACAGAATTAATTGGGTTTTCAATAATTAGGAATCCTGGAGGAGCTGTTGGTGCAAATGAATAGAGAATATATCCTTGCTGAGCTTGATTCGATCGTTCGAGATTAATTTGATAGCTTCCTTCGATAACATCACATACTAAATTGAGCGCAATCACTGAGGATATATTTACGTTGAACGGAGCGATATGTCTGCCGCCACCATCTGGATCATTATTATGTTTGAGGATTTTTATTTCCTGTGATGCTGTTTTTTTCCATGCATCATGAATTATTTTAAAACCAACATCGATGGTGTCACTGAGAATTTTTTTTAGTTCCGGTACGTTATATCCCGGTAGTTTGAATGTCGGAATATTATTCACGGGAAATTTATATTGTTTTGCAAATTCTGTTCTCGATAGGGGATTAACGTCATCTAATATATCCTGAATAATTTTTAGGTTAAATGTTTCCATATCGTCGATAATTTTATTGCATGTTTCTACGACGCTGATAAATTCATCTCGGGTGAGAGAGCCGGATTTAAGAGATATTAACAACAGCGATAAATCATTATTCATTGCTGTGAAATTTTCGATAATTTTAGGTTCGTTAACAAAATGATACCCCTCTATTCTATCCCCTGGCTTCTCTCTTCCAGTTGATCGGTATCCGAAACCAAAAAAATCTATAGTAAACTCGTGATCTTTATAACTCCTTATTGGATTATCAGGTTTTATTCTGTCGGTGATATAATCAGTTTTTTGTGGTTCTGGTAAATCAACGGTTTTTCCCCCTGGTGGTAATTCAGGCCATCCTAGTACGGTTCTAATAGAACTCTGATAGATATCTACGACGTATCCTTCTGTGCTTATCTCAATTGCGGATGATAGTGTCGGCTCATGAACTGTTATAGCGATTTTTGACTCTACTCCAGTAATCGATTTTATTCTACGCGCGAATTCATTATTGATTTGTTCGATTTGGTATGACCCTGTTGGTATCGAAACAACTTTCCAGTCTGGAGTCCCGTCATCTTTATTCTTATTCGCAAACACTAAAGAATTATTGGGTTGTTGACCACCAAATGATTTTGATCTGATATTAGGCCAACTGTGGTATACTCGTAATTTTGCTAGTGCTATCTCCTTCACGGGGACTGGGCTAGGGAAATTCACACTAAACTCGGGTTCCGTTGATGTTATTGATATCATACTTGTTTGTACTGGGTTCGTGTTCTCCACTATTTGTTGAAGTAATTCCATCGGTGTTGTCATCGTTGCTATACTGTTGTTGTCGCTCTAATTTTGACACCGCGGAATCATAAATACTGACCATCACTGAGAACTCACAATTTGGTATGGTTGAGGTTATTGAGATCATTTTGGTTTTTGGGTTCGTGTTTTCTAATTCCATCGGTGTTGTCATTGTTATTATATTCATGTTGTCGCTCTAATTTCGATATCGCGGAATCAAAAATACTGACCATCGCTGAGAATTCACTATCTGATATAATCGTATTATCGAGTGACGATGATATCATCAATGATAATTGCGAGTATGCGGTTGATGCAATATGAAATTGAAGTAAGTAATTCTGCAGTTTACTCTGGCTGCATGATGATATCTTTTTTGCTATCCCGGTTGATATACCCCCGATTGTAGCCACCGCAGAAATGCAAATTGGAACTACGACCGGGGCAATCATTGTAACCGATGCAAGTATTATTCCGGCGCCAGCGAGAACGCTTGACATCGAGTACATAGTAATATCAATTGCGATGATTCTTCGTCGGTATTTTTTTATTTTTATTTGATACTCCTCGGCGAGGGTTTTGAGTCTATTTTGAAATTCTCTGACCTGATCATAGCGACATTGAGTTGATGAAATCATTGTTATTTTAAAAAAGCTAGCGTTTTCAATTGTGAAATCCGAACGATTTTCCTTTCAATTTAGTTATTTATTTAAATCCGCTACGAATTCCACATACCATGTTACTGGTGTCCCAACCAAACTTTTATCAGTAGCTGTTATAGTGAACTTTTCAGTTGTATCCTTGTCGATGATCGTTGAAATCGTATTATTAACCCCGGATGAACTCAACGATGAAATATTAAATTGAGCCGTTGTCACCAGTGTTAATCGATAAATACCTTTAACGGTTGCAGTGATATCTAATTTGTTGTCTGTAGGTGTCCACGCAAATGATCCGTGTTGGATTGTGTACACGACGTTGTTGGTTTTCTCATGAGGAATTTTTGTTTTTTCAATGATTGTTATCATCCTCGAAAAATCACCTTTGACGGCTTCGATGAAGTTTTTCGTCTCATCGATGGATTTTTTAATATCAGGGAGTTTTATTTCAATTTTATCTAACGGGGTTCCAATAAATTTATCAATGATATTTCTACGAAATGATGTAAACTGTTTTCCGTTTTCTTCAATTTTAGATTCAAGTGTTGTTAGTTCTAACAGAGAATTATCCAACTCATTTTCATGGGTAGCAATCTTATTGTCGTGTGCGGCAATCCTGTTGTCGTTGTCGGCAATCATGCGGTTGTTGGTGATAATCATCTTGTCGTGGGTGGCAATCGCGTCTGTGATCGTAGACACAAGTGCACCTGGTTTAAGTCGTCCGTCGCTGGAATACAACGCAATAGAGTTTTCAGTGGCGTCTTGCTGCCGTTTTAAAATGTCATCCGCGGATATATTACTGGCTTTAAGTCGTCCGTCGTTGGAATACAGCGCAATAGAGTTTTCAGCGGCGTCGCGCTGCAGTATCAAAATATCATCCAATGACACATCACTGCTTTTCAATTTACCCTGCTTGTCTTGAAATACAACTATTTCGTTCGGGTCAACACTTGCTAAATTTAACATCTCAGCGATTTCATCTTCAATTATTTTTTTTATATCCTTGATAGAATCAGGGGGTGCAGTGCCATCGGGTTTGGGTTTCAAAGATCTCCCCCAAATATCAATCATGTTATTGTAAAACTCTTTCTCTCTCTAAAATCGTTTTTGACGACTTCGTTGAAAAATCTTCGATTTTCTCCAGCGATTACTAGTGTATTCATTCACGACAACATGTGGTGGTTTTCCGCTTGGGTTACTCAAGGAGTTAGAAATAGCGTTAAGGACATTTAATACTTCGCTGCCACATATTGGTGGGTCATTCATTTGTTGTGTTGGTAGCGTAGAATACCAAGTCTTCATTGGAAGGGTTTTTATATAACGCAAAAACTCTTTTGGTGGGGCTAATCCATATGAATCAAAATAGACAATCCCACGTGGATCAATAGCGTATGCAACCCAATGAGTTCCGGGTCCGGTGCTGTTATCTAAATTAATGATTCCGGTTTCAACGCTGTTTGGTTGATGTGGTAATTGATCTTTCATAAAGACACCTCTGAAGTTTTTAATCGCGAGTTTTTAGCAGCATCCATTAAATCAAAATTGGACATGGGAACCATCGAAGATTTCTGAATTAATAAATCGTTCCTGGTAGTCTTAGACCCTTTCCGCTGTAACACGAATACGGGGTTCCTGGTAGTCTTAGACCCAATCCGTGAACGGATCGTCCCTTTTTTTATATCCTTTCCCAGTTGCTTTCTTTAGTGCCATTCCTGCTGCAGTACCAACGGCTCCTAACTCCGCTGCTTTAGCCACCGCTGGGGCTGCTGCTGCAATCAATGCTGGTATCGCAGCTAACAACGGGAATATACCGCCTGTTTTAATCATATTTTTGATAGCAGCCGCAGAAAGAGTAATTTGAACACCCTTTTTTGCTACTAGTGCATCATTGAAATGTTTCACCTGACGAGTTGTCAGCGATAGTTTATTTGCACCACCAGTCATTTGGTTGGGTTTCAACGTGATTGTGGTTCCACATTTTTTAGCTGATTCCGATTGCAATTTTTTTAATTGACCGGGAGTTAACGCAACACTAATAACACTATATGACATTATACATAATTGATTGATTCTAAATCGTTTACAATTTCAATTACATGTTTTCCACTGGTGCATCTACCACTCTCATTCTTCCACCAACACCTTCAAGTAGCATTGATTTATCACTGAGAATGACAGCAACCGCTCTATAATCAGCAATAGCACCACGAGTCACATTAGCTCTAAAATGTATATCAACAACAGATTGTCTCATCAAATCGAGATGTTCCAGTGAGAAGTAATAGATCGGATACAGATTTTTAAAATCATATTGTGATATTTGCAAACCAGTATCCACATTTTGATCGCGTGCCATAAATGACAACAGACGATGATAAACTCGTGCAATATGATTTTCTGTGTAATTAAGTTGTATATCCTCGGATGGTTCCTGTTGGCCGTTTATTCTCAGTGAGACGTCTTTCACACCTAATTGATCAAATATCATATGACTGAAACGTTGATCGCCAACTCGTGCGTTATCTTGTAACGCAATAAATATATGACGTGGCGCAGAAACGCCTTGTTTTGATGCTAGGTTCCAAGTGAATAACCCGTTGATATTTGATTGTTTAACATCTGTACTCACGGTTAGCCAACTCAACAACGACTTTCCTCCTTGGTCCATAAATGATAGTAATCGTTCTTCTGCGGTGATTGCTGGAGTCAACACTGGCATCCACAATGATATTTTTGTTAAATTGACTTTACCGGCATCAGCATTTGGATTTGCATTGTCTGCTGGAATCCTCCAGATTGCGTCACTATCATCACTCTTTCGTACAAGCGATACTGTATGCTTCGCCCCGTAGATAACTTTTCGGACGTTTCTACAGAATCCAAATATGTGATGCAGTGGAATCGCGCATGAAAATGATTTACGCGCTCCTTGCAACATTAAAATACGTGTTGCAGCTCCTAGATTGAAATTAACATCGTTGTTTATAATCATATCTTCGGCATCAATATTAGCGGTGCCAGCATTATTCTTTGGTCGTCTTACAACAAATTGTTTTCCTCCAGCGGTATTTGTAGCATCTTTTGCAAACATCATAGAAGGTCCTGCTGATCTTGTATAATCATCGGAATATCTCGCTAACCCGATTATTGTTGTAGCCACATCAACATCGCGATCTATCGACTCGATTTCTTTTCCATCAATGAGATATCTAGCACTCTCAAATAGTGCCATGATACCATTATTGACAAAACCGACTTGAGTACCAGCTGGATACGGTGCTGGTACAGCAGGAGTATCAGCAGCTGTTACAAGTTCTCCTTCTACTTCAATAAACGCTTCACAGGGTAGAAAGTATTTACTGGTATCATGGACTTGAAGATCAATTCTTGCTCGACTATTTGAGTCTATTGCATGATAGGCGTAATATTGATAATCGCGTACAGAATCATCCTTGCCAACTGGGGCGTCTATATCAAATGCTGGATCACGTGACTGTTTGAACATTTTATTCTATTTATCAGAGTCTAAATCGCGATTTCCCATTTCATCATCGTGTTTTTTTAAAGCCACTTCCTGCTATCATGTTTGCAATATTGCTTTGGTCGGGGGTTAAAACCATCGACGCTAATTTTTCATCTACTGCGTTATTTATAATTCTACTAACACTTGCAGGCATTTCCGCTGTAGACGGTAACGGTTTTGAAAATCCTTTGGATTTCATCCGTGATTTCACTAATGATGTTAATTTATTCTTCGCAGTTGAAAACGCTTTTCCAGCAAGATCTCCAACAGCACCAATACCCTTATCACGAATAACATCAATTGCTTTCATTCCTAATTGTTTAGCCAACGGCATCACTTTTGGAGCCATTCTCGCAAATAACCCTAAAATGGTATTACCTAAACCATCTCCGTAGTATGCTCTATAAACCGGAAACCGTGAATTAACTACGTAGACGGGGGTTGGTTTATCATGATTGTAGTGTATGATCATTATTTGAAATCAGAAACAATTTTTCAATTGTTATTTATCTAATCGAATGACTTTCAATTCAGTCACTATGATACCCACTTTCCACTAACTCGCCAATGAAATCTCGATATGTGCTGATATCCATGATACCACCCTGAAATAATCGTCTACAGATATCAGCTGCTTCATTAATTATTTCCGGTGAGTTATTTCCGGCTCGTTTTCCTCCGATGAGAACTTCTTATCGTGATATATCACTGAGAACACTACCAGGACATGAAACGCTAGCGTTTCCAACTAGACCACTCCCCAGAAATTTCTTCTCATCGTATGGCTGTCTTATTTGGAGTTGAAATTTTCTCTTGAAGTCTCTGTATTCCTTCATCCTTCTATCTAAACCCCCAGTATTTATTTCATACACTATATCAGCCCATTCATTATGTGACATTCTATAATCCGAATAATTGTCCGTGAAAAACCTCTCTTGTGAATCATAGCTGTTAGCAGCGAATTCACCTAAATTGTCTATATCCTCGTTGAGAATTTGTTGTTTAGCGCTCTCGGTAAATATAATTGATTTAGGTAGTCCACTAACTAGTTCTTCCTGAAATCCTTTAAATTTTCGTTTCGAAGCGGTTGATATATCCTGAGGAAGTGATTGCAAGGATTTTTTTGTTTGTTTAGTTCTTTTTGCTATTTTTTCTAACACAGGAATAAGACCCTCTTCTTTTCTTTTACCGTCAGGATCATCTCCCAGTATTGAACGCTCTATCTCCTTCGTTGCTGTGGTTACTGGTTTAAACAATTCTTCAGATCCCGCAGCAAAACCAGTCTGAAGACTCTGTCGTTGTTGTAGTTTATTCCGTACAGAGTCACGAATTGGTACAAATCTCCTGATTGCATCCAGTCGTTCACGAGCCAATCGGGTTGTTAATGCTTCATTGACCATTATTTGAAATCAGAAACAATTTTTCAATTGTAAAACAATTTTTCAATCCCGACCTAACACCATCGGATGGTCATGGAAGTGTTATTTCATCCTATAACGGCTTCTATCAATGATGGCGAAAGTGTGATAATTGTATATAAAAATAATTAATATCACACTTTCGCCATTCTATTTTTGATCAATCCGAACCAGCCATCAATTTTTTATTCACTGTTTCTGACATTATCAATCAAAAAATGCTAAAAAAAATTAAAATCTCTATGAGGGACGGTCACAATCAAATAATGATAAATGGTCGGTCACAATCAAATAATGATAAATGGTCAATCAAAATTGTTCATTTTCTTGAATTAACGCCCGTAGGTTTCTAACTTTAGAATTAACCTCCTTTTTCAATTCGTATTCGTACCCCAATTCTTTTCGTATTCGTTCTACGATGGTATACAACGGAGCGAACACACTTACGTCACTGGAAAATGCGAGAGAGTCCCGAATAGAATTCTGAATTCTCTTGATGAGCGCATACTTCTTTGGTAGCATATACTTGTTAGTGCTAACTCCGTATTCTATATCCTGAAAATCAGACATGATTTGATCAGGATTTAACCCATCTGATAGTTCAATATCCCAACTTTTCAATTTTGAAATCTCGGATAAAATGCTATTCATGTTTTCAGAATTCATTATTCTATAATAATGATATATTTCTAAATGAAAAATATGACGCATTAGACGTAACTAAATCGAATTTTTTGTCCCGTCCCTTTTGAAATCGCCGATCGATAAATCCCCTCTGCAACTCTTCGTACTGAGGATCCACAAATATCGAAGTGCCTACCGGCGCTGGTTATCGATTGAAATACTTTTTCTTCGTTAGTTATCGTATTCAAAGATTTCACAGGTCTCTTCCCAACCGTTTTGCATTTCCAGTCTTCCCTCGTTTGGAATTTTCACTTTGTGTGATAGCCTGCAGATTTGATAAAGAATTATTCTTTGGATTAGAATCGATATGATCAATGACAGAATCATCCTCGATCAATCCATAAAAACACTCAAATGCGAAACGATGATTGAGATAAGTTTTCGTTTCTCCCCCCTCCCTAACAGTAAATATCAAGTACCCTTGATTATTCACAACACCAACTGGTTTCTTCAGTCTGCGGTTTCTTACAACACCATCACTAGATGCTTCATAATTTGTGATCACAGGGTGTTGTCTGAATTCTTGGTTCATTCGTATACTAAATACTATTTGTCTAATTCATTGTTTGGTTCAATAATGAATCTTTCAATGTAGTCTTGAGGGGTTCTTATGATTTTATCCTTGATGTTGTCAGGGTCAAGGACCTTTTCAGGGTCAAAATTTCTGATTGATTGTCCATTTTTTATTCTTTTATCATAATAACGCTTCAACTCCCTGTATCGCTTACCACCGCAATTAAGACACAACTGAGATTTTCCCCTGACCCCAACTCCACATAGAATACAAGGTAACGGACCAAGGCTTCCACGTCGAAAGCTTTGCATATGATACCCACAGAACTCATTTCTGCATGATTTGTTACACGGGGTTACTGATCCAATCATAAGCCACTTACAGTGATTCATTATATAAAAATCTTTCATTTAAATGCTTGTTTTAATTATAGCATGAGGGAATTAAGTAGAACGCCTTCGAAAAATGCTGAATTCAATGCTGATAAGGAGTTT
The DNA here is from genome assembly GCA_030141615.1 of Unio pictorum. NCBI lineage: Eukaryota > Metazoa > Mollusca > Bivalvia > Unionida > Unionidae > Unio > Unio pictorum. The sequence goes on along the minus strand of JARLTB010000248.1, from coordinate 3,147,689 downwards.
AAGAGATTATTAAAAATTAATCCTAAATTTAATATCGATAAACCCAAAAAACGTCCAAGAGACGGAAACATGAAAGAGTTTAAGAGATTATTAAAAATTAGTCCTAAATTTAATATCGATAGACCAAAAAAACGTAACAAACGTCCAAGAGACGGAAATATGAAAGAGTTTAAGAGATTATTGAAAATCAATCCTAGATTTAATCTCGATAAACCCAAAAAACGTCCAATAGACGGAAACATGAAAGAGTTTAAGAGATTATTAAAAATCAATCCTAAATTTAATATCGATAGACCCAAAAAACGTAACAAGAGATTATTGAAAATCAATCCTAGATTTAATCTCGATAAACCCAAAAAACGTCCAATAGACGGAAACATGAAAGAGTTTAAGAGATTATTGAAAATCAATCCTAAATTTAATCTCGATAAACCAAAAAAACGTAACAAGAAATTACCCTGGAAAGATGCTCAATTCAATCTCGATATAGTTTCTAATACACCAAAGAATACAATTCTTGATAAAGCCATGATTAGTAAAATCAGAGATTGTTTTACTGAATTCAAACGTGATGGAGCATCTTATTGTTGGTCAACATTTCGAATTGATGGTGTTGTTGACGCTACCATGAATGATGAAAAAGCAGCAGTGATAATTTCACGTGTTGGGGAAAAACGGTATTTTTTCCGAATCAAATTCATTATTGAAGTCGATGGCAAATGGATTATTAGGGATAAATTTGAACCAATCCTCAAGAATAAAAAAGCTGTCATTGTGAGTAGAGATTCCAAACCAGGAATTCTAACCGGCATTGACAAACCATACTACGAAAGATCTTATCCCGTAACAGCAATGGTTTATGGGATATATCCGTTAAATGATAAACCCGATATCGCAAAACTAGCTCCTATGAAATATTCATCAGGGCTTAATTGTGTAGCAGAACGAATAATAGAACACTTCACAAATGCATCCCGAGGAAATAAACTAACTGATCTGCGACGTAGGAAAATAACCGAGTGGGAACTGACAGTGAAACAGCATGGTGCAAAGATTTCTGATATAGCTAAATTAGAAACATCATTAAGATTTCCAATAACAGTTATGACGATAACCGGAGAGGTTTTATACGAACCGAAATATAACAAAAATGGAGCACCAATACAGATTATTGATCATAATAAACACGCGTGGACACCTGCGGTAACAGTATTTCCACGAGAACGAACCGTGAAATATATCCTTAAGGAGTTCGTCGGGGATGTTTTCTATGAAGAGAGATTATTTGATGCTATTCATGCGTTGTGTAAGGATGATCCTGTGTCAGTGTGGTTACTTAGAAGTGATGAAGATCCCGAAATAGGATTCGATCAATTTGTAAAACCAAATGGTGAATTATATCGCGTTGAAGAATTAGATAACAGAATGAGAAAAATCGCTAGTGATTTTTCACCGGAGAATTCCCATGAAAAACTACTCACGGATAGTTTTACTATTCCATCAGTGGTAGCTCACTTCGCAAGAGAAAAAAACTCATGGCGTCCAACACGAAGTGATTTTCTCGAGGATGTTAAATTGAGTTGCGTCGCATTTGGTCATGGAGGACTGTGGAATACGAAATACTCGCTTGATGGTATGATTTCAATTGATATAGCCGCGTGTTATCCCGGAAGTTTTCTCGGATATGGGGAATGTGCTGAGTACTTCAAACGATTTGGACACCCCACGCATGAAATGACTCGTGTTGCGATTAATGGATCATTGCCTGATTTTGATTTAACCGGATTCGCTCGTGTGATATCATTTGAATTAGCTACAGGGTTACATCCGTGTAGTTATGTTTGGCTCGGTAGACATCTATCTGAAAAGGCCTGGATGCCAATAGTGCTATTGAGATATATGATTGATTGTGGTATGGTAATATCGTTGATCATCGGTGAAGCGATTATATGCTATCGAGCTCAGAAAGAAGTTTGGCTACCACAACCCGATCTAGATAGAATAATCAGCGAACAGCGAAAACAATTCCCTGATTTCAATGAAGAACAAATCATGAATCGGTCTAAGAAGTTATTTGAAATTAAAAAAGAACAAGCAAAAGATTTTGGACGAAGAATAATCGGTAAATTCACTCAAGGTGGACGGTACGACAACGCAAAATATTCTTCGCGGTTGATCATAGACGTCGCTGAATACGATTTTATTGTAGCGGATTTAATGAAACAGGGAAAACTTGTATCCCGTAAGGATGCTTTTCTATCATATGGTGAGAAAATGGGTACGGTTGTTACCTACTGTGATGGATATAATTCACAGTACACACATTTGAGAAGTTCAATGCTAGCCTATGCTTCTATTAATCTATTTTCGATGATAAATAGATTTCCTAATACCGCGGTTAGAGTGGCCACTGATTCGATGTATATACACAATAAGTACAAATCAGCTGTAGCTAAATTCACAGATCCCGAAGAAAATTGGGGGCGTTGGCGATTTAAAAAGGAGATGCTACATGAGTATTGTGAATCCGCAGACGTTGCCATGGATGATAAATATCTTTGTTGTAACCGTATTGAAAATCAATCAGAATTTTCTAATGCACCACCGGTATCTGATCCAGTATGTAGATACAAGACAATTTATTTAAACGGTTGTGGTGGGTCAGGAAAGACAACTCGTGCAATTGAATTATTTCGTCGGTCAACCATGATTGTGCTAACACCGACTCACAGACTCGCCAGAGAGATGATACAGCGAGGGGTAAATGCCTGTACTTACCATAGTTTCTTTCGATGGAAGGGTGACAAATGGACTCCTGAGCGTATGGGTGATAAATTCATTCCTGAAATCATCATTTGGGATGAAATATGCACAGTGTCATTAGATGTATTACAAACATTTCTTGAGTGGTTGTTAAACAAAAACACAAAAGTCGTCATGTGCGGTGATCACGGCCAACCACCACCATTTGTCGGTGCATCTCCACATGAATGGCTAAGGGGTTTTGTAGACTATTATGAAGAAATTACCACTGATTATAGATCACTTGATGAACGATTACGAGAATTCAAAGCGCTAATTAGATTACAACCGGATAGAATCCAATGCGAAATAGCGTGTGAAGTGATTTCAGAAACTCCAATGAATGATTTCTGGGAAACATGGAGACCAAATGATTTGATAATTGCAAGTAGAAAAATAGTCAGGGACACACTTCAGATGAAGCTATTTGAATTGCATAAAGAAAAATTTGCAACGCTTCCAGTACCCCTTTGTTATAGGCCATCGGATACACGAAAACAGAATATTGAAGTTGATATTCCAGGACAGAGTGAAAAACAGATTCTCGTATTAAATGATATTGTGCTGGTTGATATCAGCGTCGTCGAAAATGCATTGCGTGCTAATAAATCCCCGTGGACGCTAGGATACGCAGCAACAATACACTCTTCACAGGGATTGACTATATCGGATACAATTGTTTGGATGGTGGATAATCACATCGAATGGTCGAATTTAGTCTATCTCGCAGTATCCAGAGTACGAGGAATAAATCAACTTCGAAGAATTGTTTTCGATGATAATGACACAACAATAAGTGATATTGATGTTAGCATCATTAATAAAAAAACTCTCCGGTTACAAACAACAGGACAAAAAAAACAACGAGAATTTGATATTGATGCTGAATTAATAATTACGCTGAAGCAACAACAGAATAATCACTGCGCGAGTTGCAATTGTATAATGCGTTGGCAGTATTCGGATAAGGATCCTCGCCAATTCACCGTAGACAGAAAAAATAACAATCTCGGTCATGTCAGAAACAATGTGATGTTGACTTGTCTTGAGTGCAATAGACGCAACGGTGCTAGTTAAGACCATGCGGTGGCAATTGAGTATCCTCGGGAATTACCTGTAGTTGTTGTCTAGTAAATCCTCGCTGAGGGGCAGTTGAATCCAGTTTATAGATTGCTGGTCTACCAGTTGATCGTGTTATAGTAGATATCTTATGCGTAGTGACGCTCCAAATAGGATCAGTAGCTCTTTTTCTACCCCCTTCAAGCTCTCCTGGTTCATATAAGTACCTCACAATGACATTACTACCAAGAATTGGTTCTTTGAAATCTTTGTGTGGTTTTTCAGGTATTGACTTCTTTTTAATCGCGTTGATAGGTTTCATGTTGATTGTTCTAGTAATCTCGTTATTCGGTGCAGTAATCACAGATGGTAATCTTTTAACCCATTCACGGGATCTTTTTTCTTGGATGAATTCTTTTGCGTATTGATATCCAAATAACCGCTCAGCAATCGTCCGATTAAATCGTTCTACAATGGCCTGATCGCGATGTAGCGCAGTATGCCCTCGTCGTATGGTGACATTATGATGTTTCATTGTAGATAATACTGCACCCTGAAATTCCTTGCCAGGATCAACCTGCAATAGATTTGGCCAGTGCAGAGGACCTCGTCGATAAATCCTTTCAAATGCAGAAGCGACTTCAGTGGCTGATTTTGTTTTTAACGGTTCTGCTTCTTTGTATCGACTTGCAATATCAACTACGGTTAAAGCGTATTTGTAACCACGATCATGTGGCAGAAATAATATATCAGCCTGATGAACTTCATTAGGAGCGGTCACATCAAAATGCGAGAATTGAATTTGTTTAGGCGGTGGTAGATAAATTTGCCATAGTGCCTGTTTGGATAACCAATTAGCCGCAGTGGTTTTTTTCACTTTTGCAGCGCTAGCGAGTTTATGGACTGCTGATTTACCCCTCCAGTATCCTCTTGGGGAATAATAAATTGATTCCATATTATTAATTACCGGCACCTAACATCAATTTGCTTTTCATAGCCGATTTTATTAAAAATGAAGCCAATTTTTCTTTGAAGGATTTATCAGGAATAGTATTTAACGCATGAATTAATTTCACATCCGCGAGATGCCTGTGTTGCAGATTGCTGCTTTTATAAGCAACATCATGAAGGTGACAGGCCTTATCAATGGCGTTTATTGGTTCTTCACCGGGGTTGGGTTGATTTTGATTATTGAGTCTGATATCAAGTCTGGTTCCCGGTCCACAGTAGCTATATCCCGGAAGGTGCTTTTCTCCGGGGTACTTTGCCCATGGGGTTCCAGGGAGCTTTGCCAATTTGGCTGCGATATCACCTCCTCGTTTTTTTTTAAAACATCTCCGAATTGTAAAATCTTTGATTTTGTAGAAACAAATCTAAATTTTTTTGTACCACATGTTGCACATCTACCAGTAAGTGCTGATCTGTTATTTTTAGTTGTAACCGTCGTCACATCATTTGTGCTAGTACGCGTTTTACACTTCACACAATATAGATCCATAATTTATGTATAGAGATATGGATATAATTGATTTTTCGGCGACTAAAACAAGAGAACCAATTAAGCATCATGCAGCGCTACCAAACTCTATCCGGATGATTATAATCGGGCCATCTGGATCCGGTAAAACGCAATTGTTGCTCAATTTAATAATGAGATGGATGAAGTGGGATAAGTTGTATTTAATTGCCCCTAGCGTAGATGATCAACGATGTTATGAAGTGCTAAAAGATTTTAACGAGAATGCATCAGAAATTAAGGGTGAGTACGCCATTGATTTTATAACCGATATCGATGAAGCACCGAGTATTGATGATATTGATGGAGATATTAACAATTTAGTCGTATACGACGATATAATGTTGGATAAACAAAAAAATCCTGCTAGGATCTTTTCCCGGGGGCGTCACAAAAACACTGACGTGATATATGTCACTCAACGCTACACTCAGGTTCCAAAAGTTATCAGAGATAACTGCAATATTCTTTCTGTATTCAACGGCGTTGATACACATACGCTACGAAATATTTGGCAGACATGGTGTTCTGATATGGACTTCAATCAATTTAAAAACTTCTTTAGTCATGCTCAGTCAACCCCGTACGGATTCGCAACAATAAATCTACATGATCCTCGGACACGATATCGTATCGGACTGGATCAAATATTCGGTTAAAATCATTTATTATTTTTTGTTAACCTGTAGCAGCAGAGAGGGTGGATGACAACAAGTTGCGACCAAAATTAATTAAAAAATCGTAAAAGTCTCCGTTTTCATTTTTTTAGTTAAAATGAGATTTCGTAGATTTTTAAGATTTCAACGAAATCCTACGGATCGTTTTAAGGATTCAATCAATTTTTTGTCTGAAAACGTTGTAGGGTTCGCCCTCTTTTTGGTTAAAATGAGATTATAGGACGGATCGTTTTAGGATTTCAATCAAAATTTGTCTAAAAACGTTGTAGGATTCACCCTCTTTTTGGTTAAAATGAGATTATAGGACGGCTCGTTTTAAGATTTCAATCAAATTTTGTCTCAAAACGTTGTAGGATTCAACCTCTTTTTGGTTAAAATGAGATTATAGGACGGCTCGTTTTAAGATTTCAATCAAATTTTGTCTCAAAACGTTGTAGGATTCACCCTCTCTGCTGCTTGTTATTAAATTAATGCATGGGATATCATCGATAATGCTTTAGATGAGTGGTTCCCTACCTTTTCGAGTGCGAGGACCACTTCTTAAAATTGCTAGACCGCCACATAATATTCATTGTAATTTTAAAGTCCCTTGGAATAATTCGCCCTCCAAGGTATTCTGTAGCCCAAGAGAAGAGAGCCATAGTCTCATATACAACTGAGGCACCCTACGCAATAATGAGGACGAAATAGATACAAAAAAATGTTGCAATGTTACAAAATCATATGTTGACCATTGCAAGCGTTGTCAAGTCAAAGTAGTAATCGGAGATCGACGGTATACAGATACAAAAATACAACTGAAAAAGGCTGGTAATCCTCATATCCAAGAGGAACATGAGTGGGTACAAGTTGGCGTGAGTCTGAAAGTAAACAGTTTATCGCACACGAGGTATACAAAACAAATTGTAAAACCTACCCTCAGCATATACATATAAATAAATAATCATCCCTGTCCGAAACATTGAATTAGTACTATACGATATTATATTGCATTATATATAATACAATCATCCCTGTCAGAGACTTTGAATTAGTACTATATGATGATGATCGACTTGCCTGCTCACACCAGTCAATAAATCTACATAATTAAGCCACATATCATTGTAATGCTACAATGTCGTGATGGTTTTAGGACGGGTGTGGTTGTATAATTAAGCCACATATCACCACAGAATAATGCTACAATGTCGTGATGGTGCTAGGACGGGTTTGGTTGTATAATTAAGCCACATATCACCACAGAATAATACTACAATGTCGTGATGGTGTTAGGACGGGTGTGGTTGTATAATTAAGCCACATATCACCACAGAATAATACTACAATGTCGTGATAGTGTTAGGACGGGTGTGGTTGTATAATTAAGCCACATATCACCACAGAATAATACTACAATGTCGTGATGGTGTTAGGACGGGTGTGGTTGTACAATTAAGCCACATATCACCACAGAATAATACTACAATGTCGTGATGGTGTTAGGACGGGTGTGGTTGTATAATTAAGCCACATATCACCGCAGAATAATACTACAATGTCGTGATGGTGTTAGGACGGGTGTGGTTGTATAATTAAGCCACATATCACCACAGAATAATGCTACAATGTCGTGATGGTGTTAGAACGGGTGTGGTTGTATAATTAAGCCACATATCACCACAGAATAATGCTACAATGTCGTGATGGTGTTAGGACGGGTGTGGTTGTATAATTAAGCCACATATCACCACAGAATAATGCTACAATGTCGTGATGGTGTTAGGACGGGTGTGGTTGTATAATTAAGCCACATATCACCACAGAATAATACTACAATGTCGTGATGGTGTTAGGACGGGTGTGGTTGTATAATTAAGCCACATATCACCACAGAATAATACTACAATGTCGTGATGGTGTTAGGACGGGTGTAGTTGTATAATTAAGCCACATATCACCACAGAATAATGCTACAATGTCTTGATGGTGTTAGGACGGGTGTGGTTGTATAATTAAGCCACATATCACCACAGAATAATACTACAATGTCGTGATGGTGTTAGGACGGGTGTGGTTGTATAATTAAGCCACATATCACCACAGAATAATACTACAATGTCGTGATGGTGTTAGGACGGGTGTGGTTGTATAATTAAGCCACATATCACCACAGAATAATGCTACAATGTCGTGATGGTGTTAGGGCGGGTGTGGTTGTATAATTAAGCCACATATCACCACAGAATAATACTACAATATCGTGATGGTGTTAGGACGGGTGTAGTTGTATAATTAAGCCACATATCACCACAGAATAATGCTACAATGTCGTGATGGTGTTAGGACGGGTGTGGTTGATTGAAAGTATAATTTGTATTTAATATAAATTATGCATAGTATTATCACACGTTCTCCTGTAAATCCTAGAGATAGTACGTTCCGTTCTGATGGAGGTATATATTTTAATTATCTCTCTCTTTCTCTATCTTTGTGTGTGTGTGTGTGTGTGTGTGTGTGTGTGTGTGTGTGTGTGTGTGTGTGTGCGTGCATGTATGTACCCGCGAGCAAACCTATGGTTTGTGTAGGTAGATCAATTTCACATATCACTTATGATGTAATGCAAATATTCCGAGTAGCAGAAAGTCCATAAAGATAGTGATGTATTGCCTAGGAAACTCAACCATAAAAAAAGCAATCACACGTATCTGATAAGTCATTGAGATAAATGTTAGCAAAGGTGTTGAACTGGGACATAACAAATCTTTGCCCTCGTTTATGAAATTGATATGAGTTTCTTGCATTAGATTTTAAGCGTTTTGTTTTAGAACAAATATTGCTTAAATTGATACGCATATCTTTTTAGTCGTGAATACACACAAACCAGAAACAGACATAATTGCAAAGATAAATTTATTTCTAATGTGTTCATACCTTATTGAGAGTCACACAGTTTTGTATTTTACTGTTAATTGTTAGTAAATCTATATTAGATTTTATTCATAACCCGTCTCTTGCACTATTTTTGGTCACCATCACATACATGGTTATAAATTATTAATTTATTCCATTAACTACTCTGTACATCATCACATTTACAAAGCACACATGTATTTATAATAACCATGTGGCACTGTTTTGTCTTTCATTCATCAGCAGCTTATGAGATACACTAATCGGATACAGCTGCTGTGTTAAATTTGTATACCAGTGCTAAACGTTCATAACAAAGCGCTTACTAAGCAGGTACAATCATTGCATGTTTGTCGGACACTCACTATTGTCTTACAGATAAATACATGTCACTCAGATAATGCAATCCATTTGTAAAATTTCACAATGCATTCATTTTGAAGGCGCAAAATATTGCTGATAAACACTTTTTTGTTATGGTGAACGTTTCCGTTTGGTTTGTTTTAACTTTTACATGTGTAGTCATTGACATAATTTGATGGACATGTTAAATTTTAATCGTTTAACGTATTGTTGCTCTGTGATATAACTTCATTTACGTGTTAAATTTGAATTGTTTAACGTATTGTTGGTCAGTGACGTAACTTGATGCATGTGTTAAATTTTAGTCGTTAAATGTATTATTGGTCCGTGACATATATTGATGGATGTGTTCAGTTTGAATCGTTAATTTTGTTTCTGGTCAGTGACATAACTTGATGGATGTGTTAAATTTGAGTCGTTAAACGTATTGTTTGTCATAGTGGTCAGCTGTATTTCCCGTCCCATAATTGATAAGTTTTAGCTCAACTGGCTGATAAGTAAACTTATGGTCCTATGTCTATGAACATTTTCTAAGAAATACAAACATACGCCTGAATTTCTACAAAAATAAGGGAGAGAATGTCGATTATGAAGTGCTGCATTTTTGTACAAATGGACCCTCTATGCAAACACATAGGGTAGAAGACACTGAAAACGGAGCATTTTGCAAACGATCCTTTCATAACTATTCAACAGGATTGAAGCATATTAACAGAAATGATCATGACACGAAGGGCTTTAAGCTTGTCATAAGCTTTAACGTGATTCTTTGAATCTTTCTTTAACATTATGGTTTCTTCACCTATTAAAGAGATGAAATCAGTCTAAATATTTTGAACAATATGATAAATATTCTACTTACAAAACATTAGTCAATATTAGTTCGATGTAATGTAGTGCTGCTTAAAGTGACTACCGTATACGTCTATCACATGGTTTAGGCTCATTTCATGGTTAGAATAAAGGATTCATTCTGACCTTTTACCACAGAATACTTGTCAAAGTATGCCATACGAGGAGAGAAAGTTCAAAATAAACTCGGTTTATATAGGTTTGAAATACATTATTTTAAATCTGCAGTCACCGCAGAAATATTTTTGAATAAAGTTCTTCACAGAGTCACAACTTGACTAATCAAGAGGACATATAAAGTATTATTCTAAAACAAACATCCCAGCAAATGGATTGTCCATGATTCCCAGCAAATGCATTGTCCATGATTCCCAGCATATGCATTGTCCATGATTCCCAGCAAATGCATTGTTCATGATTCCCAGCAGATGCATTGTCCATGATTCCCAGCATATGCATTGTCCATGATTATCAGCATATGCATTGTCCATGATTCCCAGCAAATGCATTGTCCATGATTCCCAGCATATGCATTGTCCATGATTCCCAGCATATGCATTGTCCATGATTTCCAGCAAATGCATTGTCCATGTCTTAACGAAACAAAGACATTCTGCTTTCAAGAATGCTTAGCTTTGTGAAATTTAAATATTATTGCTCTTTCAACATGACAGACAATTTCGATGCAATTAAAATGACTGAATGCATTAGGTGGATATATCAGGTGTTATCAATGATAGCAGCTTTATTCTCAATGATAGCATCTTTATTATCAATGATAATAGCTTTATTATCATTGTCGACATCTTTAATTAACCGATAACAGGTTTATTATCAATGATAACAGTTTATACGCTCTGATAATAGCTTTTTTCTCACTGATAACAGCTTATTCTCAACGATAACATCTTTATTCTCAATGATAACATCTTTATTCACACTGATAACAGATTTATTCTCAATTACAGCAGCTTTATATACATCACAAATAAAAATAACATTTAAAATACAGAATTTATTTTCACAAGTTAGTTAAACAAGTTAGTTAACTGTATTGACTCATCTCTCACCCTGCGTTAAAATATATCTGTATATTTATCTGTGTATGTTTAAAATGGGCTGAGTTGTCGCTTGAACTGGTATCAGCTAGTGAGACAATAAATTGGTCATATTCCTGTACTACATGTTTCTTTCTGAAATGGAACCAAAATTGACGTAAGTATTCATCGATCAAACCCACTAAGCATATATACATTATTTAAAACGCATTGACCTTTGACTTGATTCAATTATTCTTGCCGTTTTTGTAATTTAAAGGTAAATAGTAAGCTCATAGTAGAACATAATTTCTACCGTAACCTCGCATGCTTGAAAAAGGAATAGTTTAATTTTCTTGTGTAAATATGGACGAATCAATTGCAAAATAATGCGCCAAGCCGTGGTTTAATGCGGCCTGTTCCTCAATTGAAATAACCCTAACATTCATACAATGACTACATTACACTCGTCCGTTTTCAGGTAAACAAAACTTCTTGAGAACCTATTTTCCCTTGTAAAAAATAGGAATCAATACGCTTTTCTGTCGCGTGAAATTTGATTTTTTTTCTCTTCTGAAAGTCAGCGTTAGCAAAACTACGTCATTAGGTGGAGAAATGTAGTCCATATGTCTCCACTTGGGTTATGTATCACTGACTGATGAAAATATTGTTGTTAGTTTGCTAAATTTCAAATAGTCCATACAGTGAAATACATGATCATAGTATTCCTACTGAGACGATTTAGATCTCGTAATGTGTTAGACTCGCATTAACAATTGGGACGCATTAAGTAGGGATATTTTTATGTTACACTATGCTCTGTTTTAGTAGGGACATTTTTATGTTACACTATGCTCTGTTTTAGTAGGGATAGTTTTTATGTTACACTATGCTCTGTTTAAGTAGGGATATTGTTATGTTACACTATGCTCTGTTTTAGTAAGGACATTTGTATGTTACACTATGCTCTGTTTAAGTAGGGATATTGTTATGTTACACTATGCTCTGTTTAAGTTAGGATACTTTTATATTTCATTATGCTCTTGCTTAAGTATGGATGTTTCTTATGTTACACTATGATTTTGTTTCAGTACAGATTTCTTATGTTACACTATGATTTTGTTTCAGTACAGATTTTTTATGTTACCGTATGCTCTGTGTAAATATGAATATGTTTTTCATTATACTTCGCTCTTGCTTAAGTGCGAAATTGATGTTTAGTTTGATTGACTTGTGGTATACCATTCTTTGTGCACCATTTGCAACGTCAATGCTGTTCTGGTCAAGTACTATGGAAATGTCTTTCTACGAGGTATATGTTAAATGCAGCCATTGTCCTTCTGCATAATCCAGCTGTGGTAAATCGCTTTGAGGTCAGAACAAAATACATTTCTGTAACGAATGAGTAAATCTCTTTTCAGCATAGAGACTTTTTCGAGTACGGCTATATTCATTTTATGCGATTATGAGAATCATTAAAATACCTGTAAGGAAGTAACAATTGTTTGGCGGACTCATATCAGTAGTTTTAAGGGATCGGTGGGGTCCTATAGGAATTAACTACTCGACTTTTAATGTGTCATCATCACGCCGCGTGTTGGGATCCAATACAATTTACTATCCAACACTCCAGAGTATACTATCAACATGCCAATACCCAGTCATGTAATGTTCAGCAGCTCTCATGATACTGCCAACATGCCGGTGTGAAGTGACCAGTTGCCTATAATATATATATATATATATATATATATATATATATATATATATATATATATATATATATATATATATATATATATATATATATATATATATATATATATATATATATATATATATATATATATATATATATATATATATATATATATACATTCCCCGACACATTGGGAACCAAATTATAAAATTGCAAGCTAATATTAGAAGTCATGTCTTTTGCTTGGGTTCATTATTTTTCATTTTGATGGAGCATTTTCCTTAGGTATATAAATGTATGCTAGAGTTCAATAGTTCCGGCACTTTTTAAATTGTATGCATTATAATGGAGAACGACAGAGAAAGAGAGGTAAAGAACGAAAGAATTAAAAAAGGAGAAAAGGTAAAATAGGCATAACAATTTCAATCTGGGTGAAATGCTGCTGATACACTGGTACTAACCGTTTAATTGTAAATCATGACATTATAAGAGGTTAAGTTCGAGAAATCAATTGACGAAATTTGTAATTCTTTATTTCAGGTAATATTAGGAGAATCATACATGACGTACCGGCCCAGTCACTTACAAAAGACCAGATGCATTTAGATACTAGCGTCTTTTTAGTTATTGTTTGTTTGTTTCGTTGTAATGTTTGTCGTTGTTGTTGTAAGTGGTGACTTTGTCTTCTATTGTTTTTTTTTTCTTCCTGTAAGAAAAAAGGTATATGCGTTTTGCTCAACACGTGTTATCGTCCGTTTACAAATTTATAATCGTGTACATTTATTGCCAGTACTCGTACATATACAATGATTTGACCCCTATACACTAATTTGTAAATACCTCTTAAATGTATAATCGTGTACATTTATTGCCAGTACTCGTACATATACAATGATTTGACCCCTATACACTAATTTGTAAATACCTCTTAAATGTATAATCGTGTACATTTATTGCCAGTACTCGTACATATACAATGATTTGACCCCTATACACTAATTTGTAAATACCTCTTAAATTTATAATCGTGTACATTTATTGCCAGTACTCGTACATATACAATGATTTGACCCCTATACACTAATTTGTAAATACCTCTTAAATACAAATTTATAATCGTGTACATTTATTGCCAGTACTCGTACATATACAATGATTTGACCCCTATACACTAATTTGTAAATACCTCTTAAATAGCCCTATTACTTTATCACTGTTGTTACCGGTCAATATCCAGTGTTATTGACATAGCTACTTCTAAGTAGTCAACTCTTCTTCATATAGCAAACACGTGCCCGAATTCAATGAACCACTTAAGACAACAGGCAAATAAATAAAATGCCACGGAAACTTGGAGCGCGTATCAGATCAGAAGTCTTTTTTCCACAAGATACCAGGACAGACTTCATCCGATTCGTTGTGACATCAGTAGCTCCCCCCAAAAACATCAATAATATAATCTAAATGTTATACAATGGAACATTTTCAAGATTTAAATCGCAATGGAAAAACTATATCTATCCATCCATACACCCATCCATCCGTATGTATGTATGTATGTATGTATGTATGTATGTATGTATGTATGTATGTATGTATGTATGTATGTATGTATGTATGTATGTATGTATGTATGTATGTATGTATGTATGTATGTATGTATGTACGTACGTACGTACGTACGTACGTACGTACGTACGTACGTACCTACCTACCTACCTACCTACCTACCTACCTACCTACCTATCTATCTATGTATCTATCTATCTATCTATCTATCTATCTATCTATCTATCTATCTATCTATCTATCTATCTATCTATCTATCTATCTATCTATCTATCACTGTATATGCAATATTTAAAATGGATGGCTAGCGGCCGATGGTTCTTGCTGCTGCTGTGTGTGTGAAACAGACAGACAGACACACAGACAGATCTTTGATACATTTTTTTATTTGCTGTAAAAGTTTATGACACAACGATTCTAAATCGAATCAATATTGTTTATATGGGATTTCTTTTTGGATTTTCTAGACCGATGAATCCTCAATAAACTCTTTATACACATTCACTTTAAAGTTACGTGCCGTCATTTCAGGATTGAGGCAGTCAAAGCAATACAATTACATTAGTCATTAGTACCGATATTATTGCATTAGTCATTAGTATTGATATTATTACATTAGTCATTAGAATTGATATTATTACATTAGGCTGAATATGTCTGACTCGTCTTTTCATAACGGTATCATCTATTATTATTAATGAATTTCATACATTTTTCATATTTGCAATATTTAGTTGTGTTAAGACGACTACATGACAGTCTATTCTATCTTATTTAACAAACTTTTTTGGATATTATTAGTGTGACTTAATACAAACAAATGTTGGCACATCATTACCATTTAGGCGATGATAGACACATAAACACTTCCAGCAATAGATTCGTTTTAGTATTCCACTTAATTTTATTCAGACCTTTAATCATTAGGACGTTTGTTATACATTATAGAGTATTTGGGATTTAATTAGTACTAACGTAGGTTATACATTATAGAGTATTTGGGATTTAATTAGTACTAACGTAGGTTATACATTATAGAGTATTTGGGATTTAATTAGTACTAACGTAGGTTATACATTATAGAGTATTTGGGATTTAATTCGTACTAACGTAGGTTATACATTATAGAGTATTTGGGATTTAAT
Organism: Unio pictorum; assembly: GCA_030141615.1. Taxonomy (NCBI): domain Eukaryota; kingdom Metazoa; phylum Mollusca; class Bivalvia; order Unionida; family Unionidae; genus Unio; species Unio pictorum. Next base: position 3,132,078 of record JARLTB010000248.1, on the reverse strand, counting down.
TAGTACTAACGTAGGTTATACATTATAGAGTATTTGGGATTTAATTCGTACTAACGTAGGTTATACATTATAGAGTATTTGGGATTTAATTCGTACTAACGTAGGTTATACATTATAGAGTATTTGGGATTTATTTCGTACTAACGTAGGTTATACATTATAGAGTATTTGGGATTTATTTCGTACTAACGTAGGTTATACATTTATATTTTCACTTTGTATTGTAGGGACATAAATTATTTTGTTGAATTTGTTAAAAGCTTGTTGCCAAATGGCATGTAAACCGGGCAAGTATATGGCCTAGTGGCCTACAGTATATGGCCTAGTGGCCTACAGTATATGGCCTAGTGGCCTATTAATGGATCACTGATGAGCAGACTAGCTATTTCTGAGCTCCAGTAGAAACGCAATAATAAACGTATGGATTATTTCAGATTACTGAGTTATTTAATATGATTGTCCTGAGATGGCGAAAATCTTTACACCAAGGAAATTCTCGCATTTTTAAAGTATATGCAAAAAGTGTAGCATGGAAATTTGAAAACTCCATTATAGCACTAGTAACTTAATTTACATAGAATCATATGCCTAAACAACCACAGAAGGTATCATGTAATGAAACAACCAATGATGGTTTTAAAATACACCATGGCACATAATGAATATATACGTATACACAGCAAAGTGAAATTTGGTGATATCATCATGACAGGAATGAAAATTAATACATGATTAGGGCGATGAACATTTCCAAGGAAACGTGTTTTGACCTTTATCACATTAGATATTCAGTCACAAGTTTTCTTGTTAAAATGTTTCTTGTGCGCAGTTTTGTTGTTGTATATGATTTGTTTCCTATTAACAATTTACTCCATACCTTGCTTCTTAAAGGACATGACAGCGCATATGCATAAGTGCATTTTGAAATGACAGTCACGTTGCAAACATTCAAGGTGCTCCAGGTAGCATCTTTAAACGTGTCACTGGCAGACGTGTGAATGTCATCTTTTGGTTATAATGGAAACGAAAACTCACCTGGGTACATATAAAATAGTTTTGTTCTTTGTTTCTTTGCTCGCTTAATTGCACTGAAGCCTACAACCTAGCCTAAACCATCTAAATATCGATTATCTAACGATCAATGAGATCTAACTCCATATTATTAATCAAATGGCAATCAACTGCCTGTATAAAGCAACTGTTGATGTTGTTGTTTGGTTTAACGCCATTTTTCAGCACACGATATTCTATGCATAGCGGCCAGTATTAATGGAGGAGACCCCCACCCCGAAAGAACCACCGACCCACAAGAAGCTACTGGCCAGCTTTTTGACATAACCACATTAGCCGAATCTGAGACTGGAACCCACACAGACAGAGGTAAGATGGCAGATGGCAGTGATCCGTAACGGAAAGTGCTTTAGACCACTAGGCCACTCCGGGCCCCACATACATACATACATACATACATGCATGCATGCATACATACATACATACATACATACATACATACATACATACATACATACATACATACATACATACATACATACATACATACATACATACATACATACATACATACATACATACATACATACATACATACATAACGCACGCACACACACACACACACACACACACACACACACACACACACACACACACACACACACACACACATACATACATACATACATACATACATACATACATACATACATACATACATACATACATACATACATACAAACGTACCTACCTACTTATGTTCGTTCGGTTAGATAGACACATGCATATAACAGTGGAACGGTAATACTTTATTTAGGAGTTGTAATTGCGCCAATAAAAAAAAAGTAGTTGAAGGACAACGAAGGACTTACTTACCACGATAAATCATAAATACAAGAACTATTACAATTAATGTTATGTTAGAACTCCATATGTTGTCCACGAGCAGTTTTCAATTGTATCGATAATTTCTTGTTACTAATTAGCAGGTACGTCATTTCAATTTTTTGCAGGGGGTGCAAAACTTGAAGGGGGGGGGGGGGGGGCTTTATTCAGGCCATGCATTTACAGGCCTCTCCCCACTACGTCCCTGCTATTTAGCTGCATTTTGTGGTCTACATTAGAAACATTTTGTTTGGTACGTTGGCTCCATTTGCATGACTTTTACCTCTTTTGTTTACATGCTATGATGAAATCATGTGTGAGTTTTAATATCTTTATGAGCCGAATTAAGGGTAAATAACATAGACCCCGATATGCCGTCGCATAAAATGGGCTTATGTCAGAGTCTATGTTACATGTTCTACTGATTACTCATAGGATTATGCAACGTCCATGATCATCTGGTTCTTCATACTACGGACGATCTGAATCTTTGCTATTTTTGGATATAGACTATACATATATATATGTTACAAAATAACTTTAGTAATTTCACCCTTAACCACCCATCATGGTTATATACTTACTAAGCCGTCAATGACTATGTTTATTGATAGCCTTTATTCTATTTATAGACTATACAATCTTGACTGAAGTCGCACGTGAATAACATCAAAGCTACAAATATGGCATGATAATATCGTATATAACAATCACCTAATATATCATAAAATTAAAAACTCAATTATATGATCAAAGAAAATGTGTTTTTTTTCAAAAATACGCTGTCCAGATAGTTAACATGGAAATCAAGAGTGATAAAGAACTACTGCTATCCCTGGTTAAAACTTGATAATGTAAAGCTGATGTGGCTCTAGCTTTCGCTGGCCTTTACCTTTCTTTTGCATTTAACGCATGGTTGGTCCTTACCAACGCAGATGATTAATTAAATAATTGTGTTTGACTGAGCCGCTTTAAGGTGTTTTGACCAGAGGGTTTAGATTAGTAAGAGCAATTCCAATCAAATGCCTTGCATACTGCTCATGACACAACGACTTTCACTGCCACTGTTTTCATACCTTGTTATCAGAATTGTAAGCAGTGTTACCTGGATCAAATTATACATACATACATACATACATACATACATACATACATACATACATACATACATACATACATACATACATACATACATACATACATACATACATACACACACACACACACACACATACATGCATACACACACACACACACACACACATATACATACATACATACATACATACATACATACATACATACATACATACATACATACATACATACATACATACATACATACATACATACATACATACATGCATGCATGCATGCATGCATGCATGCATGCATGCATGCATGCATGCAGCATACATACATACATACATACATACATACATACATACATACATACATACATACATACATACATACATACATACATACATACATACATACATACATACATACAAATGTCTCGAGGGATGAATAGTAATAGTTTTTTTTGCTTGTAAAACTTTCATCTAAATAAAATAAACTTTATTTCAATAACATAGATTTTTAAGTTTATTGTCTTTCTTTGAGAGTTTTATCGGTAAAACAATTTGTCAATTAATTCTTTCATGCATTTAAAGCAGTATAATAAAGAAAAGCTCGAGATGTATCAATAAATAATGATGTTGAAATGTACTAGTCTGCACACATCGTATAACCTATCATGACTTGCAGTTAATGGAAGTCATTAGAAAGTTAATGTGTATAACATTCACTACGGTAGACTCTGGAAGTAATCTAATTTAAACAAAATAAATTCACAAGTTTACTGATAGTGCACCAATAAAATGTAGACTATTATAAATACCTGCCACGTGTATTTTCCGCTGGAATGCATACAAGTGACTGGTGCTGTGTAGAAATATTTCAATTTTCCTTTGTTATAAATGTAATATTTACGTGGGTGTTGGTTGGTATGTTGTCATTAATCTGAATGGATTTGGTAGCCATGACACTGCAATCGGTTTATTTTACCTTGGGTTTTACTTGAATAATGTCTTTATTTCCATTGTGAATGTTTTATGAACCGAGAGTCCTTTATCAAATGATCTCGAAGTACGTAAAAATAAATAAAGGCGTCACGTGCAATCGCTTTTACTCCGCATTGTGAATCCCCGTCTGTGGTAATTTTCACTGATCGCTTTATAATTAATATATGTAGATATTGTGATACAAAACGACGATTTGTCCTGAGTGATTCTTTCCACAGATAGTTATTTACAAGCATCGACTTCTCTTGGGGTCTAAGTAGCTAGAATATCCGCGTCGATTGCGGGAGTTTATGGGTTCGAACCCCGACTGAGTCATACCAAAGAATTCTGTAAATGATACTAGCAGCTGCCTCGCTACGGGCTATTCATTAAGAGGTTAGTGATATGACTGGTCGGTCTGGTGTCAGAATAATGTGACTGGGTGGGACATGATGCTACATGCCACATCATGATGGGGGGCCCCGAGTGGCCGAGTGGTCTAAAGCGCTCTCCGTTACGGATCACTGCCATCTCACCTCTGTCTGCGTGGGTTCGTGTCTAAGATTCGGCTAATGTAGTTATGTGAGAAAGCTTGCCAGTAGCTTTCCGTGGTTCGGTGGTTCTTTCCGGGGGTTTTCCAAGGTTCTTCCTCCACCAGTAATACTGGCCGTCATGTATAGCCTATCGTGTGCTGAAAAATGGCGTTAAACCCTACAACAACAACATTATCATCATCATCATGATTCAGTGCTAGACATCACTATAAACTGTCACACTGCAGACTCTGTAGCGATATGACTAAAATTGTTTAAGTTACGGTACGTTAATATCCCAACACACACACACACACACACACACACACACACACACACAGACACACACACACACACACACACACACACACACACACACACACACACATACATACATACATACATACATACATACATACATACATACATACATACATACATACATACATACATACATACATACATACATACATACATACATACATACATACATACATACATATATGTACAAGTATCATCTGAAAAAATAGATTGTAATAATGATATCAATATGAAAATTAACTTTGAATATTAAATACACTCCCTGCTACTAATACATCCAGGTGTTAAATCATAGTGATTTATTGTATTTGTTAAGTTGTCAATCGATCATTCTGTTCGTTGCGAATTTTTCATTTATCAGAAGTGTTTTCTAATACATCTGGGTCAACTGTTTAGGTTTATTAGAGAACAATCTTTATAAAATAATTTTACTTGCTGACAGTAGCATTGGTTTACTTAGAAGCGTTGTTCGTTGGTAAATGATGTATAAATGTTATTTTAAAAAAATCTTTAATATTTTTACCGCGAGTTGTTTCTAATGGGCTCTCTTAGGTTATCAGAGTTATCACCCATCCCACGATAATTTTGAAAGCGAACATTAGGCACCGATTAGTCCGCTGTACTGATCGTGTTTCGAAAGGTCTAATCAGTGCCCACAGTTCCAATTATATAATCTAAAATAATAACATACAAATTTATAAATGTTTCTTACATAATTTTATCTTGACGTTTAAAGTCGGAACATGCATTGCCAATTCATTAGAGTTATGTAATGCGCTTACAAATAGAAATGCATATTTCCGAGTACTATTGCATATGATGCACAGTTACTTCACAAGATTTGCGATAAACGTTTTTGTTTTCGTCTCTCCTGCCACCCCACCCCATATCCAAAATCGGCAGTAAGTTAATATTATATCCTAGCATTGTTGTTTGGCTTCAAGACTATTATGAAGATATTTCAATGAATAGTGTAAATATACAATAAATTCAAACGAAAAGAAATAGTAAATTGCCGTAGCATTAGACAGACTTACTGGTGAAATACTAAATGTCTCACCCGGACAGTGGAGGTGTATTAGACATTTTGCTCTAGCAGCCGAGATAACCGAAATGACGTCGAGTTAAGATTAGTGAAGTGTTACGCATATCTGATTTACTATTTACTTGTGTTTTTTCGTCAGTGTTTAATTTCTTTTCTTTTTTCATTATTTGATATGTAATGTAAATTTATTCATTAGAGATGATATTTCTTTCCTGCAAAGCATCGATTAACATTAATTATTCTTTGGTGAACACGAAACGCTGATATAGATCCTGACCTTATTCAGTTTTAGTCGCGACCACGTAAACAGGTTTTATTTTTATTTAAACAATTGTTTTTGTCATGGTCAAGATTGGACTAGTGAATAAAGAAGTAAACGCGTTTTTATTCTTAAAGTAAAATGTATGGCTCTTCTCAGGTTAGCGTTAGGAGTATGTGATATAAACACTATCTGGTGACTGCTCCCATCTCTTTTGTATCGATTTTGCAATTTGGGGATTTTTTTCTAATTTGTGTTACCTTTTATTTTAGTTCATTTAGATTTAAAGATTAATTCGTCTCTTTGAAAATGTTTTATGTGCTCATAACAAATTCTTGGATAAAGACAGTTTATCAAAATTATATTCGGATTTCCAACACCGCAGTATTAAATCATGCGATTATACAAGGAACACAGTACAGACTACATCATTAGTCATCGTCTTCCATCTTGGATTTTCCAACCGGACACGAACTTGAAACTATCAGAGCTTTTCAGTAATATGACTTTTGTAATTTAATTCGTGGATTATTCTTGAATTACTTTTAGATTTGATTTTTAAAACCGTAAGTTCATTTTTTATTACAATCTTTTAACAAGGAAATAAATTACTTGTTTATTTTCTTTACAAATCTTGATTGTTTTCACTTTTACTGTGTTACTGTTTATTAGATCATAAACACTTAACAGCAGACATAAGTTTTTACATATGTATTTTTCAAAAATACAATTAGTCTTGCTATATACTGATCAGTTTTAATTCTCGTCCGCCTCGTGTTTAAGATGGTCAATTTTGAACTGATAGTTGGTACTTCGGTCAATATTGGATTCAAGATTTGGTACAGATTGTCAGACTTCGTGTGTGATTGTTATATAATTGTTTTATTGGGATTTTTTGTGTTCTGTTCATTATTGTATTTGCGAGGTTGCCTGTTCTTAATTTGTATTGTGGAGGCACTGGTTTAAATGGAAAACGCATTGACGTGATTGAAACATCCCTCCAATTTGGCAATAGAACTGAAACAAAATATCAAGTTAAAGAAACATTTGAAAGAGCATATCCATATTTTTTTGTTTATATAAAAATAAAACATCAAAACAAAGCCATTTTTATCAACGACAAATCGATTTGATGATAATAGAAATAATCTTCTCTAAAGCAGATTGAAAATAATCATGAACATATATTAAAGGCTGAAAACTGTGTAGAGTCGAAAATTACTTCCCTTCATCAATGACAACGTCGTTTTGCTATCGATGCACACTAGATTTATAAGATGAAGACAAGATATATCTATACAACCATCTTTTTAGTCTATCATCATTTGGCCAGTACTCACGATCAAAACAAATTTTCAAATATGCTAAGTAAATGCTCAGCTGCGTTTATGAAGGGAATGCAGACAATATTGTCCACACCGCCATGGAGTCTGATCCTTGTAGTCTCGCATTATTGAATTGAGTCGATGCAGCATTTCTCACAAGGTCAATTATGTCGTCTTACAGAAGAGGTAATCCATTGGATCAAACTAATCTATACTATGAATATTAACAAAGTAGACGGTTAACTGATCGGTCCAGGGTTGACGGTTTGCATTGAGGAAGTTCATCATAAGCACACGCCATATGATTCTAAAAAACTTTGTACGCTAAAGATGACTTGGAAAACCTGGTAAAACGGTCATAGTCAGCAGCTTTGGAAGTTTAATACAGGGTATGAAAGATCTAGAGATAAAAAGCCCAAACTGTAATACCTATAAAACGCTTGACTCAATGAATGCCAGAAATAGAGCACAGAAAGAAACAATTGGTAGAAAACACGGAAACCTAACGGCCACATGCAAGTACCCAGACGTCTTAAAACAGCACGTATACCTCCTTAGAGAATTGTAAAGCTAATACAAGAAGAGACCTCGGAAGATCCGAGAAGAGACATCTGAAGCTCCAAGAAGAGACATCTGAAGATACAAGAAGAGGCATCTGAAGAGGCAAAATCCTATGTGAATTGCAACAGTTGTACCATGACAAAACGCAGATTAGGGTTGGCTGGGTAGAGGTGCGGCTCCAGGATCACCACATGAAGAAGTTTGAGGAGAAGAAGAACAGGGAGTGGTGTGCTACTGTTACCTCTGGTCAACAACTCCAACGGCCCGTTTGACAGTGGCTCCCATGTCAATAGAAGTGTTATATTAATCTTAATTTCGCATACAATTGTTTTATGCATATATTGTGTATGTATGTAAGTAGTAATATGGGGCGATATGGGGACAATGGAAAATCCAGTCAAAAACAGCTTGGGGCACTATGGGGACAAGATTTATGGGGACAATGGAAAAAAATCCAGTCAAAAACAGCTTGGGGCGATATGGGGACAAAAGGTCGTGGGGCACTATAGGTACAAGGGAAATTTAACATGGTGGGCCTGTATAGGGACAAAGGAAATTTAACATGGTGGGACTGTATAGGGACAAGGGATTATTGAACATGGGAAATATGATTTGTATTTGTATAGGGGATTGTTTAGTGACAATGGGAAAATGGTGGCAAAGAAAGCTAATATCTTTTCGAGACCTATGAGTGGCCCTCAAAAGGGCCGTTATGTGTAATGTTAACAGTATCTTGTTAACACAGAGGACATCTCACAGATATTCTTCTCTTCCTTAAACTTCTCCTCACTGTTGGACCATAGAAGAGAACTCTCTTTAAACAACCTTGTCTTTGCACATATATCCTTCTCTTCCAAAAGGCTGTATCCGTCATATGAATGACACTCCATGATGATCTGACATACATCGGTAGATCAGTCCGAAATAGCATGGTAGAAACAAGGGTAGAAGATTATACGTTAGTCCACATCTTGTGATGAGAAACAGGTGAACGGATTGAGTGTATCCACCAATCCAAACGTGCGTTACAAAAGTCAGTCACAGTCATCCAATCGGAAGAGAGCGGTCTGTGACGTCACCTTACATATATCTGTGTTCAGTCAATCGATGCGACAGAGTTGTCTATGATGTCGGACACTAAGAAGACGATGAATTGGAGTGAGCCATGAGTAGAGACAGCAAGTCATGGGTCAGAAGTGACTACTAAAGCCATGACAAATCTACATCCAGAAGAAGTTGATTTTAACTGGGATATTATGGATTTTTTAACATCACAAGAATTTATTCCGGAACCTTCGTTGCCTTCTGCTTCTTCTTATGTACACGTCAATGATTTTAAGCAAAGACAAAAAGAAGAATTGGAGCGATTTTTACAACAACAGAAAGTAGAAGAACAAGCTTTTCTTATTCAACAGCGGGAAGAAGAAGAAGCAAGAAGGAAATATCAGGAAGAAACAGTAGCAGCAACAGAGAAGAAAGAAGACCAAGGACAGAAAGAGAATAGTGAAAATCAAACGGTCACGACGGTACTTTTAGATATTTTAGCAGAGTTAAGGAGTCTGAAACAAATGTATCAGACTTCTTTATCACGACCGAAGAGAAAAAGACCTTCTCGAGCTAAACAACCCAATCTCACTGTGACTACGTCTGCCATACCACCGTTAGTGATTTCTATCAAATCATTGACAGGAACCACCAGTCCCGAAGTAGGCCTTGGCCGTGGCAAAGGCTTAAGACAGCTAAAGATGGTTACGTCCCGTTTCTGAGTTTGTTTTGTTTTAACCAACGGTCCTTTTTAGGGCCACTCCAATTATTTCCAAAAGAAATACTATTTCAATTGCCTAATTCAATGAAAACTCAAAAGTCCTTTTTTAAAACCCATGATGTACGTGTGAGTGAATGAAAGTGTGAGTGTAGGTTCTTATTCTATAAAATCAAAACCAAGAGACACTTACGTTTTTTCTCTCTGGTGTATTCTGGTACAAACGTTACACTTCAATATCACAACATAACATAACATAACACAATACCACTTTAAAAAAGTTCATAGGTTTCTTCTGTTTCACTCTTTCTGTTTTTTTCATTTTCTTTACTGTCACAGCTTTTTCTTTTTCTTCTTCCTCTTCACTTTCGTTTCGTTTTCTTTTCTTGTCTTTGTGAACGTGTCGGGGTTCTTCCTTGGGGGAGGGTATCTCTTCCTCCTCCTCCTGTTCAGAATTCCTTTCTTCCTTCTGTTCCTGTTGTTTCTTAGGGCAGTTTGGAGACCAATGTCCTTTCTCTTTACAATAATAACAGGTATCTTGACTTTTGTCTCTATTGGTACCTTTTTTGTTTTTGTCACGATCTGAACATTCTGTAGCCCAGTGTCCTTTCTTCTTACAGATATAGCAAGTATCTTGACTTTTATCTCGAAAGGAGGGAGAGTAATCCGTTGGGTTGTCTGAAGAAAACTTTCGTATGACCCAACGTAAAGCTCTGATGAGAATTTCAACTTGTGTAGGTTCTTCCATCGTTCTCATCGTTCTGGTCACTGTGAGAATAAAATGAATACTGAACTGTTAGACACTGACCCTTTATATATGCACAGATCGGACATGAATATATAGGGGTTATGGTCTTTAAAAGGCAGTCATTTGACTTTTTGCAGACAAGATGAAAAGAGCGCATCATGTTGTGGAGAAAGGAGAAGACAGTAAGAGACAGAAAAGTTATGTATCGCCTAGTACAGTAGCTGAAGTCTTGGCTCAAATTCATGCCAGTGATTTTGAAGATGACATGAGTGAGTCCGAATCCACACCCAGACAATCGACGTCCAAGCAAAGTGCACCACCCTTAGTAAAGCCTGGAAATTACTATCACATTCGAGAGACGGAAAAGCGTTCCTCTCGAAAATTTAGAACAACGGCTTACACGTATGCTGTAAAGTTTAAAGATTTCAAGTCCAAGGTACCTTTGGAGAATACAGAAGGGTTCATTACCGAGGTGTGGGATTCAGTGTTAACTGCACTGAAACAGCAATGTCAAGCCAAAGAAGACGATCGCTTGAGACTTTCCATTCATCACGATAATTTGAAGTCTCCCGTTTGGATCGAGTTTACTAACCCATCACAATTAACACCTTTCAAAGTCTTCGACAAAATTCAACATGTGCAACAATCCAACGACAAGTTTCACATCACCGATGGAAAAGCCACATTGTTCATGACTCACGTGTCTCTTCCTCAAGGGACCGGATGACGCAAAAAAGTGTTATTGGTGGACAGCCTTCGCAACATTAAGCGAAGCCTAGTCCAAATTAACAATCATCAAGACCAGATGTGTTTAGCCCGTGCCATCGTCGTGGGACAAATGTATGCCAACAAGAACGAGACGATAGAATGGAAAAGAGCCTGGACAACTATTCGAAAATTGGGCCGAGCCAAACAACGAAGTGAAGCAGAACTCCTGTTACAGCAAGCGGAGATATCCAAAGACACCCCGTGCGGTATTCCAGAAATGCAAAAATTGCAAGGTGACTTGGCTCCACATTACACCTTGAAAGTACACCCTCAAGAAGTGCGTGGACCTCTTTTGTTTCGAGGCCACGACTTTAAAGACGGAAAATACATTCACGTCTATCATCACGATGGTCATTTTGATACAATTACCAGTATCACTGGATTTCTGGGATACAGTTACTACTGTGAAAAATGTGACTATGGTTATAATAATCGAGAACAACATAAGCATTGTGGATCGAAATGTGAGGGATGTTTGGCCTCTCAACCTTGTCTGGACAAAGGACAAGTACGAGTGCATTGCCCTGTTTTACAGCGCACTTTTGTCAGTCTTACCTGTTACCAACAACATTTGAAGATGCAAGGTTCACAGCAGAAAATTACTTGTCAGCTTCTGAGATTGTGCCCTACTTGTGGACAAGGCATACGTACCAGTAATGCCAAGTTTAACATTTGTCGAGGGAAGAAACGATGTCACATTTGTCACCAAATCGTGGACATGGAGCACGAATGCTTCATTCAAAAATATCAACCCCGACCAGAAGATACCCAGAAGAAAGGGAATTTTATCTTTTTTGATTTCGAATGCATGCAAGAGACTGGTATTCACATTCCTAATTTCTGCGTGGCTCACCATGCGTGCGAGAAGTGCATCCAAGAACCTATATTTAGTCATTGCCCTCACTGCAGCAAGATTCCTGGAGGACGTGAAAAAATCTTTCGAGGGTCAAACACGCTAGCCGATTTTGCCCAATGGATCCTAAACCCCATCGACGAAACGTGGAGTCCAGAAGACATTGAACGTTACGGAGATTGTCATCACCATGCCACGGTCATGGCTCACAGTTTCTCGGGATACGATGGGCAATTTCTGCTCAGATACTATGCGGAACAAAGTACCGAACGGCCTCAAGTGACTTTGAACGAAGCCAAAATCATATCTATGCAAGTAGGACAAGTACAGTTTAAAGATTCGATGTGTTACTTGACCATGCCTTTGAGTCGCATGCCTAAAACGTTTGGAATGACAGAAATGGCCAAAGGTTGTTTTCCACACTTTTTCAATACTGAAGCCAATCAACATGTTGTTCTACCCCATTTGCCCGAGGCTGACGACTACGACCCTGACAACATGCACACCGAACAACGAGAAGTTTTTCATGCTTGGTACCAGACTCACGCCTCGGACCCCTTTGACTTTCAAGAAGAAATGTTAAAGTACTGTCGATCTGACGTGGACATTTTACGACGTTGCTGTGGAAAATTTCGAGAATTGTTCATGGAGTACGGAGGGATCGATCCTTTGAAAGAAGCTTGTACCATCGCCAAAGCATGTTCCTTAGTCTACCGAAAACGCTTTATGCCTGAAAATACTCTAGCTGTCATCAGTCCTCAAACGACAAATTTTGTCAAACGTCAATACTCGGTCAAAGCCCTACGTTGGCTCCATTACTTGTGCGACAAGGAAGACAAATGGATCTAACACGCTCGCAACGGAGGAGGCGAAAAGACCATCGAAACGTATTCGGTGGATGGCTGGGACTTAGAAAACCCTCAGATCGTGTACGAGTTTAACAGATGCTTATTTCACGGATGTCCCATGTGCTACCCTCAACGTGACACCAAAAATCAGTTTTTACAACGGACTATGGAAGACGTGTACCAGACCACGTGTCAGCGACGTTTGAAGTTAGAACAGCAAGGATACCAGGTATTGGAAATGTGGGAACACGAGTACGATCAGCGTTTGAAAACCGATCCCGAGTTTAAACGCATCGTAGAAAGTTACAAGTTGGTGGACCCCCTGAACCCCCGGGATAGTTTGTACGGAGGACGAACGAATGCCACCTGTTTGCTGTACAAAGCGGACGAAGAGAAAGGAGAAGAAATCAAATACTTGGACGTGTGTTCGCTGTATCCTTACGTCTGCAAATATTGTCACTTTCCCGTAGGGCACCCAGAATTGATGACAGAACACATTGACTTGGACCACATACGTCAGTACGAAGGACTGATCAAGTGCAAAGTCTTGCCTCCCACAGACTTGTACCATCCAGTTTTACCTCACCATTGCCAAGGAAAACTGATGTTTCCTTTGTGTCGCACATGTGACAAAATGTGCAACCAAGACCAACCTTGTCAGCACAGCCAGGAAGAACGCGCCTTGACAGGAACGTGGGTTAGCGTGGAATTGTTTAAAGCTCTGGACCTGGGATACCGACTGTTAGAAGTGTACGAAAGCCACTTTTCCAAGACACAACAATACCGCAAGGGCGACGAGACACAGAAAGGTATTTTTGCAGACTACGTGGATGCCTTTTTAAAACTTAAACAAGAAGCTAGTGACTATCCGTCCTGGTGTCATACTCCCGAAGACCAAAAGATTTTCAAAGAAAAATATCGGGAGCAGGAAGGCATCACTTTAGGCCACATCGAGAAAAACGAAGGAAGGCGATCGTTTGCCAAAGTGATGCTCAATTGCTTGTGGGGTAAAATGGCACAACGGCCGTCTTTACCCAAGACAGAGTATTTGTCGGAACCTTCTCGCTACTTCCAGATGATTCACGACCAAACCAAAGTCATCAAACACGTGGACGTCATTCGTGAGGACTTGATCTTACTCAATTACGAAGAAGAACTAGACTTTGTAGAAGCCGACAAATTTGGAAATATCATCATTGCGGCTTACGTGACAGCCCACGCTCGCTTAAAATTGTACGAAGTGTTAGAACTGTTAGGAGATCGTGTGTTGTATTTTGACACGGACAGTTGCATCTACATTCACCGTCCAAACCAGTGTAACTCTGTCATCGATGGAGACCGTTTAGGAGCCTGGACAGACGAACATCCCAACCACAAGATTATATGTTTTGCAAGTGGCGGTCCTAAAAATTACGGCTACGAATACCGAGACCCCCAAGGAGAAATGCACACCGAATGTAAAGTGAAAGGATTGACTCTCAATTATCGCACCAGTCGAGTGGTGAACTTTGACGTGCTACAAGAAGCCTTACAGTCGGGACAAGATGAAACGTTTAAAGTGACTACCCACGAACCGCACAAGATCGTCCGTTTACCCACACACCAAATCGTTAGCTGACCTTTGGAAAAAGTCTATCAAATCGTGTACCTAAAAAGAGTACGACTTCCCAATCACTTCACTCTACCGTACGGTCACGTCGAAATTTATCAGCATATAAAAAGGGACATCGTCCAAGACCAATAGTTCATTTGTCACTACAACGACCAAGCGAAAGAAGATGAATCCATTTAAACAGGCATCATTCAAGTTTGGGGATTGTAAAACAAATGTACCTTCCCCGAGTGTGTAAAGTACTGGATGGATAAGACCCATGCATTGCAACGGAAGTTGTCCGGAAGGAAACTGTAAGTGTCCTTGCGGTTTACATTGTTATTGCGTTACAGAGTGCGATGCTATACCTTACGATTGCAGTGATGACAGACGCTGTGACCTCAGCGATTCAGCAGGATATCGTGGGAACTTTGCTATGACTACTACCCCTATATCTACCATCTGGAAAGTGATGCTGTGCGTGTCAAACCTGAGGGATGCGAAAGCGGTGCCACACGTTATCGTGGACTCCTAGGAATTTCACCGTACCTGCATCGAACAGAAGTGAGGAGAGTCGAATATTCGTTCCCTACGAGTTTGCCTGAATACTGTCACTTTAAAAGTCGATTCCAAACCTTCAAAGATAAATGGCCAAAATATCTGCCTGGACCAACTCCTGAAGAATTAGCCAGAGCCGGATTTTTCTACTTGGGCGAAGGGGATAAAGTCAAGTGCTTCAGTTGTGGTGTATCCATTTACGTGTGGGAACAGAAAGATTCCGCTTACCTGGAACATGCTCGATGGTCTCCGAATTGTCAATACCTACCTTTAGTAGGACCTAGTGATTGGAAGTGACACTACTGCTCCATGTCGTGTGACAAACCTAGACCAGTATATAAGCCCTCTCTAAAACATAATATTCAAGGATTACCACACGAATTGCAAGAGAAGATCTACAAGGACGTTTGGCAGGGTCTTGCTAAAGAAAAATCTCAATGGGTGACTGTAGAACTTTTGTGTCGTGAAATTCACAAGAGGAAAGTGACAAAAATTAACCAACGTGTCAGATTTCTCTGGATCAAGGGTATTTGTTTGCTCTGTTTCTAATTTAGTACGTTTACATCTGAAGATTTTTTTATCCTTCTTGGCCGTTACCATGAATTGCAGTGGGACGAAATTACACGTTATATTAATCACTTTCGCTTTTGGAGCAGATTTGATTCTGTGCAGAATATTCACTGATGGTTTTCGACAAAAAAAGAAGTATAAAAGAGAACGACCATGCCACAACCTTTATCACTTGTGATCAAACAGATTCCGTGGAAGGATATCAATGAGAATATTCACAAGGTAAAGGATTACGAACACTTATTACAAGAACTGTGCCCCATGAATTGGGGTCGACGTGTAGTATGTGTTTTAGTGGCTTGCTTTCTGGGATTTCGTTTACCTGTTGATTCCTTGTGGACACTTTACGAACACTACCTACCAAAAAAGACAGCATGTTGACTCCTTTAAATGTCCACGAGAGACTCCTTCTGTTAAAAGCCTTACGCTTTCATCTGGATACGTCTCGACCTCTACAGGAAAAACAGATTCGTCAACTTTTACGTACGGAAGTGGTGTACGAAGATGTGTGTGTGTAGCTTGTGACTCACACCCTCATTGGACAGATGTACGTCACTGGAAAAGTTGGGATTTTGAGGCTTGGACAAACGAAGCATCCCATTATGCCCAAGCGTTGTGTTCGTAAAATTCATCGTCGAGCGAAAAAGTCACTTTTAAACCTGTGTTAGTGACAGTACCAGAAGAAGAAAAAGAATCTGTCACCGAGGACAATCCCTCTGTTCAAGACAGAACTGTCATGGACATTCCCCCACAAAGATCCTTTCAAGAGGAAACATATGTGACTGTACCTCATGTAGAGGAGACAATAAGAACATTACACACTACCTCTAGGACACCTTCGTTACCCAAACAATGTTGTACAGTGACTTGTTTATATGCCACTATGATCGTTTCCCTATGTATTTTATTCCTGTATTTATCCATTTGGCTTTTATGTATTTTTGTCTTTCGTTTTGTTCGAATTTAAACATGCATTGAAATAAACGTGTCTTGAAAAAAGTATAAAAACCTCTTGTCTTGTCTGTTTTTGTGTCAATAGTGTCATACCCTACACGACTATGGCTAACTCTGCTATTTCTACTACTCCTTCCTCCTCCACATTCAAAGTCATTGACGAACACTTAGATCATGCTAGTTGGGAAGCCTTGTATCTTCGTCATCCTTTTAACACGTTAATTGCTGGACCGAGCGGTTCAGGCAAAACCGAATTTGTCAAACGTGTGATCGAACATAAACATCATTTGATCGATCGTCCACCTCAACGCATCGTGTGGTGTTACAAGGAGTGGCAATCGGCATACAGTCTCTTGCAAGAAAGTCAAGGTGATTCCATTGTGTTTGTGGAAGGTATTTCTAGAGAAGACGAGGGGATCGTGTCTGACCCTAGTCAAACTCATTGGGTCATTTTTGACGACATGTTAGGAGAAGACGAAGAAGAAATTAAACTGTAGTTTACGTGTAAAGGGCATCATCGTAATGCCAGTGTCATTTACATTACACAAAATTTATTTCAACAAAGTAAAGCCCATCGTACCATTAGTCTCAATGTTCATTACGTGGTCTTGTTTAAAAGTCCTCGAGATAAATCACAAGTGCAAGTCTTAGCCAAACAGTTAGGAACACCTTGGCTGACTCATGCGTACGATGATGCCACTCAAACGCCACACGCCTATTTACTCGTGGATTTAAAACCCACCACCCCTGATTATTTGCGATTTCGTACCGATTTGTTTCACGACTGGTGTCAAGACGGAGGCCCTGTCGTGTACACGTCCTCGTCGTCGACATAACCAAATGAAGCACTAAAAAATCTATAAAAACCTTGGGTCACTTTGACCTTGTCTCATACATCGTCAACATGACGTCCCTTCAGTCTCATCTTTCTATCAAATTGATTCGTGCCTTGTACGGTATCAGTCGCGAAAAAAATCCACAAATACGTGCTCACGTCTTAGAAGCCAGTCTCAAAGAAGTCTTACGATGGTTTACGGTGACAGCACGTCAAATACTGCAAGGTATCATTCACATTCCACATCAAACCAAACTCTTTTTTGACAGAAACAAAACAGCCTTGACGCAACTGGCCGATCCTCGCATCGACACTCAAATTAAAAAGCAAATGATATTGAAACATGGAGGTAGTGGTTCTCTAGGAGGTGTCATCATTCGTTCCCTTTTAAAATGAGATACCAATGCTTCCAATGTTCACCCCAAGAAAAAAAAGCCAAACGAACTCCTAAGAAAAAGAAAAAGGGTGCCAAGACCAAAACACAGAAAAAGAAAGGTCCATAGAAAAAAGCGGTCACCCGCAAAAAAGGCACTTCGGCCAGGACACAACCTTATCTTCGTCAGCCACGACCTGCAAGAGAAGATCTACAAGAACGTTTGGCAGGGACTACGTTTCCAGTAGCCTCAGGTACTTCTACTTCTCCGTTGCGGGTGATGCCAGCCAAATCCAATCTGACACCCGTTTTTCCTAATTTGATGAAACATTGGAAATCTGCGTCTCCCAAAACGTCTCCTCCACCGGTGACACCCTCGTCCATATTAGCGGCAGTAGCAGCTGCTCACAAAGTACCTGCTCCTAAAGTCAAAGTCCAAGAAAGATCTGGCATGTTAAAGAGTTTACTGGATTCGTCCAATCAAGAACTGTCCTGATTGAGTCCATTGCGAACCCCTTCACGACGTGTGTTACCTGTCAGGAAGTTGATACGACGCAAAGATAATCAGTGGCGTCGCATTCCAGTATAAAATATGACTTGAGACAACAACGGGAATCAGTATTTTCTGTGCCACTGCTGAACACTCAAGAATGACTCCTCAAAAACGTATACACCACATCCCTAGTCGTTCTACTGTCCAAAAAGGAAAAGGAAAAAGACAATCTCGTTATCCTACAAAAGGCTTAAAAACCAAACATCGACGTCCTCCCCTCAAAAGACGTAGTCTTTTAAAGAAAAAGAAGAAACACCAAAAAGGAGGCAATTTTGGGAAACACATCGTCACCTTTTTGACGAAGCGCTAGTAGATAAAAGAGGGTGTGTACCAAGTCATTGACGTTAGTGGTATTGTGGAACGAACAAGTAAAGATGTCACCTCGCAGAAAACATTCTTATTTATTCCACAAAGGAAAGAAAAGGAAAGGACTACGTCCTCGTTTAGCCAAACATCGACACGTTCTTCGTCAAAGGGCACGAAAGAAAATACCCGTCCGTCAAAAGAAAAAGATGTTGGTGCAACGCGGAGGACTTGTTTTTATTCCTTATCATAAATTGTTTCCACAATTAAATCAATACATAGACCAACTTGTAAAAAAAAGATAAAACGGTGCGTGTTCCAAGTCATTGACGCCAGTGGTATTGTAGAACGAACAAGCAAAGATGGCACCTCGCAGAAAACATTCTTATTCACTCCCCAAGGGAAAGAAAAGGAAAGGACTACCTCCTCGTCTAGTCAAACATTGAGACATGTTGTCTGTCCTGTCCAAAGCCTCTCCACCCATGCGAAAACAAATCATCAAAACAGCATCCAAGGATGTCATCGATATCGTGTGCGAATGTTGTTTGAATGTCTTGAAAGGCACGATACCTTTGTCTCCACACCAGAAAAAATGCTTAGCCAAACATCGACACGTTCTTCGTCAAATGGTCCAAAAGAAAATACCCGTCCGTCAAAAGAAAAAGATGTTGGTGCAACGCGGAGGATTTTTACCCTTTCGTCTTCCTGTGTTGAAAGGATTAGCGAAATCCGGCATCCTATCCAGCATATTACCAGGTTTTTTTACAAGGGATGACCCAAGGGATGCTTCAAGGGATGTCCCCAAGGTATGGGTAGCAATATGTATGATCCTTCCAGAAGATAAAAGGGACTCATGGAACACCACAAACTCAGACGTAACCTTTGGAAGCCCATGGAAGAACGAAAACTGCCTTTAGTTCCTTACAAACGATGGATGGAATACCATCGTTGGCAAGAACAACGTACCCCCCATTTACCACTCAATCCTGATTTGAACGAGATGTCACAATTACAACACGAATTGAAATCCTTGATGCATCGCCACGATTTGTCCGAAACCGAAAAATCGCAAAAGTACGGTCAACTTTTGCAACGACTACAACTCTTTCATCGAAAAGCTGTGGAACAAACAGCTCTACCTACTCTGTCCGATTTGAAGGCTCTAATGAATAATCCGTCGCCCTTACTATCTACAGCGGCCAAAACAGACGTCACCCCACCATTACCCAAGGAAGAAGAAGAACCCCATGATCTCTTTCAAACACCCACTGCCACTCCCATTCCGAGTAAGATTGCCGCTTCCTTGTTGACCCCTTCCCCCACTCCCCAACGAGAAGAACTCAAAACTTGGGTTAAAAAGATGATGGCTACTCCTTCTTCAACAGAAGTGAAAAAGAAAGAAAGGAAACCAGAAGTGAAAAAAGAAAAAAAGACCAAAGCTATCTCATTACCTCCGCCACCACCACCACTACCATCACCAGTACCCTCGAAGTCAACTCCTGTGGCACATCGGACACGTAAAACCGTTTCCAAACAACCCCCATTTCGTCCCATCCAAAGCAATATCCTCGAAGAGTGGGTCACTTATTAACAAAACCATGGAGAAGGTGTTAGCCAGCATTTACTACGATCCAGCTCACCCTGCAGGTTACGGAGGCATTCAGAAATTGTATCGTGCTGCAAATACTAGCCTGAAAAAGCTCCGTTTACCTGCAGTACAACGATGGTTACAAGAACAAGCAACGTACACTTTATACAAACCCATTCGACGAAAATTTCACAGAAGTCGCACTCAAGTGGAAGGCATCGATCATCAATGGCAAGCCGATTTAGCCGATGTCTCTCATTTAGCCACCTACAATCGCGGCTACAAATATTTGTTTTGTGTCATCGACGTCTTTTCTAAATTTGCCTGGGTCGTACCATTGACATCCAAATCGAGCGGAGAGTTAGTACGAGCTTTGCAACTGGTGTTGAAACAAAGTGGTCGTCACCCTCTTCGATGGCAAACCGACAAAGGCACCGAATTTCTGAACCAAGCTTTCCAACGAGAATTAAAGAAACGTGATATTCATTTTTTCACCACCGAAAATCCTGAAACCAAAGCCAGCATCGTGGAACGTTTTCAACGTACCTTGAAAGAACGCATGTGGAAATATTTTACGCATCAACACACTCTCAAATACATCGACGTCTTACCGCACTTAGTCCAAGCCTACAATCAATCTTACCATAGAAGCATTGGACGTGCCCCACAAGATGTGACACCCGACAACGAAGTGACTGTTTTTGAGCGTCTGTTTGGTACGTCCCGGACGATGGCTGTCCACAAAAAGGTGGAGAAGTGTTAACCTCGGGAGATTGGGTACGCATTGGTAAAACCAAACGCACTTTCGACAAAGGTTACTTACCCAACTGGACCACCGAATTGTTTCGTGTTACTGGACGAGTGCGTGATCGTCATCCTACCGTCTATAAATTGGATAACATGAACGGAGAAGTATTAAAAGGAACGTTTTACTTGCCTGACTTACAACGTGTCACCAAAAACGAAGACGACGTGTACGACATTGAAAGAATTCTCGAACGAAGAACCCGTAAAGTAGGAAAACGTCGTGTCAAAGAAGTCAATGTACGTTGGAAAGGATATCCTCCTAGTTTTGATTCTTGGATTAACGCTTCGCATATCATCGACTATAAAAAGAAGTGACCATCATGCCTTTCAATACAGCTTCAGCAACCACAGTGACTACTCCTTCACCCACTTCATCTCTGCAAGATTTACAAAAAACAACCCTTGTGGGTGTGGTGTGGAGAACGTGTCCCTAAAACGCAAATCGTCTTTTTCTCTCAGATCTTTGTGGTGCATTGTGTCATCGGTGCAGCCATTGCTAATTTGAGTTTCCAACAAGGAGACAAACAATTGTGGACTATTTTACTCAGCAGTTGCATCGGTTATCTTCTTCCCAATCCTTCCCTGAAATGCTCTTACAACGGGAACAACAGTAACACTATTGGGAGCCTTGCGTCCAACCTTAGTCATTCTCCTGACAGTCACCCCTTCCAATCACAATCCTCTTTTAGACACTCCTTTATCCTCGAGTGACTCCTCGGACAGAAGAACATTGGAATTATGAACAACACTATTAACCAATTTTACTTAACGTTACCCAGTGACAGTTCCATGGAGGTGTTTCCTAAGAACACGTTGTGCTGTTACACGGCTAAATTACCTCAAGCCATGCCTTTGGATGAAGATGCTCAATGGGAAGTGGCTTTAGTGGAAATGATACACCCGACACAAATCAAAAACATCGTCGAAAATCAAAACACTTTTACAGCAGAAGTGTTTGACGAGCAATTGCAAGATGCCTTAGACGCACGAGCCATCACTGGCATTGACACAAAGAAATCAGATGGACCCAAAACTAAAACCCTGTCCACTCATGTGATCAGCATTCCTCCAGGCTATTATTTTAGTGGTCATCATTTAATGACTACACTTGCTACCAGGTTCAATGCTGTGTTTGGTAAAGCCATGGACAAACTACCCTCCAAAAAAAGTTTTAGCTTTGAGTACTATCAAGTGGCTCGTCGTCTCATTATCAAATTTTCAGAGGATAAAATGATAGGCATTACCTTTTGTCCTGACTTTTATGCTATTTTAAGTGGAGACACCGAGTTGCTTAAGAAGAGAAATGAAAAAACACAACTCATAGACAGTAACTCGGATGTTGCGAAATATTTTAAACTCCCTGTAGAAATGAACCAAGGACTCAACTTGATGTTTGTTACTCCGATGTGGTGGAGTACAACGTGGTAGGACACACCTCTGTACCGTTACTGCGATTCATTCCTTTCAAAGTGGATTCTGTCGTCGCCGCTGACGAGGAAGGTGGAAATACCTATCACCTTCACCGTGAATTTGTACATCTTCATTATTTGCCTGTCAGTAAGTCGTATTTCGACAGTGTCAACATTACTATAAAAGGAGAACTAGGACAAAATATTCCATTTACCAAATGGAAAGTCACAGTGAAACTCCATTTTCAAAACCGATTCTCAAACAACTGAAAAAGTGATGTATCCTGTGTACCAAGGAGTCCCTCGACAACGAGGACATGGTTTAGGAGATATGTTTAAATCAGCCTTTCGTTCTGTGGTCCCTGTTTTGAAACCGATGGTGACACGAGGATTGCACGCCTTAAAAGATGCCGCATTGACTCACGGCACAGATTTTCTTCAAAATGTTCTCATTGACAAACAAAACCCCAAAGAAGCTTTTTTGAGAGCAGGCAAAAATGTCTTGCTTCAAACGGGTAAAAAGATTTTGGGTCGACGAGAAAGTCCTATAAATGCCCTGAATGGTACCGAGTCTGGCATTCCTGCTTCTCTGACGACACAGCAAGGAAAAGGTAGAAAGCGACGACAAAAGCACCCTTTCAAAAGTCTCCGTACCTCTAAAGTTAGAAAGACGAGGAAAAAAAGAACCGTTCGAGACTTAGACATTTTTGATTAAAAAAAGTAAAAACACATAGAGACTGAGAGAAAAAAATGATGCACCAAGAATCATGTGCCTGTTCCAAGTCGGAACTAGATCTCATTGCCATGCCACCCACGATGATGACCATGCAAGAAGCCCAATGGGTTGAATTTCATCCCGTCTCCTCTTTGACGGATTCAGCTCCCATCGAGTTTTTGAAATCAATGGACAACCCGAAGATTACATCGATCTCAACAACAGTTACTTGCATTTGAAAGTGAAAGTGACCAAAACGGACGGCGCCCAGTTGCAAGCCGATACACTAGGAGCTCCCGTCAACAATTTTATGCATTCCTTGTTCAGCGATGTGGATTTGTACATGAATAACAAACTGGTCAGCAGTAGCATGGATACTTACCCTTACCGAGCGTACCTCGAAAATCTCTTGACGTACGGAAAAGAAGCCAAGAATACTCATTTAGATGCTTGCGTGGTATGGAAACCTGACACAGCAAATAAGTTTGACGACACAGCCTTGTCCGTAGCAGCCGACAATGATAATCCTGGCGATCCTCTCAATGTGGGTTTTAACGAGCGTCGAAAGAAAATTCACCTAGGACGTAGTTTAGAACTGTTCGATCGTTTGCATTTTGACATGTGGTTTCAAGAGAAGTATTGCTGAACGGGGTGGATATTCGCTTGAGACTAAATCGTAGCAGTGCTGCTTTCCATTTGATGGCTACTGAACCTGATGGTAATCCTGCTCTCCACCACTGTAAAACCATTATCCAAGAAGCCAGGTTATACGTGCGTCGTGTGGAAGTGTTACCTAAAGTGGGAAATGATATCAGTCACACTTTGAGCAGAACAACAGCCAAGTATCTGATACGACGCGTAGAAGTAAAATCTTTCACCATTGCCACTGGACTCCGATCTAAGATCGAAGATCATCTGTTCCAAGGACAGTTACCCAAACGTTTATTCATCGGTATCGTCAGCAATGCAGCCTTCAACGGTACCTACAAATACAATCCTTTCCAGTTTAAGCACTGCAATGTATCCAAAATCGAAGTCAGTCGCGATGGCAAAACTTTGTGTACCAGACCTTTCGAACCCGGCTTTGCCCAGAAGAATTACTTGAGGTCGTACTTGTCATTGTACGAAGCCACAGGACATTTAGGAACCAACACCAGCCACGGTATTTCCTACGACGATTATGCAGGAGGTTACACTTTGTGGGCTTTTGATTTCACTCCAGACCAAGGCAGTGACGAGGGACATTTCCACCCTATAAAATCGGGGCAACTGCGTGTGGAACTTCAGTTTGCAGGACCTCTTACCGAAACGGTGAATGTCATTCCGTATGCTGAATTCGATAATACCATAGAAATCAACAGTTTGAGAGAAGTCATTCTAGACTATTAGACACTATGGAAAACTCTTGTCCCTCTTTGAATAGTGGAGAATCCATGGAAATGGAATGGGAGGTTACAGAGAAAGCACACAACCAAGACCAAAAAGAAGAAGTAGTGATCATGCAGTCCAGATGGCCAGAACAGGAACAACAGTTAGTCACCTGTTTTGCCAAACACTTGGAAGATAAAATGAGGGACATGATTAAAAAAGATTATTATGGATGTCTAATCGATTATCCCAATCAAATTCAACACGATAAATGTATGATGATGAGTCAAGAAGAAAAATTGGACGATTATCTGAACGAAGCTTGGAGTCTCATCTCAGAAGAAGCCGTGTTACATCAGTGGTATAAAGGCTTACGTGATCATTCCTCTCCTCCATTACGTGCTCGAGAAATTGATCGCATCGAAGCTCTCTTGGCACAGAGTAAGGAGACGAAGCAAACCAACAGTTACTTGACAGACCTTTTCAAGCAAAAAGTCTGGATCGAATTGATGACTTATCATCATCTGTGAAAAAAGAAAAGAAAAACAAGGCTACACAACAAAAAATGGATACCTGGGAACTTTATTATCTTTTGAACCGTAGTTCTTACACTGCTTCTTGGAATCCTGTCGTGTGTGCTAAAGATGAACTACCTAATCGCAAACCTCAAGAGAATCATGCTTATATCATCAACACAGATGACAGTCATCTTCCAGGAACTCACTGGGTAGCTGTCTACTTTCATCAAAAGGGTTGTGTGGAGTATTTTGATTCGTATGGATTACCCCCTTTCGAAGATGATATCATTGACTTTATGAGAAGAAATGCCCAGACGACACGATTCAATAATGTGAAATTACAAAGCACAGATTCTATGGTGTGTGGACAATATTGTGTCTATTATATGCATCATCGCAGTCTTGGATATTCTTTAGAACATTTAGTGACTTATTTTGATCGTCATTCGTCTCGAAACGATGACAAAGTAGATCGATGGTTTTGTGACCACTATGGCTATCTGTTGTCTTTAGCTAGGAAACGTAGTGTACATCAATGGCCCAATGACTTCCAACAGTGGAAATCTCAATTTAATTCACAACGTTGTCAACCATGTCAAAGATAATGTATTAGTGTTATGGAAGAAAAAAATGTTTGTTATTTGAAAAAAATGTTTGTTATTTGAAAACAATTGTGTTTTGTGAGTTGTTTTGTTATTTGAATAAGAAATATTGGTGAATTTAAAAAAAATGTTTGTTATTTGAAAAAATGTTTGTTATTTGAATAAAAATGTTGTGTTTTGAAACCAATGCGTCTGTCGTTTGTTTTACATTTTTTTTCAAATAAATGCTCTTTGACTTTTCTTTCTTTCCCTCACATCAAACTATCCCAACGTTTCCAAACCCTATACCGAAGTGGGGTGTTTTCCATCACGTCCGCGTGTTTGGGTGATGATAGGAATAATGTAAGTTTTTGGATCGTAGGGGGTGTTTTCCACCACGTCCGCGCTTGAACCATATAAAACAGGGGTAGTCTCCGGTCTGGATTAGAATCCGCCATAAAACTTGCATTTAACAACAAAAGAAAAGCGGATAGAAACTTAATTGCGGTATTTATTGATCTGGAAAAAGCATTCGATCTTGTATGGACCAAAGGCCTTATAGCCAAATTAAATCATTATGGCATTACAGGTCGAATGTTCAACTTCATAGAAAATTTCCTGATCAACCGCAAAATTATAACTAGGGTAGGGGCTACTTACTCTGAGGAATACTCCTTTGAAAATGGAACTCCACAAGGGAGTGTTCTCAGCCCCACCCTCTTTAACCTTATGATAAATGACCTTGACTCCAATCTGGCAACACCTAAAATTGAATTATCACAATTTGCTGATGATAGTGGACTTTGGAGAGCAGGCAACCCCTCCAACCACCAACACATGGCTGAAATACAAACCAGCTTAAACAACATAGGAAAATGGGCTGATAAATGGGGATTTAAGCTATCGCACCAAAAAACGGTAGCTGTTCTGTTTACCCTTTGCAAAAAAATCAAAACCTACCCCAAACTTACCATTCAAAATAAAGTTATAACATTTGTAAAAGTAGCCAAATTTCTGGGTATGTACTTTGATGAACACCTAACATGGGCTTATCATATAGATGACCTAGTTAAAAGATGCAATCAGGACCTAAATCTATTAAGAAGCCTCAAAGGCACTCAGTGGGGTGCTAATCAAGAAACTATTCTAATATTATATAGGGCACTAATAAGATCCAAACTAGACTATGGCTGCCAAGTATATACCACGGCATCCACACGTCATTTAAACAAATTAATTAAAATTCAGAGAAAAGCCCTACTTATTGGTACTGGCGCACTGACATCGACCTCTACAGCCGAGCTGCAGGTCTTAACTGGGGAACCGCCATTACATCTCAGAAGGCAGGAACTCATTCTAAGATATGCAACCCGGCTGTCGACCCATGACAAAATGCACCCCACTCTATTGGCCATCAATAAATGTAACATTTCTTTTAGGAAAACCTTGAAAAATAATACATCAATGGGAAAAATAGTACACGAGTTAAACAAAAAACTTCCAGTAGATATATTCCAAGTAGAAGCTAACATAATATATGATAAAGAACCTTGGAGTAATGTACCAACGAAAGTAAATATCTCCCTTACAGATAACGGAAACAAAGAAAATCAACAACAACATTTAAAAATATTGGCATTGGAAATCATAAATAATCAATATCAAAACTACACAAAAATTTACACGGATGGCTCAAAAATTACAAATTCTTTTAAAACAGCTGCAGCCTGGGTCATACCAGAACATAACATACAAATGGGCAGGCGTCTTCCTGACCACTGTTCCATTTATACAGCGGATTTTGGGCCATCCTTGAATCATTAAAATGGATAGAAGAAAACAAACCAAATAAGACACTGATTATTAGTGACTCGCTCAGCGTCCTTACTTCTATCCAAAACAACAACACCAAATCTAGAGAAAATTTCCTAAAACAAATTAATCAGATATTAAAAATACTAAATTCTCAAAATCTAGTAGTTGAGTTTATGTGGATTCCATCCTACATAGACATAAAAGGAAATGACTTAGCAGATCAACTGGCTAAAAACAAACTCACCGAACCAAACTATATGCCACTCAAATATAGTCAAACTGAAATATATCATTTAATCTACTCAATGATTAATCAAAAGTGGCAGACTGATTGGGACAAAAGCAAACAAGGGAGAATTTTACATAATATCATTAAGGAAGTCAATAGAAAAATCATACCACCTAGGTGCAATAGCTATGAACAGTCTAAAATAAATAGAATAATCTTGGGAAAAACAAAACTGGCTAACAGCTTTAGCAGCAGAGAGGGTGAATCCTACAACGTTTTTAGACAAAATTTGATTGAATCCTTAAAACGAGCCGTCCTATAATCTCATTTTAACCAAAAAAAAATATCTCAGGGGCAAACCCTACAACGTTTTCAGACAAAAAATTGATTGGAATCTTAACGAGCCTTCCTACGAAATCTCATTTTAACTAAAAATGAAAACGGAGACTTTTACGATTTTTTAATTAATTTTGGTCGCAACTTGTTGTCATCCACCCTCTCTGCTGCTATGGGTTAATAATTATTTTACGATTTCAACCGAATATTTGATCCAGTCTTTATGATGAAAGTCCTTAGGACGAAAATCCTTTGAAATTGCAAAGCAATTTAGGATTTCACAAACAGACTAATCGCTAACACCTCTTCTTGTAAATCAATCAGATTATTTGACTGGTCGGTGAGTTTGAAATTAATTCTGCTTAATGAATTATTATGGCATCGCATGTAGACAGGATTAATTGGGTTTTCAATAATTAGGTATCCTGGAGGAGCTGTTGGTGCAAACGAATAAAGAATATATCCTTGCTGAGCTTGATTTGATCGTTCGAGATTAA
Source organism: Unio pictorum (assembly GCA_030141615.1). Classification (NCBI taxonomy): domain Eukaryota; kingdom Metazoa; phylum Mollusca; class Bivalvia; order Unionida; family Unionidae; genus Unio; species Unio pictorum. The sequence continues at coordinate 3,103,493 of JARLTB010000248.1, read as the reverse complement.
TTTGATAGCTTCCTTCGATAACATCACATACTAAATTGAGCGCAATCACTGAGGATATATTCACGTTGAACGGAGCGATATGCCTGCCGCCACCATCTGGGTCATTATTATGTTTGAGGATTTTTATTTCCGGTGATGATGTTTTTTTCCATGCATCATGAATTATTTTAAAACCAACATCGATGGCATCACTGAGAGATTTTTGTAGTTCTGAGATATTATATCCTGGTAGTTTAAACTCACGAATATCTTTGACGGGGATTTTATAGATCAGTGCAAATTCTGTTCTCGATAAGGGATTATCGTCATCTAATATATCCTGAATAATTTTTAGGTTAAATGTTTCCATATCGTTGATAATTTTATTGCATATTTCTACGACGCTGATAAATTCATCTCGGGTGAGAGAGCCGGATTTGAGAGATATTAACAACAGCGAAAAATCATTATTCATTGCTGTGAAATTTTCATCGATTTTAAGATCGTCAGCAACAAGAAATTTCCCTCCCCCAACATTATCGTGAAAGATCTTAAAAAAATCTCTAGTGATTGTGCGATCTTGATAACTCTTTATTGGATTATCAGATTTTATTCTGTCGGTGATATAATCAGTTTTTTGTGGTTCTGGTAAATCAACGGTTTTTCCACCGGGTGGTTTTTCAGGCCATCCTAGTACGGTTCTAATAGAACTCTGATATATATCTACGACGTATTCTTCTGAGTTTATTTCAATTGCGGATGATAGCGTCGGCTCATGAACCGTTATAGCGATTTTTGATTCTTTTCCAGTAATCGATTTTATTCTACGCGCGAATTCATCATTGATTTGTTCGATTTGGTATGACCCTGTTGGTATCGAAACGACGTTCCAGTCTGGAGTCCCGTCATCTTTATTCTTATTTGCAAACACTAAAGAATTATTGGGTTGTTGACCACCAAATGATTTTGATCTGATATTAGGCCAACTGTGATACACTCGTAGTTTTGCTAGCGCTATCTCCTTCACGGGGACCGGAGAGGGGAAATTCACACTAAACTCGGGTTTCGTTGATGTTATAGATATCATGCTTGTTTGTACTGGGTTCGTGTTCTCCACTACTCGTTGAAGTAATTCCTGCGGTGTTGTCATTGTTATTATACTCATGTTGTATTTCTAATTTTGGTATCGAGGAATCATAAATACTGACCGTCACTGAGAACTCACAATCTGGTATGGTTGAGATTATTGAGATCATTTTGGTTTTGGGGTTTGTTTTTGGGTTCGTGTTTTCTAATTCCATCGGTGTTGTCATTGTTATTATATTCATGTTGTTGCTCTAATTTCGATATCGATGAATCAAAAATACTGACCATCGCTAAGAATTCACTATCTGATATAATTGTATTATCGAGTGACGACGATATCATCAGGGATAACTGCGAATATGCGGTTGATGCAATATGAAATTGAATTAAGTAATTCTGCAGTTTACTCTGGCTGCATGATGATATCTTTTTTGCTATCCCGGTTGATATACCCCCGATTGTAGCCACCGCAGAAATGCAAATTGGAACTACGACCGGGGCAATCATTGTAACCGATGCAAGTATTATTCCGGCGCCAGCGAGAACGCTTGACACCGAGTACACAATAACATCAATTGCGGTGATTCTTCGTCGGTATTTTTTTATTTTTATTTGATACTCCTCAGTGAGGGTTTTGAGTCTATTCTGAAATTCTCTGACCTGATCATAGCGACATTGAGTTGATGAAATCATTGTTATTTTAAAAAAGCTAGCGTTTTCAATTGTGAAATCCGAACGATTCAGTTATTTACTTAAATCCGCTACGAATTCCACATACCATGTTACTGGTGTCCCAACCAAACTTTTATCAGTAGCTGTTATAGTGAACTTTTCAGTTGTATCCTTGTCGATGATCGTTGAAATCGTATTATTAACCCCGGATGAACTCAACGATGAAATATTAAATTGAGCCGTTGTCACCAGTGTTAATCGATAAATACCTTTAACGGTTGCAGTGATATCTAATTTGTTGTCTGTAGATGTCCACGCAAATGATCCGTGTTGGATTGTGTACACGACGTTGTTGGTTTTCTCATGAGGAATTTTTGTTTTTTCAATGATTGTTATCATCCTCGAAAAATCACCTTTGACGGCTTCGATGAAGTTTTTCGTCTCATCGATGGATTTTTTAATATCAGGGAGTTTTATTTCAATTTTATCTAACGGGGTTCCAATAAATTTATCAATGATATTTCTACGAAATGATGTAAACTGTTTTCCGTTTTCTTCAATTTTAGATTGAAGTGTTGCTAGTTCTAACAGAGAATTATCCAACTCATTTTCATGGGTAGCAATCTTATTGTCGTGGGCGGCAATCCTGTTGTCGTTGTCGGCAATCATGCGGTTGTTGGTGATAATCATCTTGTCGTGGGTGGCAATCGCGTCTGTGATCGTAGACACAAGTGCACCTGGTTTAAGTCGTCCGTCGCTGGAATACAACGCAATAGAGTTTTCAGTGGCGTCTTGCTGCCGTTTTAAAATGTCATCCGCGGATATATTACTGGCTTTAAGTCGTCCGTCGTTGGAATACAGCGCAATAGAGTTTTCAGCGGCGTCGCGCTGCCGTATCAAAATATCATCCAATGACACATCACTGCTTTTCAATTTACCCTGCTTGTCTTGAAATACAACTATTTCGTTCGGGTCAACACTTGCTAAATTTAACGTCTCAGCGATTTCATCTTCAATTATTTTTTTTATATCCTTGATAGAATCAGGGGGTGCAGTGCCATCGGGTTTGGGTTTCAAAGATCTCCCCCAAATATCAATCATGTTATTGTAAAACTCTTTCTCTCTCTAAAATCTTTGTTGACGACTTCGTTGAAAAATCTTCGATTTTCTCCAGCGATTACTAGTGTATTCATTCACGACAATATGTGGTGGTTTTCCGCTTGGGTTACTCAAGGAGTTAGAAATAGCGTCAAGGACATTTAATACTTCGCTGCCACATATTGGTGGGTCATTCATTTGTTGTGTTGGTAGCGTAGAATACCAAGTCTTCATTGGAAGGGTTTTTATATAACGCAAAAACTCTTTTGGTGGGGCTAATCCATATGAATCAAAATAGACAATCCCACGTGGATCAATAGCGTATGCAACCCAGTGAGTTCCGGGTCCGGTGCTGTTATCTAAATTAATGATTCCGGTTTCAACGCTGTTTGGTTGATGTGGTAATTGATCTTTCATAAAGACACCTCTGAAGTTTTTAATCGCTAGTTTTTTAGCAGCATCCATTAAATCAAAATTGGACATGGGAACCATCGAAGATTTGGGAACCATAGGTTCCTCAATTAATAAACCGGTCCTAGTCTTAGACCCTTTCCGCTGTACCACGAATACGGGGTTCCTGGTAGTCTTAGACCCTTTCCCTTTTTTTTATATCCTTTCCCAGTTGCCTTCTTTAGTGCCATTCCTGCTGCAGTACCAACGGCTCCTAACGCTGCCGCTTTAGCCACCGCTGGGGCTGCTGCTGCAATCAATGCTGGTATCGCAGCTAACAACGGGAATATACCGCCTGTTTTAATCATATTTTTGATAGCAGCCGCAGAAAGAGTAATCTGGACACCTTTTTTTGCTACTAGTGCATCATTGAAATGTTTCACCTGACGAGTTGTCAGCGATAGTTTATTTGCACCACCAGTCATTTGGTTGGGTTTCAACGTGATTGTGGTTCCACATTTTTTAGCTGATTCCGATTGCAATTTTTTTAATTGACCGGGAGTTAACGCAACACTAATAACACTATATGACATTATACATAATAGATTGATTCTAATGGAAAAATCCGAAGGATTTTCAATTACATGTTTTCCACTGGTGCATCTACCACTCTCATTCTTCCACCAACACCTTCAAGTAGCATTGATTTATCACTGAGAATGACAGCAACCGCTCTATAATTCGGGATAAGGATAGGAGGTACCCCACCAACTGGTGGACCAGTCGGACGGGTTACACGGGCTCTAAAGTGTATATCAACGACAGATTGTCTTGTTAAATCAAGATGTTCCAGCGAAAAGTAATAAATCGGATAGAGGCTTTTAAAATCTAATTGTGATATTTGCAAACCAGTATCCACATTTAGATCACGTGACATATATGACAACAGGTTATGATACACGCGTGCAATATGATTCTGACCGTAATCAAGTTGTATATCCTCGGATGGTTCCTGCTGTCCGTTTATTCTCAGCGAGACTTCATTAACACCTAACTGATCAAATATCATATGGCTTCGTTCTTGATTACCAACTCGCGCATTATTCTGTAACGCTACGAATATATGACGTGGAGCTGAAACCCCTTGTTTTGATGCCAGGTGCCATGTGAATGTACCATCAACACTGTCCTGTTTAATATCCGTGGTCACTGATAACCAACTCAACAACGACTTTCCTCCTTGATCCATAAATGATAGTAGTCGCTGTTCTTCGGTGATTGATGGAGTTAACGCTGGCATCCACAATGATAGTTTTGTTAAAATGACTTTACCGGGAGCAACCCCAGCATTACGCCAGATTGCATCATCATCAGTACCCTTTCGTACAAGCGCTACTGTGTGTTTAGCTCCATAAATAACTTTTCGGACGTTTCTACAGAATCCAAATATATGATGCAGTGGAATCGCACATGAAAATCGTCGACGCTGCCCATGCAACGTTGCTACACGTGTTGCAAATCCTAAATTGAGATTACCATTAACGCCTCCGAGAATATCAAACGCAGCTCCGGGTCTAGTTCGACGTTCTGGATTAGCTGCTTCCTGTTGATCGGCTTCTGCATTATCTCTTGCTGTTAACACTTTAATGAATTGAATGTGATCAGCGTTATCAGAGGTATCCTTTGCAAACATCATAGATGGACCCGCTGATCTTGAATAATCATCAGAATATCTCGCTAACCCTATGATTGTTGTGGCCACATCAACTTCACGGTCAATGGATTCAATTTCTTTTCCATCAATGAGATATCTAGCGCTTTCAAATAACGCCATTATGCCGTTATTAACAAAACCAACTCGGACATTTGCGTTATTGTCATATGGGGTATCAGCTGCAACATTTGTTACAAGTTCTCCTTCTACTTCAATAAATGCCTCACACGGTAGGAAGTATTTACTGGTATCATGAACTTGAAGTTCAATTCGCGATCGGAGATCTGGTTGTACTGCGTGATAGGAATAAAATTGAAAATCGCGTACAGAATCATTCTTGAGAACTGGGGCATCCATATCAAATGCTGGATCAGGTGACCTTTTGAACATTTTATTCTATTTATCAGAGTCTAAATCGCGATTTTCCATTTCATCGTCGTGTTTTTTTAAAGCCACTTCCTGCTATCATGTTTGCTATCGTGTTATTTTGGTCCCCTTGATTTATCAAGGGAGTCACCAATGATGCTAGTTTTTCATCTACTGCGTTATTTATTATTTTACTAACACTTGCAGGCATTTCTGCTGTAGATGGCAATGGTACCGGTTTCTTTTTTCGTCTCACTAATGATGTTATTTTATTCTTCGCAGCTGAAAACGCTTTTCCAGCGAAATCTCCAGCGAAATCTCCGATTTTGCCAATACCCTTATCACGAATAACATCAATTGCTTTCATTCCTAATTGTTTAGCCAACGGCATCACTTTTGGAGCCATTCTCGCAAATAACCCTGCAATGGTATTACCTAAACCATCTCCGTAGTATGCTCTATAAACCGGAAACCGTGAATTAACTACGTAGACGGGGGTTGGTTTATCATGATTGTAGTGTATGATCATTATTTGAAATCAGAAACAATTTTTCAATTGACTTTTCAATTCAGTCTCGGTGATTAATCACTGTGATACCCACTTTCCACTAACTCGCCAATGAAATCTCGATATGTGCTGATATCCATGATACCACCCTGAAATAATCGTCTACAGATATCAGCTGCTTCATTAATTATTTCCGGTGAGTTATTTCCAGCTCGTTTCCCTCCGATGAGAACCTCTAACCGTGATATATCACTGAGAACACTACCAGGACATACCCCACTTTGGGGTCCACTGGAATCTTGCAATCCGCTTCCGCTATAACCAGTTGCTTCATCTATTTTTTCTAAATTCGTAGTTTGTAAATAATCATCATCATCATCATCACGTGGTATTTGTTGTTTTTTAGGTGAAAAAGATATTTTCTTTGCAGGTTGCTGTCGCCGCCTTTGCGTTTTTTGCGGTTTTTGTTGTTGTTTAAACTCTTCGTATTGATTATACACTGTACCCACCGCATTGATATATTCAATGTATGATGCACTATTTTTCTTAATCAGACCTTTTTCAGTTTTGATTTTATAGAATATATCAGCCCAGTGAGTTATATTTCTAACATATTTATGATGTTCTGGTTTCAACCATTTTTTTCTGTTTTCATAGGACGTAACAACAAGCGCAGGAATTTCTGCTGGATCAGTCTTATCAATTTCTGCTAACCCTTCTTCGTTAAATCTCACGAGTAAATCATCTACTGTTCTTTTTGATTCTATTTTTTGTACGGCCTGTTCTGTTTGTTCAGTTTTCGCTGCTATTTTTTCGAGTTCACCAATAACAGATTTTCCCGTCTCGGGACCATCTCCCAGTATAGCGCGCTCTACTCCCTTCGTTGCTGTTGTTACTGGTTTAAACAATTCTTCAGATCCCGCAGCAAAATCAGTCTGAAGACTCTGTCGTTGTTGTAGTTTATTCCGTACAGAGTCACGAATTGGTACAAATCTCCTGATTGCATCCAGTCGTTCACGAGCCAATCGGGTTGTTAATGCTTCATTGACCATTATTTGAAATCAGAAACAATTTTTCAATTGTAAAACAATTTTTTTTAATCCCGACCTAACACCATCGGATGGTCATGGAAGTGTTATTTCATCCTATAACGGCTTCTATCATTGATGAGGGAAGTATCAAAATTGTATATAAAATAAATAATACTGATAGTTCCCTCACTTTTTTGACATGTCGGATGATTTTTAATACGGTCATGGAAGTGTTTTAACAGCTCTATCATTGATGAGGGAACTATCAAAATTGTATATAAAAATAATTAATACTGATAGTTCCCTCACTTTTCCATTGATCATCCATCGATTTTTGACATCCATTGAGGGTCGGCTAAAAAAAATGATAATGGTCGGGCAATCAAATAATGATAAATGGTCGGGCAATCAAATAATGATAAATGGTCAATCAAAATTGTTCATTTTCTTGAATTAACGCCCGTAGGTTTCTAACTTTAGAATTAACCTCCTTTTTCAATTCGTATTCGTACCCCAATTCTTTTCGTATTCGTTCTACGATGGTATACAACGGAGCGAACACACTTACGTCACTGGAAAATGCGAGAGAGTCCCGAATAGAATTCTGAATTCTTTTGATGAGCGCATACTTCTTTGGTAGCATATATTTATTGTTGTTAACTCCGTATTCTATATCCTGAAAATCAGACATGATTTGATCAGGATTTAACCCATCTGATAGTTCAATATCCCAACTTTTCAATTTTGAAATCTCGGATATGATGCTATTCATGTTTTCAGAATTCATTATTCTATAATAATGATATATTTCTAAATGAAAAATATGACGTATTAGACATAACTAAATTGAATTTTCTGTCCGCTCTTTTTTGAAATAGCCGTTTTGGTTATTCCCTCTGCAACGAATCGTACTGAGGATATACAAATATCGAAGTGCCTACTGGCTTCATTCATTGATTGAAATATTTTTTCTTCGTTAGTTATCGTATTCAAAGATTTCACAGGTCTCTTCCCAACCGTTTTGCATTTTCCAGTCTTCCCTCGTTTGGTATTCTCACTTTGAGTAACAGCCTGCAGATTTGATAAAGAATTGTTCATTGGATTAGAATCGATATGATCAATAACAAAATCATCCTCGATCAATCCATAAAAACACTCGTACACGAAACGATGATTGCGATAAAATTTCTTTCCAGCGCGAAACTTCAAATACCCCATACCATTATCAGAACCAACTGGTTTCTTCAGTCTACGGTTTCTTACAACACCATCAATGGATGCTTCATAATTTGTGATCACAGGGTGTTGTCTGAATTCTTGGTTCATTCGTATACATAATACTATTGTTTGTCTAATTCATTGTTTGGTTTAATGATAAATCTTTCGATGTAATCTTGAGGAGTTCTTATGATTTTATCCCTGACTTTGTCAAGGATACTGACTTTATCAGTGTCAGCGTCAAGGATACTGACTTTGTCAGCGTCAAGAATACTGACTTTGTCAGCGTCAAGAATACTGACTTTGTCAGCGTCAGGGTCATAATTTCTGATTGATTGTCCATTTTTTATTCTTTTATCATAATAACGCTTCAACTCCCTGTATCGCTTACCACCGCAATTCAAACACAACCGTGATTTCCCCCTAACCCCAACCCCACATAGAATACAGGGTAACGGACCAAGGCTTCCACGTCGAAAGCTTTGCATATGATACCCACAAAACTCATTTCTGCATGATTTGTTACACGGGGTTACTGATCCAATCATAAGCCACTTGCAGTGATTCATTATATAAAAATCTTTCATTTAAATGCTTGTTTTAATTATAGCATGATGGAGTTCAAGAGATTGACTTCGAGAAATGCTAAATTTAATGCTGATAGAGAGTTTAAGAGATTATTGAAAATCAATCCTAGATTTAATCTCGATAGACCCAAAAAACGTCCAAGAGACGGAAACATGAAAGAGTTTAAGAGATTATTGAAAATCAGTCCTAGATTTAATCTCGATAGACCCAAAAAACGTAACAAACGTCCAAGAGACGGAAACATGAAAGAGTTTAAGAGATTATTGAAAATCAGTCCTAGATTTAATCTCGATAGACCCAAAAAACGTAACAAACGTCCAAGAGACGGAAACATGAAAGAGTTTAAGAGATTATTGAAAATCAGTCCTAGATTTAATCTCGATAGACCCAAAAAACGTAACAAAATCAATCCTAGATTTAATCTCGATAAACCAAAAAAAACGTCCAAGAAATTATCCTGGAAAGATGCTCAATTCAATCTCGATATAGTTTCTAATACACCAAAGAATACAATTCTTGATAAAGCCATGATTAGTAAAATCAGAGACTGTTTTAATGAATTCAAACGTGATGGAGCATCCTATTGTTGGTCAACATTTCGAATTGATGGTGTTGTTGACGCTACCATGAATGATGAAAAAGCAGCAGTGATAATTTCACGTGTTGGGGAAAAACGGTATTTTTTCCAATCAAATTCATTATTGAAGTCGATGGCAAATGGATTATTAGGGATAAATTTGAACCAATCCTCAAGAATAAAAAAGCTGTCATTGTGAGTAGAGATTCCAAACCAGGAATTCTAGCCGGCATTGACAAACCATACTACGAAAGATCTTATCCCGTAACAGCAATGGTTTATGGGATATATCCGTTAAATGATAAACCCGATATCGCAAAACTAGCTCCTATGAAATATTCGTCAGGGCTTAATTGTGTAGCAACACGGGTAATGGAGCACTTCACAAATGCATCCCGAGGAAATAAACTAACTGATCTGCGACGTAGGAAAATAACCGAGTGGGAACTGACAGTGAAACAGCATGGTGCAAAGATTTCTGATATAGCTAAATTAGAAACATCATTAAGATTTCCAATAACAGTTATGACGATAACCGGAGAGGTTTTATACGAACCGAAATATAACAAAAATGGAGCACCAATACAGATTATTGATCATAACAAACACGCGTGGACACCTGCGGTAACAGTATTTCCACGAGAACGAACCGTGAAATATATCCCTAAGGAGTTCGTCGGGGATGTTTTCTATGAAGAGAGATTATTTGATGCTATTCATGCGTTGTGTAAGGATGATCCTGTGTCAGTGTGGTTACTTAGAAGTGATGAAGATCCCGAAATAGGATTCGATCAATTTGTAAAACCAAATGGTGAATTATATCGCGTTGAAGAATTAGATAATAGAATGAGAAAAATCGCTAGTGATTTTTCACCGGAGAATTCCCATGAAAAACTACTCAGGGATAGTTTTACTATTCCATCAGTGGTAGCTCACTTCGCAAGAGAAAAAAACTCATGGCGTCCAACACGAAGTGATTTTCTCGAGGATGTTAAATTGAGTTGCGTCGAATTTGGTCATGGAGGATTGTGGAATACGAAATACTCACGTGATGGTATGATTTCAATTGATATAGCCGCGTGTTATCCCGGAAGTTTTCTCGGATATGGGGAATGCGCTGAGTACTTCAAACGATTTGGACACCCCACGCATGAAATGACTCGTGTTGCGATTAATGGACCATTGCCTGATTTTGATTTAACCGGATTCGCTCGTGTGATATCATTCGAATTAGCTACAGGGTTACATCCGTGTAGTTATGTTTGGCTCGGTAGACATCTATCTGAAAAGGCCTGGATGCCAATAGTGCTATTGAGATATATGATTGATTGTGGTATGCTAATATCGTTGATTGTTTCCGAGGCTATTATATGCTATCGAGCTCAGAAAGAAGTTTGGCTACCACAACCCGATCTAGATCGTATAATCAACGAACTACGAAAACAATTCCCTGATTTCAATGAAGAAGAAATCATAAATTGGTCTAAGAAGTTATTTGAAATTAAAAAAGAACAAGCAAAAGATCTCGGACGAAGAATAATCGGTAAATTCACTCAAGGTGGACGGTACGACAACGCAAAATATTCTTCGCGGTTGATCATAGATGTCGCTGAATACGATTTTATTGTAGCGGATTTAATGAAACAGGGAAAACTTGTATCCCGTAAGGATGCTTTTCTATCCAATGGTGAGAAAATGGGTACGGTTGTTACCTACTGTGATGGATATAATTCCCAGTACACACATTTGAGAAGTTCAATGCTAGCCTATGCTTCTATTAATCTATTTTCGATGATAAATAGATTTCCTAATACCGCGGTTAGAGTGGCCACTGATTCGATGTATATACACAATAAGTACAAATCAGCTGTAGCTAAATTCACAGATCCCGAAGAAAATTGGGGGCGTTGGCGATTTAAAAAGGAGATGCTACATGAGTATTGTGAATCCGCAGACGTTGCCATGGATGATAAATATCTTTGTTGTAACCGTATTGAAAATCAATCAGAATTTTCTAATGCACCACCGGTATCTGATCCAGTATGTAGATACAAGACAGTTTATTTAAACGGTTGTGGTGGGTCAGGAAAGACAACTCGTGCAATTGAATTATTTCGTCGGTCAACCATGATTGTGCTAACACCGACTCACAGACTCGCCAGAGAGATGATACAGCGAGGGGTAAATGCCTGTACTTACCATAGTTTCTTTCGATGGAAGGGTGACAAATGGACTCCTGAGCGTATGGGTGATAAATTCATTCCTGAAATCATCATTTGGGATGAAATATGCACAGTGTCATTAGATGTATTACAAACATTTCTTGAGTGGTTGTTAAACAAAAACACAAAAGTCGTCATGTGCGGTGATCACGGCCAACCACCACCATTTGTCGGTTCATCTCCACATGAATGGCTAAGGGGTTTTGTAGACTACTATGAAGAAATCACCACTGATTATAGATCACTTGATGAACGATTACGCGAGTTCAAAGCGCTAATTAGATTACAACCGGATAGAATCCAATGCGAAATAGCGCGTGAAGTGATTTCAGAAACTCCAATGAATGATTTCTGGGAAACATGGAGACCAAATGATTTGATAATTGCAAGTAGAAAAATAGTCAGGGACACACTTCAGATGAAGTTATTTGAATTGCATAAAGAAAAATTTGCAACGCTTCCAGTACCCCTTTGTTATAGGCCATCGGATACACGAAAACAGAACATTGAAGTTGATATTCCAGGACAAAGTGAAAAACAAATTCTCGTATTAAATGATATTGTGCTGGTTGATATCAGCGTCGTTGAAGATGCATTGCGTGCTAATAAATCCCCGTGGACGCTAGGATACGCAGCAACAATACACTCTTCACAGGGATTGACTATATCGGATACAATTGTTTGGATGGTGGATAATCACATCGAATGGTCGAATTTAGTCTATCTCGCAGTATCCAGAGTACGAAAAATAAATCAACTTCGAAGAGTTGTTTTCGATGATAATGACACAACAATAAGTGATATTGATGTTAAAATTATTGATAAAAAACTCTCCGGTTACAAACAACAGGATAAAAAAAAACAACGAGAATTTGATATTGATGCTGAATTAATAATTACGCTGAAGAAACAACAGAATAATCACTGCGCGAGTTGCAATTGTATAATGCGTTGGCAGTATTCGGATAAGGATCCTCGCCAATTCACCGTAGACAGAAAAAATAACAATCTCGGTCATATCAGAAACAATGTGATGTTGACTTGTCTTGAGTGCAATAGACGCAACGGTGCTAGTTAAGACCATGCGGTGGCATGGTTGTTGTCGAGTAAATCCTCGCTGAGGAGCAGTTGAATCCAGTTTATAGACTGGAGGTCTACCAGTTGATCGTGTTATACTAGATATCTTATGCGTAGTGACGCTCCAAATAGGATCAGTAGCCCTTTTTCTACCCCCTTCAAGCTCTCCTGGTTCGTATAAGTACCTCACAATGACATTACTACCAAGAATTGGTTCTTTGAAATCTTTTTGTGGTTGTACGGGTATTGACTTCTTTTTAATCGCGTTGATAGGTTTCATGTTGATTGTTCTAGTAATCTCGTTATTCAGTGCAGTAATCACAGATGGTAATCTTTTGACCCATTCACGGGATCGCTTTTCTTGGATGAATTCTTTTGCGTATTGATATCCAAATAACCGCTCAGCAATCGTGTGATTAAATCGTTCGACAATGGCCTGATCGCGATGTAGTGCAGTATGCCCTCGTCGTATGGTGACATTATGATTTTTCATTGTAGATAACACTGCACCCTGAAATTCCTTGCCAGGATCAACCTGCAATAGATTTGGCCAGTGCAGAGGACCTCGTCGATAAATCCTTTCAAATGCAGAAGCGACTTCAGTGGCTGATTTTGTTTTTAACGGTTCTGCTTCTTTGTATCGACTTGCAATATCAACTACGGTTAAAGCGTATTTGTAACCACGATCATGTGGCAGAAATAATATATCAGCCTGATGAACTTCATTAGGAGCGGTCACATCAAAATGCGAGAATTGAATTTGTTTAGGCGGTGGTAGATAAATTTGCCATAGTGCCTGTTTGGATAACCAATTAGCCGCAGTGGTTTTTTTCACCTTTGCAGCGCTAGCGAGTTTATGGACTGCTGATTTACCCCTCCAGTATCCTCTTGGGGAATAATAAATTGATTCCATATTATTAATTACCGGCACCTAACATCAATTTACTTTTCATAGCCGATTTTATCAAAAATGAAGCCAATTTTTCTTTGAAGGATTTATCAGGAATAGCATTTAACGCATGAATTAATTTCACATCCGCGAGATGCCTGTTTTGCAGATTGCTGCTTTTATAAGCAACATCATGAAGGTGACAGGCCTTATCAATGGCGTTTATTGGTTCTTCACCGGGGTTGGGTTGATTTTGATTATTGAGTCTGATATCAAGTCTGGTTCCCGGTCCACAGTAGCTATATCCCGGAAGGTGCTTTTCTCCGGGGTACTTTGCCCATGTGGTTCCAGGGAGCTTTGCCAATTTGGCTGCGATATCACCTCCTCGTTTTTTTTTAAATCAGATCTCATAGACACAAATCTAAATTTCTTTGTACCACATTGCACGCATTTACCAGAAAGCGCTGATCGGTTATTTTTAGTTGTAACCGTCGTCACATCATCTGTGCCAGTACGCGTTTTACACTTCACACAATATAGATCCATAATTTATGTATAGAAATATGGATATAATTGATTTTTCAGCGACTAAAAGAAGAGAACCGGTTAAGCATCATGCAGCGCTACCAAACTCTATCCGGATGATTATAATCGGGCCATCTGGATCCGGTAAAACGCAATTGTTACTCAATTTAATAATGAGATGGATGAAGTGGGATAAGTTGTATTTAATTGCCCCTAGCGTAGATGATCAACGATGTTATGAAGTGCTAAATGATTTTAATGAAAACGCTTCAGAAATTAAGGGTGAGAACGCCATTGAATTTATAACCGATATCGATGAAGCACCGAGTATTGATGATATTGATGGAGATATTAACAATTTAGTCGTATACGACGATATAATGTTGGATAAACAAAAAAATCCTGCTAGGATCTTTTCCCGGGGGCGTCACAAAAACACTGACGTGATATATGTCACTCAACGCTACACTCAGGTTCCAAAAGTTATCAGAGATAACTGCAATTTATTGTCTGTATTCAACGGAGTTGATACTCATACTCTTAGAAATATTTGGCAGACATGGTGCTCTGATATGGACTTCAATCAATTTCGAGATTTCTTTAGTCATGCTCAGTCGACTCCGCACGGATTCGCAACAATAAATCTACATGATCCTCGGACACGATATCGTATCGGACTGGATCAAATATTCGGTTGAAATCATTTATTATTTTTGTTAACCCATAGCAGCAGAGAGGGTGGATGACAACAAGTTGCGACCAAAATTGATTAAAAAATCGTAAAATCTCCGTTTTCATTTTTTTAGTTAAAATGAGATTTCGTAGGAAGGCTCGTTTTAAGATTTCAATCAGTTTTTTGTCTGAAAACGTTGTAGGGTTTGCCCCTGAGATATTTTTTTTTGGTTAAAATGGGATTATAGGACGGCTCGTTTTAGGATTTCAATCAAAAAATTGATTAAAAAATCGTAAAATCTCCGTTTTCATTTTTTTAGTTAAAATGAGATTTCGTAGGGAAAGCTCGTTAAGATTTCAATCAATTTGTCTCAAAACGTTGTAGGGTTCGCCCTTTTTTTGGTTAAAATGAGATTATAGGACGGCTCGTTTTAGGATTTCAATCAAATTTTGTCTCAAAACGTTGTAGGATTCACCCTCTCTGCTGCTGCTTTGGTAAATATATAGGACCTTTTCCACACAGCATTAATTGCTTCAGTTGTAACATACCTGAAGACTTACATCACATATTTAATAACTGTAAAAACAACCAGAAGGAAAGGAACATATTTAGATCTAAACAACTAAACATCTCTGCACCAAGTACATACCCGGAAGTAATTCAATTAAATAACACCAACCCCCAAAAATCAATTCAACACATAATAGAATTACTAAGAACATCAGGGCCCCTTGAAAAAATATAATGCAAATAATACTATATAATAAATAACACCCGTAAGGAATGCCCCCTGTTGGTCACATGGGTTCATTGGCCAATCAGGGGACAGGACCTGCAACCGCGTAAATACGTTAAGCGGAATTTGTATAATAACAAAAAATAAAATAAACAATATCCATAAGGAATGCGAATGCATAGGACCTGAAGGGTTCCGTTACTTGAAAAAAGCCCACCTACACTACGCTGGTTATAACGCCCCGGATGGTATCTGTGCTAAACAAACCTAATAGGATACTTTAAAGATATTGAAATTTATAGACTATACAGATAAACATTGAAATTTGCAATCTAACAAAGTAAAGAACAAAACAGAAACAATAAACAAGTGTATAGGAAACCACCTCTCTTCTGTCTATTCTTACAACTCTTCCTACATACAGCCTCATTGACAGCATTATACAACCAAACTAGGAATGTATTTACAGTTAAAAACCCCAACAAACCGGGATATCCACATGGTCTAAACGGGACCATCTAAAACGTCTCCTGCTTTATGGCCTCAAACAGATTTTATGAGGTAGTCTCAAAGTCCAAAGACTATCAGGCCCAGCGACACAATGTCGCAACATAAAAATATTTACTGTAAGTAAGATCACTAAATTATTACCATATAAGGTAGTCAATGCCCAGACTATCAGGCCCCGCGGCACAAAGCTGCACTATAAACTAAGTTATAAGAACTAAGGCCTATAACATGATTTAGGTGGTCAATACCTGACCATCTAGCAAGTCAGCACACGCTGCAATAAATTTTTACACAATAACCTTAATTACTTTAAAACTTCTACGTTGGATAACTACCAACGCGAGAATAGGCTGACATATGAGGTTATATACTCTACTTTAATAACAGCACAAAGTATTCCGAATTGTTAAGGGAGAACACGGAATGGATACGACGGAAGGAGGCAACTTCAAGATGGAGGAACAACAAAACCAAGGCACCAAAGAAGGACACGGGGACACGCCGGACGGAATGAGGGAACTTCGGTTACACCCTGTAACACTCCATCAAAAAGCCCTTTTAAAGGCTATTTATACTTACAGAGTTTCCTTTTGGCTCAGAAACTCTATTCGACAATCTCTTTCTTCAAAAATCAGACTTGATCAATTTTGGCTGTCCACCATCAAAATTAACAACCCATTTAACCCGACATTGACCAACCTACACATGTCACTTGACATACCTAGTTTACAAAATTGATAGGGAACACACAAAATGTACACTCTGTACTAGACAAAAATTGGAATGTTATGATGTTAGGAAAAAATATAACTTGAAAGATTGACTCAATTGCACAGGTGGCTTACACAATATCGGTATAGGATGTCCACTAGCAACAACTGGACTCGATTTGATAAGGCTAGGGCGTGCAAGACGAACGACATCAAGGTGCCAGTTCACAGATCCTTTTCCTCCTCCTCCGCTGCCTGACTCCAACACCAGCAAATGACTAGAAGTGGAAACCATTTTTCACTAGTCATCATTCGGTGCCATTGCACCTCTAGCTCTGCATCCTCCGATTGGTTGATAGGGTTGAGTGCGTGGCTGTTCTATTCCCACTCACCTAGGTCTTTCATTCATGTCGATAGCTCCGTATAGGGTGCGGCATGACGACCAAATTAAATAGCATACTATGTATGCATAAACGCCCGTGGGGATGTGGCACCATTCCTTCCTCACGGGAAAATCTAAATCACTACCATATTAATTGGTAGTGTAAAATAGTGAACAAATGACCCTTTGTGGCCGGTTTCACTTAAAACCATAATTCATTCATTCATTCCGGTCTGGGACTAAAAGATTACCTTGGATACAGCGCCTCCCTTTCACTACGGTCACTTCCCTCCTTCGCCTCTTCCGCTGACTGCGTCCGATGGTTGATATAATTCAAACAGCACAAAATTGTGCATTAAAGCGGGGGGTGTGGCACCATTCCACCCCCCGAACTAAATAAACAGTCCCCAGACGTAAATGCCTTTAGGCGAAAACGTCTTTAATTCTACAGCAGCAGAACCAGTCTGGCCATCCATTGTTTGACTCATCCTCCTACGAAGATGTGCTCAAGACTAGCTAAGCTGAACGAAGCTTACGTCACTCTGCATCGTATCAGACACAATCTGATGCCAAAGCCTGAAGAGATAGAGAATGTTAGAATGCTACAAGTTGTCCATTCTATAACTGGACTGAATTTGGCTTTTGTATGACTTTCTCGTTTCAGGTGTGGACGGCATGCGTGGCGTGCTGGCTTGCTGTTTGCGTGCTCTGTATATGTGTGCTGGCCAGCCATCCGAGACCTTTTCCGCCTTTTCCTCGACTGCTTACCAAAATTACTAGCGAAATGAGAAAACATTTTCCCTCTAACCCAAATGTTCCTTCGTGAACGGTGGCAACTATAAAACACCAACTAGTTAGTCAGTCTGGCTTGCCTGGATTGGGGCCCGCACAGGTGTACAGCCTGGTACAGCTCTGTGCCTAACCCAGTCAGTCCTTCAGGGAAGCCGACCGAAACCTCTCCCTTTTTACATCTATCCTTATAAAATTATATTTTATTACTTTATTTTATTTATTTATTTATTTTTCGGGAATAGGGGAAAGTTGGTGCAAACTGCGAGGAAACAGGCCCTTTCCCATACTGGGAATCGCCTGGATTGGGGCCCGCACAGGTGTACAGCCTGGTACAGCTCTGTGCCTAACCCAGTCAGTCCTGCAGGGAAGCCGACCGAAACCTCTCCCTTTTTTACATCTATCCTTATAAAATTATATGTTATTATTATTTTATTTATTTATTTATTTTTCGGGAATAGGGGAAAGTTGGTGCAAACTGGGAGGAAACAGGCCCTTTCCCATACTGGGAATCGCCTGGATTGGGGCCCGCACAGGTGTACAGCCTGGTACAGCTCTGTGCCTAACACAGTCAATCCTGCAGGGAAGCCGATTGACCCCTTCCACCCCCCACCCCCCTCTTCTAAATCTCTGTATGTCCGTCTTTACTGTCCTGTCTGTTTTCTATGTTACATGTTCGTAGATATTGAATTCTCACAGTGACGATTGGTATGAGAATTCCATTCGGCTAACCACTTAAAACCAAATATGAACCTTTCGGTCCACACCCAACCAAAATTCAAAACTTACAACAACCTAATCTGAAAAAAAACTACCAGTCATTCTGACACCATAGCTTAGGTTTTTTGTTTTTTCTAGGGGGAATTGTCCTCGTAAGAAGGGCTTTTTCCCGGCCTGATAAGGACTTTACAGTACACTCTGTACATAGCTAGGGCATAGTGATAGACGTTAGGAAATTCCGTAACTTAAAAATCTCGATACAATTGCACAGGTGGCTCACACATTATTGGCTTAGGGCAACCACTAGCATAACTGGACTGAATTTGACATAAAATTGCAGCGAGACCTTCTAGTCAGGTGTGGGCATCCATAGCTGTTGCTGTCTTTCTCTCTGTGTGCTCGGCGTGTGTTGCTGCGTCGCGGGTTGTGTGCTCCGGGAGTGCCTTGGGAGCGCCAGTGTGTGACGGGGATCCTGACCGGGACCTTTTCCGCCTTTGCCTCTTCTTGCACATTTAGCATACTGATTGGATGATAGGGGGGAGGTGTGGATGGGCACTTACCTTACTGCCCCAGGGCTTACATCTATACCGGTAGTTACTTCTTAGTAATGCGGTATAACGCCAAATTAATAAGTGCACTAGTGTGCACAAAACGCCTGAGGGGAGGGAGTAGCGACCCCTCCCCAAGGGAAAATAAATGTCCAGTGATACGCTGGATATAAAAGTAGCCCATATGACCCTTAGTGGCCGGTGGTTACTATAAAACACCAAAGTAGTAGTAGTAGTCAGTCTGGCTACCTATCGTTGGCGTATCGACCCAAAGAAGAAGATGAGTTGAGAGAGCTTTAAATGCACCTGGAGAATGCTAGACGTCTCCTGGACGAACTGACAATGGAGGCCATAGCAGAACAGGCCAGGATTGAAAAAGAAGAGGAGGAAAGAAAAAAGAAAGAAGAAGAGGAGAAGAGAAGACCGATCTTGCCTCACCGCATGATGGTTAAAGCCTGTCGGGTGAAACCTGAGGTGAGGACGCCTTCACCACCAGAATCAGCTCGTCAAGCACAGGCAGCTTCCTCTTCACTCCCAATCACAAGAGTGAATTGGGCGCAACAACCACAGTCTCAGCCGCAACATATCGCCCCATATTACTACTTATGTATCTGTTTATTATGTATGTTATTGTTGACAACTAAAGCTTAAAACCCATTTATACTTTCTCTATTCTGTACGATAGTAGGTTGTATGCAAGAACTAGCATTGTCACAACCAAAAGTACTTGACCTTCCTTGTGTGTGATAGCATCATAATGTAAATTAGTGTCAAGTTAAACTCATTCCTCTTCTTTTACATCCAACCCTTTCGTGTGGTAATATGTTGTGCATATCTGAAAGTGTATATATCCACACTTCCTACAGTTTGGCTGGATGGTATATGGGTGTATTTATATGATAGTGGATTGTGTTAGGATAGTAATAAAAATGAGGATGCTGAAATATTTATCTGCTCTAATGAATTGTAGATAAAAAAAATTTAACATTAGTTTTCCTATTTTCCCTATAAATTGTCCACCCTTTTCCTCTTCGCCATTTTAACAATATTATCTCCGTTTCTTCCCATAAACTGTCCTCATTTCTTCCTCTGTCGTATTAAGATTACAAATAGGATACGTCTCCCAATCGGCGTCTACATCTACTAAAATGTAAACCAAGGTTAATTGGTTGTCTTTCTTAACCAAGCAATGCATTCAATATAGCGGAGCCTTTGATATGTTTGGAAAGTTAATATTTGTTTCTTGTGATATGAGTACAGATATGACTCCTAGCCATAATGCTTACTAATATATTTAGTTGAAACTGACACGTGTACACTTTAAATTGCATAGGCGGAATACATACGACTTCTGAACATACTTCAACATAATTATTTAGTGGAACGGTGAGATTGTAATGATGGCTGCCAACTTCAAAGAAAGCTCTCACAAAGTTTCTTGTTATATTATCAGCCGACTTCACATGTATCTGTCATACAACTTTCTATAGTGGCAACCGACTTCACAGGTAACTGCCATACCGCAACTCCTCTCTAACCTTTCTCACCCCCTCCCTCCATTGTCAATCCAGTATTAAAACCGGACAAAAACGATATCGTTTTTCTACCTATATTAAAAAACGAAGGTGGCAACTATAATTTATTTCACTACATGACTGCACGAGACTGTCAAGTTACCTTTTTAGCCATGTAAATTATATTTGGCACAGACGTATTTCATGATTCGAGTCCCTAATTCTCTTTTGGGTTCATATGTTAATGCACTGGACGATTTTCTAATATATTACAAGAGACCATGTGCTCCATTTAAAATTTTATTTGGATTTAAATCCACACATACTTGTTTTCTTATATGTATAATTATAATCACATTAGCTAATCCAACAATTTTAGTTAAATCAATTATTTGATATTTTGAAATTTAATGTGACAATCTTCAGTATATTAACGAGTATCCCATAAATATTTGAAATGCTTCTTAATAAAAAGACAATGAAGATAAATTAAAAATGCAAACAAATGCAAGAGACTCTCAAACAATGATGCACCAATAAGTAAATATATTAACTCATTTTTTTAATTTCTCACTGCTGTTAGACCTAATGGTAAAGGAAAGTCGTAGGTAGGTAACACTTTCAGAAAATATAGAACTAAATTGTAACATTCCTTACCTTGTAGATTCTCTAACAAATATTTTAATAGAGCGAGTGGCTCTTCACATTTTATAGCAGAATTTCTTATGTAAAGTTAGAGAAAAAGTTTTGACTTTTAAATGTAAAATAAGTTTGAAATGTAAAATAACTTTTAAATGTAAAATAACTTTTAAAACTACAAGCATTATCCTTTCTAAAATTCGCTTTTGTCGTTTATTTATAAAATAGTTGCCAACGAATCAATTGATTGCCCAAAAATTAAGCGTGCAGAGTTTACGAACTTGTTAAATCTCTTCACTGTTCAGAAATCCCACCGACTCCATTTTTAGCTAACGGAGGGTATATTTCCACCCATAATGTTTAGTTTTATAATAAAAATGTACCTGTAATTTTTATATCCAACTGTTATACTGTAGCCGGGGTGTCTCAACTTTTAATATTTTAAATCGATATCATGCTCTCATCTTAAAGTCTAATATTTCAATGGAAAATCTTAGGCAGGGGAGGCAGCACATTATCTTATGTAGGATGATGTAGGAATCTGTACGTGAACCTGTTCTCATCATTCTATACACGCAGTCGCTCTCAAGTGTCATAGATCATCACCCAGTGTTGCACCAATTGTACGCTGATGACACCCAAATATATAAGTCTAGCCACCCAACCTATGTTGATGCTACTATCCATGGAGTAGAGAGGTGCATTTCTGATGTGAAATCGTGGAAGACATGTAACAAGCTGCAGATGAATGATGATAAAAATGAGGCTATTCTGATCACAACACAAAGACTTTCTCATTCACATCTTTTACCTCAGACAATACATATCAGCAGCAACAACATTAAATTCTCACAGTCAGTACGAAACCTAGGCGTTACTCTAGACAGTACTCTCACATTGCACCAACATGCCATGAACATATGCAAGGTTGCATATCTTGAACTGAGACGCATCAATTCCTTTCCTAAATATCTTTCAGTTGATGCCACTAAAACACTTGTGTGTTCATTAGTACTTTCAAGACTGGACTATTGTAACTCAATTCTGTCTGGTTCGTCACAATATTTACTCCAGAAACTTCAAAAAGTTCAAAAACACAGCTGCACGGATCATCTTTAGAGTATCTCGTTCAGAGCACACCTCACCACTGCTCTGTACCCTACACTGGCTATTAATAGATATAGAATCAAACACACAATTTGTTATCTGTGCGATGTTTCACTGACAGACTTTAGTCCAACATACCTATCCAGCCATACCCATGTGAATACACCAGCTAGATACTTATACTCTTCTTTTGACAATCGTATACTCATTGTTCCCGCTGTGAAAACGAAGTCATATGGACAACGTTCTTTTGTATACCAGGGTCCGGCGACGTAGAATGAATGAATTGCCCATTGAAATTAGACACAAAGACACAGTGGTCCCGTTGAAGAGTGCTCTTAAAACTCACCCGTTTCGACTGCAGGGACAAACTTAGAGACCTAATAATGTTTTGTATCTTATATGTTTTCAGCATGTTTTTATGTTTTCCGATTTCATTGTTTTTGTCATTTGTTTTTCTGTAGTGTGGTCATATCATTATAGATGGTGTAAAGCTCTTAGAACTTCGAAAGATATACAAAGTCCTCATTATTATTATTATCGTTATTATCTAAAAGGAAGTAAACTACCTTCGTGTTTGTTAAATCCTTATTGTAACATGAACTTTTGGCAAGTATAATAAAGCATGGCTACAAATGTAATTCATTTTAGACACGTGTTATTAATAAAACGTACATTTTATCTTCTACTGTTTAGACGAAACGACTTTAGCTCTTAATAATATAAGAGGCATGACCTTTTCCTGATCAGTTGTTTTAGTTTCGTTCCACATAACACCGCTCCGGTTGTCTAGTGGTTATAGCGTCCGCCTCACCATCAAGAGGTCGTGGATTCCAACACCGGCAGAGTCATACAAAATACTTACAAAAATGATACTAACAGCTGCCTCGCTTGGCGCTCAGCATTAAGAGGTTAGTGTTAGGACTGGTCGGCCAGGTATCAAAGGCAATAATACTGGATGGGACATCATGCTACATGTCTTTGGCATGATGCCCCAGTGCTAAACATTACTATAAACATTCACACTGCATACATCGTAGTGATATGACTGAAAAATTGTATCCTACGTGAAAATTCCTAATTCTCGTTAGCCCGCCGATTTGGATTCTCAAAGTGTACCCTACTTTACTAAATCATCTCTAGCTTTCTTCATGACAGGAGATAAACCACTTCAAAACCTGTCCATGCTTTCAACGTACCATTACTCTAAATGCTCTTCTAGCTTACTACTCTGTTAAAAAAAATCACCCGGGCTCTGACGGAGTAAAAAATACAGCAAACTTTGTCTCACGTGCATTTTCAAATTTACATTCTCTTTCGTTACTTTTTCTCATGTCTTCGTGGACTGCGACTCAATATTATTTTATTGTATGTTTAATTTATAAGTTTTCATTTCCTTCTTAGACTTATAACAGAGGTAAGTGCATTGTCTCTAACTGCTTCATAGTTTCTAAATGAAATTGCATGCTCATTTCACCCTCATTCATTATGCTATTCAGATTATCCTGTACGAAAGTTAAGCTGTCGTTACATTATCCAATTTATTTTATATTTAATCGAATAGATTCTAAACGTTTGAGTCCAGCATATCAGAAATTTCGTTCAGCGTTACGTTAGAAATATGAATATCCATTTTCATATAAAACATCATCACTTTTATTTCACAACTGTTTTACTTTCGAACACACTCATTGTGGACCCACGTGCCATATGATAAGATCTGCTGTGTTGTGCCAACTGCTTTTACTAACATTACCCGAGCGAGTCACGATGAGCAGTGTTTCTCAAACATTTTTGTCTTGCAGCGCACTAAAAAGATATGAAAAGATTTAACAATTTTTGTGGTGAAGAACTTCTTTATTTTTACATATATATTTAAGTTTAAATTGAATGTGAAGGACGTGCTTGCTTTCGAGAGCAATTCCGATAGAAGCGACGCTGCAAAGTCGACAAACAAGCGCGCATTTCATCGTCGATTTGCAGAAGTCACTCTTTCTTTTTCGATTTTTATTTCAGATATGCTGAAAATCCGAACTCACAAAACCCAATAATTCATAAATGGCAGAATTACCTTGATTCCTTTTTAACTGCAGGATATGACTTCATCATTGAGATCTATACCTCATCCAGGCTCTTTTTGGGAAATGTTTACTGAAAAAAAAATGTATCGTTTTTTAAATCAATGAGAGGTTCTTCTTCTTCGGTTGTAATATTTGTAGTTTCTTTATTTCTGAATGGATTGATCACCCATCCATATTCATCGCTTACATGTGATAGGAGATAATGATGCAATGACGATTGTAGATCTCTGTGTGTCCAGAATTTCGAGGATGATTTTCTTGTTTTAATGGGATAGGTTGACAGTAAAAAAAAAACAGTTGAGGATACCCTTCGAGACCTTACATTGCCACAGCAATGACTTCAGTTTTTGATGTTGCAGTGATGATGTTTTCCTTTGGTCCTCGAAGATTTGAATTCAGCGACTTTAATTTGTCGAATAAACCTTCAAGAACTAGATCACTTCAATCTTGAGATGGACGAGACGCTTTAACACTTTTCCTCTTGAAAGCCAACGAACGTCGAATAGGTGCAGCATTCATTCTTAGTCTGAATTCATCGCTTCACATAGCTGAGAGATAAGTCGAGATTGAAGCGATTGAGATTTGATGAAGTTTACAACTTGAATAACTTGGTTCAGAACATGCTTCAAATCTTTGAGCAAAGCCTTGGAGGCAAGAGCTTCTCATTGGATCATGCAGTGAATAACTAACACGTTTGGAATTTCTTGGCGCACGAGAGTGACGAATCCTTTCATTCTAACCTGCACTGAAGGACATTCATTGGTGCAAACGCTGACAGTTTTTCCACTCAAGGCTGAAGAGCAAAATGTTTTCATTCACCAAATGAAATTCTTCCCATCTCGTCGCAGCTTCCAAATTTTTGCAAAAGAAATTACTCGCTCACTTTTTTTTCCATTCTTTATAAAATGATTAAACGACAGCAGCTAAGCTTTGCTACCAAGGTCTGTAGATTCATCAACTTGAGTTGAACGTCAGGCGCTTTTGAAGTATTTGCGAATTTGATCCTTTAAATCGGACGTTAAGTCTCCAATTCTGCGCGAAATCGTGTCAGTTGACTAAGGTATTTTCTTTACTTTTCGGCGGCATCGGTTCCAATCATAATTTTAACGACAATTCATAATGATGGCGCAATGTATGATTCGGCCTCTGTATGCGCTTTATTGCGTTTTGCTTTATAATTAATTTGCAAACCAATCTTTTTCAGGCAGCTTCATGTAGTTCATAAGTTTTTTAGCCTGTTTATTTTATTGAGCCACGAGATTTTCGAACTATTCTTTTGGTTTGTCCTTCACAGGTGGATATTTTGTTTCCATGTATCTCTTCAGTTTGCTGATACCCAGCGGCTCGTTCTACAAAACTGCGTTGCAGATAATACAGAATGTCAATTGAGTATCTTCAGATTCCGAAGCGATGAACCCATATTCAGTGTATTCCATTTGTATATTTGCTTGCTTCCTTGCTTTTCATTTAAGATATTCTTTTTAAGAGTTCCAGATTTGATTAAGTATTTCTCCATGGCTAAACAATGAACACGCATCAAAGTTGTAATGAAACGGTCTGATTTGAATTGAATAGAGGATTAATGTAGCAATGATTAAAATATAACAACACGAGCCCCAGTATGTATAATATTACAATTCAATCGATGATAAAAACACAATTCAACATTATATTTTCTCTTAAAATAAAAATTACCAAATTTATAGGAAATGCAGTTAGTTGCTCGTTATACTGATAAAACAAATGTCATCATCTAATCGAGAAAATGACAGAATTCAAATTACCGGATGTCGGGATAATCTGGTTGCTTCCGTTCCTTTCCAAAGCACTGTTTATTGCTATGAAATACGAGTGTCAAGAGCCATTATTGGACACAGACAAAAACCTCTTAGATCCTAGAATATATTGTAAATTACTTTATATTTTAGTAGACAAATTTTTTTTGTTTGTACAGCCTGACATAATGTTCACATATGGTTTCAAATAAAATTCTACACATAATTATGATTGCAAAGTAAAATATTTTATTAAAGTTGGTTCAATAATAAAAAATATATTCTTTTAGTTTTCAGACATCATTGATCGCCCTTCTTTTGAATGCAACGTAATTGTATCAATATCTAATAAAAGACAAAGTGTTGTTTGACATACATACATACATACATACATACATACATACATACATACATACATACATACATACACACACACACACACGCACGCACGCACGCACGCACGCACGCACATACATACACACATACGTTGCGTGCGTGAACGCATGCGTATGTACGTGTACGTACGTACGAAAACGTACGTACGTACAAAAACGTACATACATACATACACACACACAGACACACACAAATACATATATACATACATACATACATACATACATACATACATACATACATACATACATACATACATACATACATACATACATACATACATACATACATACATACATACATACATACATACATACATACATACATGTCCTGTTCATATCTCTTTCTAGTCTGAAACAATTTAATGAAACTGTATAAAGAGATGAATCCGGATTTGTAACTCTGGCATTTCCGTATGTAAAAAGGTTAATTCAGGGCGGTAACCCTGACATATAAGTATGTTAAAAGGTAAATTCAGGGTCCCAGCCCAATAAACTATGTAATTAAGGAAGTGAATCCACGACGCCAGCCCTTTCACCTCTTTGTGTAGAGATGAATCCAGTGCCACAACTGTTACTTCCGTATATAAAGTGAAGAATACACGGTTCAAGCCCTTCATGTTTGTATGTAAAGAATTGAATACAAAGGTTCATACCTGGCATTTCTGTGTGTAAGATGATAAACAAAGATACATACAAAGTATATAAGCAATACATTTATTTTAAGGCTAAACATGGGTCAAGTAAAGAATTTAATGTAACATAGTATACAACGTCCAAATATACTAAACATTATTTGTTATTTAGTGAAAAAGATCACTGTAAGTAAGATTTTTGGAAGACTAAGCGATACAGTCGGATATGATGTATGTGCGCTCTAGTGTGTGTGTGTGTGTGTGTGTGTGTGTGTGTGTGTGTGAGAGAGAGAGAGAGAGAGAGAGAGAGAGAGAGAGATGCTTGCATACTCAAATCTTCATACATAGTTTGAAAAGGTGTGTTGCCTAAAATGCTAAATATCTCTTTCATAAACTAGCACTATACCTCCAGTGCAAAATGATGTCCTGAATACTATTTATTTTCTTGATGTATTGGTGAAACATTATTGTTGATTAACCCATACATTGTACCTTAACATTGCCATATACATTTAAAGGAAATGCATTATGGGTAAATTACATATTTAGTTTGTATCATGTAACCTGATATCACTCTAGATGAGGAATTAGTGGCCAATGCTATATACGTTATGGAAAGAATGAATTGTAACCTCTATAGACATGACTCTAATTAGGATAATAGTAAAGTTTGGGCTATAATTAACCAAATATTGTTTTACTCTATTAACACAAATTTCTGTTGTTATCTATTTTAACACTAAGACACATAAATTGCACGTTTGGAACAGAGAAGTAAAGCGTATAATTTCTGAATTCTCAACAGCAAATGCATGTATATATTCTTCTTCGAAGCGTGCTTACGTAAAATGAGCTGAGAAAAGGGTAGTAATTAACAACAAAGGCTGCTAATCGTGAACTTAACCGTATCTTTTTAATCTAACATTATTATACATGAAATAAAATTTCCAGCATCGCAGAAAACATAGATATATAATATTTGTAAAATGACATATCAGGGAATATAAAAACGTATTCCATCTTATTGAATACAAACAACAATCTTAATTTCAAATAACGATATGTGCGCTTCAATGCTAATTTCAGTTTTGATTCTAAGATTCCCAGACAAATGTAAATGCCATCATATTGACAATGAAAGGAACTGATGTGTCATGCTAAAAATAGTTCGGAAGCGGAAAAGCAATAGGATTTTTAAACTATCATCACAATACTGTACCAGTAAGAGGCAACGCTTTCTTGAATTTCTATATAACAAATCAAATCACAAACTACAAATGTTGTTGAGAAACTCGTCATTCGCAACAAATCGTTACAGCTGATGACTCGACGTAGTATGAATGTTCAACGCATTATCTCATAGGCTAACACAAATAAGAATTGTAAACGTCACCAAGAAAGTATCATTTATCGGTGTCTGTCATTTCTCCACGCACAACTAAGAACATCTGATTTGAATAAAACTGAGTCGTTTGCATGTGCACAAAAACACCATTAGCCTTACTTGTATGATGTTATTATTAGTAAGAAACTACATATATAGCTGAATTTTACTGTGCAACAAAGAAACAAAAATCACAAAAGAAAACACCAGTGCCATGTGAGCTACAAATATGAAGTGTACGAAATAGTTGGAATCCGTGTCAAACATTAGTGCATTGAGGTATGATGACAAACTTTTCACAGAGTTAGATGCATAGTTAAAAACAAAGCATGAAATTTAATAATTTATCCATTCACCCCTTTCATGCTCAAGCAACTATCGCATACCTTTGGAGTAAAATATGTTATAAGACCGAGTACGTATGAAATAATTCTTCTGTCTATGTAGTTTTAAAATATAACATGAGTAGTATACGGAAGGTATGTAAAGATATGCAAATGTGTGTTAATTAGCATGTCGATGATGATGATGACGATGATAATGACGATTATTATTATTATTATTATTATTATTATTATTATTATTATTATTGTTGTTGTTGTTGTTGTTGTTTTTGTTGTTGTTTCAATATTGACTGTCGCTAAAAAATGCATTATACTCAACGGTTTCACATTTCTCGAGATTATGTGAATGTAATCACTATCTGCTTTAGATTGTTAAAGACAAAAACTAGCGGGATGACACCCATGAAACTGACGACGGCGGCAATGATTAGGATGAAAATGATGGAAATTAACACACCTTGAAATCGACTGGTTACAGAAGGACTCTTCTTAAATGCAATAGTATTATTGTTCGAAATAATATGCAAGCCAGGTTTCCATATCAAACCTACTATCCACAACTGATATTATTAATATATTATCTGTGTGCGTTTAATAAGATCAATAAAACTTCGTTCTTAAACTACTTTGCAACGCTAGCACGGAGAGGTATGGGTTTGTAAATATCTGTCTCCCGCCTGCTAACACCTATGGGAGGTGGAGACCTTCTGCTTGCCCAGTATCTTGGAGATGTAACCATAATATCATTTGGAGATAATCTGCTCTGCCTTGTTCCAACTGGAGACCTACTGCTATATCTAATTTCCACAGGAGAAATCATACTATGTCCCATTTCAATCGGGGACCTTCTGCTATGTATAATTTCAATCGGGGACCTTCTGCTGTGTCTCATTTCAAACGGGGACCTCCTGCTGTGTCTTATTTCAATTGGGGACCTCCTGCTGTGTCTTATTTCAAAGGCAGGCCTTCTGCTGACACGCATCAGTGGAGGAGTATGCGGACCTGTCCGAAAGAATGTTGGTCTTTCCTCTACAATGACTTCGTTACGAGGAGTGTGTGGCCTGACAACCACAGCAGTTTCCTTGACAATCCTCTTTACTGGAGGTGGAGTTGGTGTTCGACCTCGAATATATACAGGTCTTTCCTCAACGATCACTTCTTGCGGAGGCGGACTTGGTGTGACTACGATTCGCTTCTCTTTTACGATACGTTTTGGAGGAGGTGGTGATGGAGTGCGCCCTCTTACGTACACCGGCTTTTCCTCAACAATGACTTCCTGTGGTGGCGGCGGTGGTGTTACAACAATTCTCTTCTCTTTGACGATTACTTTTGGTGGCGGAGGAGGTGGAGTGTGACCTCTGACGTAAACAGGCTTCTCTTGATAAATGACTTCTTGTGGTGGTGGTGGAGGAGTCACAACGATTCTTTTCTCCTTCACAACTATTTTTGGCGGCGGCGGTGTTGGCGTGCGTCCTCGAACGTATACTGGTCTTTCTTGAACAATCACTTCTTGCGGAGGGATGGGTGGAGTGACTATTACTTCTTTCTCTTTCACAATCACTTTTGGAGGAGGCGGAGGTGGAGTGGGGCCTCTTACGTATACTGGTCTTTCTTCAACAATCACTTCTTGTGGAGGTGGGGGTGGAGTGACTAGAACTCGCTTTTCTTTCACAATCACTTTTGGAGGCGGTGGAGGTGGAGTGGGACCTCTTACGTATACTGGTCTTTCTTCAACAATCACTTCTTGTGGAGGTGGGGGTGGAGTGACTAGAACTCGCTTTTCTTTCACAATCACTTTTGGAGGCGGTGGAGGTGGAGTGGGACCTCTCACATACACTCTTTTTTCTTCTACGATTACCTCTCTTGGAGGCGGAGGTTGAGGCACAACTATCGGTATGTTCCTGGTAACTATTTGTGGCGGAGGTGGTGGTTGATTAGGACCTTTGATATAAATAGGTCTTGTCTGAACAATTGTCCTTTGAGGTGGAGGAGGTTGATGGACAACAATCCTTTGGTAACGGACGATCGTCTTGGGAGGAGGTGGAGGCGGTGGAGGGGCATGGACAATTATGTTCCGTCGCTCAATGATTGTACGTTGCGGAGGAGTAGGGTGACGAACGGTTGTTACTGTGGTCTGAGGCACAAACTTGACGGGAGCTGGACTTGCGATTGGTCGTACGATCTGCACCAGCTGAGGTTTAACTAGAGCGATGCGCTGAGACACCATACCACTGACCGGTCGAACTATACTGACCGAGATCGGAGTAGTTCTTCTCGTCGTATTTATGAATCCATTCGGTTGACTGATCCATTCAACTTCCCCAAGTCTTCCTAAGTTGTGTGGTGCGTCATGCCTAGGTACAGATCCATGTTCGGTCCAGGCAAAGATATCTGCGTTTCTTCTGTAATTTTCAACACTCTTTTCTGAAACATGATTCGCATCTGGAACACCGTTGATATTGTCTTCTTTCATATCTTGAGTCAAGGTCTCAATTTCATCCCGAAGTTTGACATCCGATTCATATGATGTCTTGGATCCTTCTTCTGAATTTGTTGATTCTACCAAGGATCTGTGAAGACTAACGAAGCTCCTGGCATCTTCCGCACTATAACATTGCACTGCAGTGATCTGGTAGTTGGTAAGATTGCCATTTGATGCAATTAACAAAAGTTCTGAAACTCGAGGAACAATATTAAAATTTACTATTTTCTGCATAGGAATGAAGTCGTGCAGCACGCTTCCATGGAAAAAAGTGCGTTTTGTGATCCGAACACCTTCAGATCCCAGTGTAAGCTTAGCTTTAAAGGATTTATTCGTTGGAATTTGGTCCACAAGAGAATTAAAGACATTGTCTGAAACATCTTCAACGGCCCATGTTCCAATATACTCCACCTTTTTCTCCAAACTGTCTGGCATTTTGGTGTGATGCCTTCAGTAGTCTACAAACATGTTCTTCTTTGTCTCCTCGGATCAAGACAATGCAAACAGGAACAGGTTAGTGAAGGCAAACCTGAAAAAACAAATAAGCGTCGATAATATCCTTGAACCGTGTATATTGCTAAGTTGATATTCTTCATTTAAATTGTGTAGACTTGAAAATTTATACCTAACGTCACTTGTTTAAAACAACTATTCCTAAGACTTCCAATAAATACACGTCTGCGATGACGTAGAACGGCATTTCTGTGATATTTCCAAACATCTGAGCTTCGTGGTCTATTCATAATTGCAGGATAGCCGGGTTTCATGTTTATTCCACCAGTCAGGCAGCATTATCCAATACGCATGGTGTTAATGACTGACAAACAACATTCCATGAGCCTGCGAACACCATTTTACCTAACAGTGCATACCTATCTGCCCAGGGCATACAGACACCATATTACGTAAAAGTGTATACCTGTGTACCTATAGCTAATACATAGGGCCTGATTATACGATATTACTTAATAGTTTATACTTGTGTGTCTATAGCCTACAGTGATCATAACAGTCCCTGTCACCATTCTCTGCCAATCGCTGTTTGTTGGAAATTTAAACCAACCTCGAACTAATGTGTGAATCATTAACTTATAACATCGTGAGTATTAAAGATACTTGGTTCTGAAACAAGCAGTAGCATGAGTCATTTTTGGTTAGACACCTACATGCTTAGATTGTATTACATTACATGTAAACAGTTAACTTTTCAGGAGTGCTTTCATCAAATTTTCATCCAATTATGCGATCAAACAAAATATAGTTTATTTTACATGTAATGGGTATTCATAATGGTTTAATCTGCATACATTCTTCCAAGCATTTTGTTTTCCAAACAGCTAATAAATTTATTTAACATTTGGAAACCGTATCATGAAAGAAACAAATTAAAGATGCCGCCACAACTCAACTATGCATTTAAGCATACTAACCTAGCGACCCATTCTAGTCAAATACTCCGCTTAGAGAATGAACGTGTGGAAAACAATAAGCTGACAGGTAATGTAATTTTAAGCCAATAAATGCGAAATTTATATATATATATATATATATATATATATATATATATATATATATATATATATATATGTGTGTGTGTGTGTGTGTGTGTGTGTGTGTGTGTGTGTGTGTGTGTGTGTGTGTGATGCAGGGATGCCCCAGTGTTAGACATCACTATCAACTGCTACAATACATAAACCGTAACGATATGACAAAAATTTATACTAAAACACAAACACAAAAGCACACTGTTATTACATAGTCTTTGGTATAAATACACTAGTATGTAGTCGACACACTTGCATGTTAGTTCGCTTATAATACATAATAATTCCAGATCACTGCTCCGGTGGCCTAGTGATTACAACGTCCTCCGCGGAAGCAGGAGGTCGTGGGTTCGATACCCGGCCGAGTCATACGAAAGACTTATAAAAGTGGTACAAACATCTGCCTTGCTAGGCGCTCAGCATTAAGAAGTTAGTGTTAGGACTGTTCGCCCTGGTGTCATGATAATGTGACTAAGTGGCACATCATGCTACATGTCTGCGGCATGTTGCTCCAGAATGATTTACATTACTAGTCAGAATACAAACTTAATACATATAGCAGCAAGACTAAGCACTCGCCACGAAAAAATAAATTATCCTACGCACATTATATTAAAAACGTTCCTATGATTCACTACACGATGTCATATATACTGCATCCTTACATTGGCGTCGCAAGGTTGATGTTACCCAGCACGGTATACTATGGTGTCACACACACATGTACATCCTTCCGTAACAGAGCATACGGAATCTTTAGTAATATAATTTTGGTGTCACCTTCTCTGACGGTGACTCTCAATGCGGTGGCACCCACCACACCCCCCTCTTTCTGATACGCCCCTGCGTCATTGAGTCCAATTGGTCTTCTTAGCATGGAACTAATCATTTTGGATTTGCATTATTGAATAAACTGCCTCTTACTGAAATTTATCAAATCATATTGGATTTCTCCATTTTTAGAGAAATTGTTCTCATGTATATTAAGCATTTTATGTAAGGAAAATCTGATTTCACTCACCTAACTTGACATTAAAGAATCAGACCGTAGCGAGGGTAGTATTATATATGCGACCATATTTGAATACATACTATTTTTAGCGTACGTTACAAATGGGTGGATCAGTGTATAATTAATAGCTGCGTAGGTCGTGAAGAGTGAGGTGTAGTCAGCTAAGTAAATTTGACAAATAATTAATTCGCTTAACAAATGTATATTTAAACACACCTACTAGATCAAAGCTTGTATTTTGGGGTTAACGACATTTTTAGGATAAGGTTGGCTATACGTGATGCCAGTATGTTTGTTGGAGGAATAACCTAGACATAACAATGACCCGACTTGACACGAGCAATCTTTCTCATGTACCTAAGCTAGCCGAGAGGAGAGACGAACCCACCCTCAATTTACTAAATAAAAAAAGCGAACATAATTGTGGTTTGTGGAATAATGATCAGTTTTAACCTCAGATACAGTCCTTAAAAGTAACCATAAAAAAATATGTGTAAAACTTCAGGTAATCCTTATTTGCAAACAGTGATGAAATTACATTGCTCATATATAAAATAAACGGTATTGTCCTATTTTTAAGGGTCATCAATGCGTGAGAACAAGGAGTACTAGTCCTATTTTGTGGGTCATCAATGCGTGAGAACAATGAGTACTAGTCCTATTTTGTGGGTCATCAATGCGTGAGAACAAGGAGTACTAGTCCTATTTTGTGGGTCATCAATGCGTCAAAACAAGGAGTACTAGTCATATTTTGTGGGTCATCAATGCGTGAGACCAATGAGTACTAGACCTATTTTGTTGGACATCAATGCGTGAGAACTATGAATGCTAGTCCTATCATCAATGCGTGAGAACAATGAGTACTAGTCCTATTTTGTGGGTCATCAATGCGTGAGACCAATGAGTACTAGTCCTATTTTGCTGGTCATCAATGCGTGAGGATAAGGAGTACTAGTTCAACTTTGTGGGTGATCAATGCGTGAGAACAATGAATACTAGTCCTATTTTGAGAGTCGTCAGTGCATGAGACCAGTGAGCAGTATGCCTGTTTTTATTGTCATAAATACAGGCGAACACGAAGCACCAGTCATGTTTTGATGGTCATTAATACGGGAGTCAACACAAATTCATTTATTGTGATATATATTGTTGTCTAATTATAACAACCCCTTATCTTTATGATCTGATTGTTATTTTAATCTTAGTTTTAAGTGAAAAATAAATCGGTTACCATGAGACATTAATATCAATAATGAAAGAGAAAAACAATTGTTCACTATTAGTCATGTTTTAAAAACAGGTAAAGAAAGGCTGTGCTACCATCGCGACTTAGAAAGTTTGCAAAGTGGTGATGTCATTGCACAATGTCCTAAAGTCTAGTAGTATCAGTAAATATGAAGCATGTGATTAAGTTCAAATCTCCAACCCAGATAAAGAAGATCCAATCGGTTCTATTATGTATATAACTTGATTTTAATCGAAATTAGTTGTCGAATTTCGTCATTTTTGGAGTTTAATTCCATTAGAAATAATTTAGTTTATGTCTTTAGCAAGCTATACGCTCTCTTTGCACCTTGGGTTAGTCATCGCACGTCAGTTGATTATCGTAGCTCTTTGGGTTAGTCCTCGCACGTCAGATAATTATCATTTGGATTAAATACAAGCCATTACTGGTATGGGATATAGTTGTTTTCAAGGATGGACTATATTTAGTGGAGGAGGATCGTGGATGCAACAGTTCTATATATAAAAATCTCTGTTCATAATTTGATGGGAGTGAATGGTGCATGCGTATTCAGATGGACTTAAAGAATCTCAAATAACATTATCTTAAATCACATTATCAGTAAGACGGATACTGCTTGATAATCGTATCGCGCATTAATCGACTAGTTCAAGATAAATAATGACGGCAGTTTTCCAGATATAATCCCCCCCCCCTCCATTGAAACGGCTGTAAAACTGGGGACGAATATACGTAAAACACGACGGGCGTAATATACATGAAATATACACATACATATCGTTTTCACCTAATATTTATTTGCATACCCTGGTAAAATATTTAAAACGTAAATAGTCATGTGTCAGGAGTACGGCCGCCTCGGACATTGCTGTAATTTAGAAACTATATGACGACACAGTCCTAACCTGACCATAACTGCAGATAAACAAATCTCTCTTTTTAAAAACAACAAATAAAACGAGATTGAGTTTGCAGGATAGAGGCATCTGCTAGCCCATAACGCCATGATGTATACTTAACATTTGGAAAACTTACCTTATAAACAATTTCAGCATAATTTTCGATTCTAATGAGCTAAAAGACTATTTTAACTTATATATGGAGTATTACTAACTGCTATAAAACCTTACCTATAATCGAAATCCTAGCTCTGCAACGTTCTTGTTTCAGTAGCTATGTTGCCATCTATATGAATATCAATCAAACCGGTTCTGGGTAGAATGTGATAAACATAATATACCGCCGCGCTCCGCCAGAACCCAATTAACATTGCATTACTTTACCTGGGCGGCCATCCATGACCGAAAATATTATTCTCACTGCGTTTTTGTATTTGTTAAGGGTTCGCCCTCACAACAAATTAGAAAGCAGATTGTGAGGTTAGAGATGGCACACCCCGGGTCAGTACAACATAGGAGGATTAAGGTTTTGTTCGCAATGCATCACTGAATAAGCGTCTTTTTCATCCATTTACTAAGTTATTCAGTAGCTTAATTTTGAGATGAATTTATTATCCTTTAACTATTACTCTGAAAGTAACAAAATAAAACTGAAATAAGAGACGATTATAAGTAGAAGTTCTGTCCTGTTTCTGTTCTGTACAGAAAATGAATTTCCTAATTAAAATGTTAATTTACCTCTTATTACAGAAGTGTCAGGCTGTCGTTGTCATCACGTGATATTTATACTGCAAATGAGATCAAGATGATAACATGTGCGTTACCATGACGACTTACAAGCTGCAACGCCATGACATAATTTTGTGTACAAGTAACCACAAAACAGATATATGTGTTTTGTCGTACTGATATGATTATTCAAACATGATGACAACATTGTTAATATGTGTTGGTCTTATTGAGACGATTATGCAGTCACAATGACGAAATTTATATATTCTGTGTTTGTTTTCACTGAAATGTTGTCAAGGTATTGCAGCCTAATTATGTAAAGATGTTGTCATACCTGCATATACGTGACATCACAGTGCAACCAGTAACTCGTCTGATTGAGTTAGAGGGCGTTATCTTGATCACGTGTACTTAAATATCTCGTTCTGACCCTGGCAGTTTAATACTTCCATACATTGGAAAATGAAGAAAAGGTAAATTATTTGTACGTAACGAAAAGGACAGTATTAGCTAATCGTCTTTTCTAATCTGAAACGTTTTGCAAATTTAAATACGACTCATTATAACAGAAAGCAAAATATGTTCTGCTAGTGTCCTGTAAGTTGGTTCATCCGCTCCCATAGTGAACGCTAATGATTCTGATTCAAGTCTAATTAATCTTCAATAATAATAATAATAATAATAATAATAATAATAATAATAATAATAATAATAATAATAATAATAATAAAAATAATAATAATAACAACAATGCTAATACAATAATAATAATAATAATAATAATAATAATAATAATAATAATAAGGACTTTGTATAACGCCTAATCTTTAGAACCTCTAAGCGCTTTACAACATCTATAATGATATGACTACAAAAAACAAAAACGAAAAACACAATGAAAGGAGAAAACATTAAATATGATGAAATCATTTAAATTGGGAAATATTATAAGGTCTTTAAGTTTCTTCTTGCAGTCGAAAAAGGCGAGTTTTAAGAGCACTCTTAAAATGGATCACTCTGTCTTTGTGTCTATTGTAATTGGCCAGTTCGTTCCATGTTGCTGGACCCTGGTATGCAAAAGAACGTTGTCCATATGACTTTGTTTTCATGGTGGGAGTAATGAGTATATGATTGTCAGAAGAAGGTCATACGTATATGCTGGTGTGTACACATGGGTGAGGCCAGATATATAAATTTGACTTGAGTCTGGCAGTGAAACGTAGCACAGAGAACACATTTTATGTTTGATTCTAAATCGAATGGATGGCCAGTGTAGGGTACAGAGCGGCGTGGAGGTGTGCTCTGATCGTATTACTCTAAAGTTGATCCGAACAGCTGTGCTTTGAACTTTTTGAAGTTTCTGGAGTAGATATTGAGACGAACCAGACATAACTGAGTTACAATAGTACATTATTGAAAGTACTAATGAGCACACGAGTGTTTTAGTGACATCAACTGAAAGATAATTGCAAATGGAGCTGATGCGTCTCAACTCAAGTTATGCAGCCTTGCATATGTTCATGACATGCTGGTGCAATGTGAAAGTACGGTCTAGAGTAACACCTAGGATTCGTACTGACTGTGTGAATATAATGTTTTTTATTGTTTGAGGTAAAAGGTGTGAATGAGAAAGTAATTGTGTTGTGATCAGAATATCCTCATCATTCGTCTGCAGCTTGTTACATGTCATCCATGATTTCACATCAGAAATGCACCTCGCTACTATATGGATGTTAGCATCAACTTTATTTTGGTGTCTAGATTTGTATATTTGGGTGTCATCAGCGTACAACTGGTGAGATACATTGAGTGATGATCTAAGACACTTCAGAGCGGCTGAGTGTATATAATGAAGAGAACAGGTCCAAGAACTTACTCTTCTGTAACACCACAACGTAGATCAACTGGGCAGGAGTGTACTTCATTAGTCAAAAATACAGCTGATTAATACTGCGAGTTCTCGTTCAAAATTAAGTTCTCTTTTTTTAGGAGTAAATTAATAATTGTTTGTTTTAATTCTTTACGTTGACAAGAACGCAGTTTGGTAATGTGGCATTCAGGCACTTTGCCTGAAACGGTTCTTGAGTCATCAAACTTTTGGAGCCTATATACCACTTTGCCAACGTACCATATTATAAGGTATTTACTTTATTACATTTAAGAAATTGGAAGAGGGGAACCGAGTTCTCGAGTTAGACCACTGTCGAATATAATGCGAAGACCAAGTGGTTAACCGCGCTGAATTCGTTGTTTTTTTTTGTGATGCCTTTACAAGAATTGAAACGGATTGATCACATTCAAGACACTACAATGAATCCGATCATTTGCATTTTACTTACAACAAAACTCTGGCATTCATTGCAATTGGCCCTGATGATTATGATGTCCGCGACACTCAGATTACGAATCGAACACTACAGTCTACACTAATATGGATACAAGTTGTAACAGACAAATACATGGTTTAAAACTAACCTTGGAAACAACAAAGATTTCACGAAAGTTGTTTATTAATGCATTGGATTATTTGAAGTAATTGTTAGAGTTTAACAGTTGTCATTTAAATGTGATTATCTTTGTATGATTCACTAAGTACCTTCTATGTTAGACATTTCAGATAAGGCCTTATGGAACATGCAGTAGCCAGAATGAATCAGAACTTATGCGAGTTTTGAAAATTAAGGAGATCCATGAAGGTGAACAGAGATTCTGTATCTTTTTCATTGCTGTCACCGGAAATTCGTTTCATTATGTGTGTATTTACGAATATTGTTTCTTATTTATCAGCAACGTATCATTGACTAATTTTATGTTCTCTTGTTTCAGTGACATTGTCCTCGTTGGGGACGTAGAT
The DNA here is from genome assembly GCA_030141615.1 of Unio pictorum. NCBI lineage: Eukaryota > Metazoa > Mollusca > Bivalvia > Unionida > Unionidae > Unio > Unio pictorum. Next base: position 3,063,842 of record JARLTB010000248.1, on the reverse strand, counting down.
TCAAAAATTTGTTTACATATAAGTCGTTTCTCTGCCACGATTGCATCCTAGGTGATGACATTTAATTATTGTGATTGTATATGCTAATAACTTCGTGTTTGCCGAACTGCATGCGCAAAGCGAAATTATTAACAGAAAGGTAAGGTTGCTAGAATACAAGTCATTAGATCTCGAAACGAGATGCATGAGAGTGAATCTTTTATTTAGCGGGAAAATTGTATTGACATAATCAACGATTTTCTAGGTTTTCAGCTTTACCATAACCCAGCGAAAGTTATTATACATAGCGAACACGGCGTCGGAAGGAGGTGTATGCTTAGTGGTTCTACTTAGCGACGACAAAGTATATAATAGTACTATAATGTCTGCGTTCGGGGTTGTCAAGACACCGAATTGATCCTGGTTGGTGCTAAGAATCTGCTCAAGAGGTCAGCACATATTTATAGGCTTTATCCCAAGGTGATAATTGAAGCTAGGAAACTATTAGGGCTAAGATATAAAGTGTTCAAAAGGAACGGTAAAGTTGCCTCTATTAGAGTCCAATCTAAACTTATTGTTAATGGGAAACTAGAAAATTAAATGTTCCATGAATGCAATGACATGATGAAGGATAGTTGATGTGTTTTTGAACGGTTTTCATACGGGGATGAGGCTAATTATATCCAAGACAAAGAGAGTGTTTTTCATTCGATGATACACGCTGTTCAGCATAATAGTTCAGCAGTGGTTTATGATTCAGTCGTCTCTACTAAGAAATATGGGAACTTTGACTATGTTCTTAGAGGTCATACAAGCGTTTTTCTGTGTTGGGTCATTGTGACACAACTGTTGGATCAGCAAAGGAGATCGAAGATGAGATGTCAACAAATTCTCATGATCAATAAATTAAAATGGCCGTCTTTTTCAAAGTCTCCATAACCTCGTCATACATCAATCAGAAACAGTGTCTATGCTACTGTGGCAGTTATTATCTATAGACGAATACGACAAATATATTTACCGACTAATGAGAAGAAACCTCGGTCCAATAAATACAGTTTAGGACAACCAACATGTCATCTTTCAAATACCCGTATGTCGTCACGGGCAGTACCTAGTCATTTGTCCCTGTTATTTATTTGTCTCGTAAGCTGGCTGGTCTTATTGACACCACTGATGACTTTGCGATAATATCTTTCGATTACGCCATGCTCTTTGTCCATATCTGTCTTCGTTTTGTTCTTACGTCCCCTTATCTTCTTCTGCCTGCTTTGTTTTTTCAATGTGTCTTGTATAATTGATTTTGAAAGGCCAGATGAGCGTGAAACCGTACCACCTAAGTTTGTCTTTTGTTAACGTGGTGGGCAGACCCTTCATATAATCCATTTGTATCTTGAATTCAAAAGCTCACCTCCTAGTTTAAAATGTGGTCAAAGCATTAGATTTTGGGGCTTCTTTGATATCATCTCGTCTCGAAAGCATGGTATCTTCTCTAAGTCTATCTCACATACAAAAATATGGACATGACGAGGTAGCACATAAGCTTGACTTTGGACTTAAGCTTAATAGTGCTGTCCTTCAAGATATACTTCAGATTAGCTAGTATGGCTGTCTGCGCAATCCTGCAGAAATCTTAAGATTTTAAATATTCATCAAAGGTTATAGCACATCCATGTTTGAAGCGGAAGCATGACATTACCCCCTGTTAATTCCCCCCCTGCCATTACCCCCTATCAATTACCCCCTTAGTATATTACTCCCGTATCTTACCCCCCTGCCATTACCTCCTATCAATTACCCCCTCACTATATTACACTCCCATTATATTACCCCCCCCCCCGTCATTAGCATCATTTAAAAATGCCGATACATGAATTATGTTGCAAAATTCTACAAAGGAATAGAGATGTACAAGGATGTTTTTATCATTTTTGCTCATTTACCGAAAACTACAAGCTCTTGGAGTCCAAGAAAGGTATCAAGATGATTCAGAATTTTAAATGTCCGTTAGAATGGTAGCTGCATTAGCTTTTGTGCTGCTCTATTACACTGTGCAGGTTTTTGAAGAACATCAAGAACTTACAGAAGATGATGACATGAATTAATTGTTAGATTATTTTGAAGATAACTACATTGCTGGCGGAAGAAGACGTCGAAGCCGAGCTGATTTTGTCTGTGTTCCTCTAGGTTGGAATGTACACAGCCGTGTTCAAAATGAATTACTTCGCACTAACAACAGCGTTGAAGGCTGGCATAAAAAATGCAAGCTGCCGTTGCTGCTGACCATCGAAACATTAGGCGCTCTTTTGACAATCCTTCAAAGAGAGCAATCATTGCTGAACGTGATAATTTCTCAGCACAGCAGCTTGGAGGACATCCAGCGGAACCAACTCGAAAGAAAAATTGTCATTGCATTGCTCGAATTATGATTAACATAGTTAATGATTTTGCTAATAGAGGGCACTTTGAATATTTGCATGGGATCGCACATAAAATTCAGCTGTAATCATATAAATATATTTTATAGTACCATAACTTTATGATATGACGATTTTAATATTGAACATTCCAGAACAAGTATATGTTTTCAAGGCTAAGATTTGTTTACTAAACTAAAAATTCGCAATTTGAAATTTATTTTTTATGGGTATAACAATTATGTGTTATATAGTAATATATCGGTGTAATACAACGGGGGTAATATACTTAGAGGGTAATTGATACCCCTCTATCTTAATGGATTAGGGGGTAGTTGAACGCGGTTAATTGACAGTGGGGTAATTTCCTAGATCCGTATGAAGCTTGCCTGTGTTCAGCTAATGTCCAATAATTCGTATTACCTTTTGGATGTCTCTTGGATGTTTTGTGTCATTAGCTTGGTCTTTCAGCGCAGGTCTCCATCCTATAATTTATTGATGCTTGGTTGAGACGGTTCACTAAGGTTTCCAGTTGTTGTGTATTTACTGTTAAGCCATCAATATCATCAGCGAAGTGCAGGATGGTCATTGTTCTGTATCCAACACTTCCTTGGACACTAATCTGTCCAGGAATACGATGAAGATAGTTGGTGAAAGAAGTCATCCCTGTCTGACTCCATCTGTTTTTCTGAACCAATCTTCATTGTTGACATTTATGAAAACTGTGTTGTACTTAGTCATGTCATAAAGCACCAAACAGCCGCAATACCATCAATGAGAGGCACATTACATGTACAGATCAGAGGCTACAAGAGGAGGACTGACATCCCAAAAGTAATTACATTTTGAAATCGGAGAGAAGACGGATTACGACTGGTTCTGTTGAACGTAAAATGGCTCTCAAGTAATTCGAAATAAACTAGAACTAGAAAAATTTTAACTAATATATCAAAAACAATGATTTTATATTTTATAGAGACTTTTTCAAATGACGTTCATAAATGTCTGTTTCTCATTTTAAAATATTTGCATTGCATTAATTTCAGAGAATAATCTTAGCGAAGAGGGATTCTGCATGATTAATATTTTACTTCAGCAATTCAATTAATATTACCGTCTTTAATGGATTGAATAATAACATAATGCATATTGATAACATAACGAAACGCAGTTGTTGGCATTTAGTATGTGGGGACTTGAATGTTAATACTAACACGATGCATGACTTCGTAACAGACGATACCAGTATTACATGTATATTGTTACCAGACAACCATATGTCCGATCATTACACGCATCGAACCTCCTGGGGCTACGGTCAAGTCAACGCATGGAGTCATCAACTTTGAGAACTCTGTACAACGTCGTTTAGAACGGCTAACAGTTGTATATGTCAGTATTCAAATATAGATGAATTTGCTTTTGTAAACTCAAGCGGTTCAAGTGTATTCGATTATGTAATATGTACTCAGTTAATATTACTTAGCTTGATCATTTTCTTGTCAGTGCTCTGATTTGCTACTCTGATCATTGTACTAGAAAGTTTATTATGAAAGTAATTAATTCTTTTCTAAAGGTTATTAATCATGATGTGTGCACGAGCACTTTTGATTCGAATCAAAAGCCTAATGTAATTATTGAATTTATTCACTATTAACCTCCCAAACAGTCAGAGAGAATTTCGATGAAATACTGAGAAAAAAAAGATTGTCTAACGTTAATGTAAATGATAAAATTATTAATGAATTGATTACATAATTATCTTAGGTACTTAGTTCCGTAGCAAATGGTCAATGAAAACTTAAAATACATAAATATATTCAGAAGCGTAGATATTCTATTCCAACTCCATGTTGACTAATTTATAAGCAAACGAAAAGAAATTTACAAATGTCAAAGGGTTAAGAGAAAATACAAGTACAAAGAAAAGAGAAAATGTTTGTTGAAGAGTCTTATCAGGCACACCTTTTTATTTTTGTATTGATTGTGTAAAGTGGTACTTAACATTTTTGTTTCACGAATTAAATACTTTCAAGACATTTTCCGATAGTATAATGTCACTGGTAATTTGTTTAGCTGGATCCTGAATACCAAACTTATTAGGTCTCACTGGATAGTTTCGTATTTTGACACCTCTCTAAAAATTAAAGTAGAAGGTCCAATCCTAGCATTTTTCAGTTCACGCATCAGCTAAATCTGTAATGCGGTTTAGAATTACTGTGAGTCAGGCTTGGAAATGGGTTGACTTGTTGGTGAATGTCTGTCACAGTTAGACTAGCATTGGAGATCAAATGCGTAACTTGGGCTTCCAATGAGCAGTCGACTTGGCTTACGTACTACATGTGTCTGCTACAGAGGTAAATATCTAAAAATCTAGATGGTTGAGGGGTGATGAAAAGTATGTTAATTTGTTACAGTACTAGTGAACTGTATTCATGCATAAGACACACACTGATTCCTTTAGCTGTCTTGTCACAGGAAAATATTCAAAATAGGTCTTTCCTGTAAAAGATGATAGTAAAAAGAGGGGTTGGTGGCAGTGTTTGTTCAGTCTAAAAGCCGCTAGTTGCATAGGGAATTAACTTTAATACCTCAGTCAGAATCTTACAAGCATCCTTTCAAAACAGATCATTAGTTATTTTGTATTTGTATCTGTAATGTAATATTATTATGATTTTTTTTTGCAATAGGTGATATTCAGACGAGAATGTGCCACCCAGAAAAAACTGTCCAGTGAGACCTTAGCTTGGCGGATCACAAGGTACTTGAGAAAGTTCAGACTGCTTGTGGGACAAATATATCCCCAATGAATAAAATTACACACTGCATGGTGTGACAAATTATATTTTTAATTCATTCAAAATATTGTTCTGTGAGTTTTATATTAAACGATTGTTAATGTTATAAGTGATAGTTTCGAGTATACATTATTTTAATTAGGACGCAAAATATATATTATTGTATTTTCAGTGTATGAAAATGTCCAAATTATAGTGAAATTCAACAACACGTTACTGTGCCATAATTTAAGCATAATTCGTTTCTGGTATTATTAAGTATAGCATGTTGAATACTGGTTATTCGTTGATGAAATATTAGGTGTCGTTGCCAGGAGGAACTTACATTTAAGCTCGCACCTGTAAGTCCCTTAACATATTCTGTAGTATTTTACACAAATTATCGTATCGTGTTTTTAATTGGTATCATACACCTGCAAGTACTGATGTGTAACAATATCGAGTTCATCGTCCTTCGAGTCATATGATGTGGTAATATCGCCTTGATTGTCCAACGATTTAAATCATGTGGCATTACCGACTATGTTGTCTTTCGATTCATATAATGTTGAAAAATCACGCTGCTTTTCAAATAATGCGACGCTTAACAAACATTCGGAATATTTGAAATATAGACTAATGTGTATTTTTCTCGACGGAACTTATTTTTAATGTTATTGTCAATTCTTGTAGACAGAAACGTCAATTCCGAAACTAATTCTTTAAAACTTTCAAATTTTCTTTTTTCAAAAGGGAGCACATATGATCTATTTAGCCCAGTTTTGTATGTGACCTTTCTTTTCAACGATGTTTTCACATTTGATATAAAACTGTCATATGAAATGTCGATTAATGACACGCTTTAGTTAATATTTTGTATGAGTATGTTTTGGAGTGTAATATTGTCCCATTCATGAGATATACAAGGCATTGACCTATCTAAATGAAATAGATTTGGTCCTATTTGCCTCGGTTACTAATTGTGCGTTTGAAAGATGAATAATGAAATATGTCTAAATTGACTAAATGTTTTCCAATAATTCGCCATATTAAGGTTTCTTATGATAGAAAAGAAAACTGGAAATCGCAGCCAGATGTCTTGATGGGTGAGTTGTGGGATTTGGGAAAACTGAATTAGGAAATATGTGGGCCTGCATTGGCAGCTCCGGGTGTGAACAATTTAACATTATTGAGATGTTATTGTCGATAAATCAAATCATCTTTAATGCTTTCTGTATAATAAATATTGTTTTAAATTAAGAGGGCTAATTCCGCGTATCTTCCCAGAGAGAGAGAGACAGACAGAGAGACAGACAGACAGACATGGATCAGGTAAGTATATGGATGATAGGCGGTAGGCACGTACAGAGTTAACATTTCAAGAGCTGAAGACTGACGTTTCGTTGGTACACGTGTCAGCGGTGATCAGGCAATTAAATGGGTATTTTAGCTTGCAGTTGTGTACTTAATGTCTACTTAGCGATTTCACTTAAGAACATTTAGTCAGTTTCATATCTGATATTCCATTTTTTAGACCTTGAGATGTTGGAGGTATCTATACTTTATGCCTTTCGGATTTCATAGTATCATACTCGTTCTAAAACAACATCACGGATAAAAAAACTTACATGTTTCTTCTGCTTGGAAAATCAGAGCAATACAATGACTAAAATTTAAATGAAATCAGATTATGAATAACCTCATATAAGTTTGGATACTGACATCACTAATTCGAATAAAATCGTATGGGTTATCCATGGCGATGGGTTGATACATAAAAATAGAATATCGTTTCAGTAGCATATAATTCGAAGAGACAGTGACAGTGCAATTGACCAATAATTTTGTCTTCCATGAGCAAACTGCAATAAATATGATCAGGAGCGATGACCATTAATACTTTTTTCCCCTCAATTTTCTTTTGCATTGGATGTTCATTAATTTTTTTAGATATAATCCCGATAGTAATTCCTACAACAGTGCATTAGATACACTAATAATTAAGATACAATACCTTAATTTTACTTGTTATTCTTTTCTGGTTATTATATTTTAAAAGACATGCCATACAAAGCATAACTAGCCCCTGCGTGCGTAAATTAACAATATTTGGGTGTAAATTAACCACATTTGGGTGTAAAGTAACCTCACTTGAGTGTAAATTAGCTACATTTGGGTGTACATTAACCTCATTTGGGTGTAAATTAACCACATTTGCGTGTAAATTAGCCCCATTTGCGTGTAAATTACCCACGCTCAGAAAGACGTGATATTCTTTTCCCAATTCCACTTCGGCAGTCAAATCCAAAACTGACCGTCAAACTCTTCATGATATTGGTAAAATAAAAAGTTCTCTAAAGCGGGCTGATGAAAATTTTCACTCAATCGCCGCCGATCACTAAATAGAATACTAAGCAAGAATTGCATGTGCTATTTGGACCAAACAGAATAACATAAAATGATATGCTAATGTGTATAACATCAAGACTATTATGCTGCACACGCTACATGTAAATAGTTCAGACTATGGGATAATACTGTGCCTTGAATACATACTAATATTTAAGATATCATTTCAATAGGAGCACATGCTATTGTGTCGTGAAAACGCAATACTATTTGAGATATAATTCGAATAGTAGTTCTTACTAATAGGCTTAAGTACACCTTAATATTCAAGATATAATTCCGGTGGCCTAGGGGTTCGAGCGTCCGCCGCGGAAGCGAGAGGTCGTGGGTTCGATCCCCGGCCGAATCATACCAAAGACTGAAAAAAATGGTACTAACAGCTGCCTCGCTAGACGTTCAGCTTTAAGAGGTTAGTGTTAGGACTATCCGGTCTGGTGTCAGGATAATGTGACTGGGTTGGACATCATGCTATATGTTTGCGGCATGATGCCCCAGTGGTAGACATCACTATAGACTGCCTCACTGCAGACATCGTAACGATATGACTGAATTTGTTTTAAAGCTACGTTAAAAATACTAATCAAACAAACAAACAAGATATAATTAGAATAGTATTTCATACCACTGCAATTTAAGTATCAACTAATATTTAAAACCTATAAATGATATGAGCTGTAATCAGCGCCGGATTAAGCACCGTGGAGGCCCATAGGCAGTCAAACTTTTGGGGCCCCAGACCCACGGTCACGGTCTCATGGGGGCCCCTGGGGGTCCCTGATGGGGCCCATAAAAGTCGCGGGGCCCATAGGCAGTTGCCTACTCTGCCTAATGGGTAATCCGGGACTGGCTGTAATTGTGCAATATTTTGTAGATAATTTCATAGTGCATTCGGTCGTGGTCAGCGTGAGACATGTAACCATTTAGATGGGCTTGACTCACAATACTCACAATAACTTGCCAGATTGTAATAAACTCTCTTGTTTGAAGGTATCAATTAATTTTTATTAGATTCCGTTTGAAACAATTGAGACACTTTTATCAACATACGGTCAAGCATCCGGAAATAACAAAGCTAAGAAAAACTAGAACCAAAATGTTGGACAATCTTGGCCATTTGAGTTTCTCTGTGTGTGTGTATATGTGTGTGTGTGTGTGTGTGTGTGTGTGTGTGTGTGTGTGTTTGTGTGATTAACATGTAACATGCTGTCCGACCTTGTCACCTTATCCTGATATTCAGCTGTCCAATCCTCATAATGCTGAGAACCAAGCGATGCAGCTGTTAGTTCTGTTTTTTGTAAATCGTTGATATGATTATGCCGGGGTTCGGATCCACGACTTCTTGCACCCAAGTCGGACGCTATTACCATTAGTTGAGGCCAATTTGAAATAGATGTCATAAAATGACATTTTCCAGAATGTTTAATAATAAAGGAGGCATTGAAAAAGGAAATCTGAATTCGATTGGATTGTTAATAATGGTTTGGCTCTTCGATAATGTGATCTTTATTGGCTAAGCTAAAGGATGGATTGTGTGTTCTGAGATGAAATTCAAAGTCTAATGTTCCTCGCGTAATTTGTAAAAGTTCTTAAGGGAGCCAGAATTTTAGCTCCAAGAAATAACAAGTTTTGCGTCAGATTCTCTAAGGCAGGTGTGTCGGTTAGCTAAAGACACCAAAAAGAGATTCAGTTGCACTGAAAGAGCGAGTCAAAATAAAGAACACGAAAATATAACTCCATATATAAAATATAACTCCATATATAAAATATAACTCCATATATAAAATATAACTCCATACCTGTACCGCACATGTCAAATTATCTCTTAATTTTAAATGTAGTGTTAATAATTACTCGATAGGGGCGTCGATAATATCTTAGATAGCAATAACCAACAATGACATAGCCCCCCCCCCCCCCCCCAGCGTAAATAGTAGTTCATGTCACTGTGTAATGAACATGCACTTATATCTGCTATATAATTCGAATAGTAGATCTTACAACTATGTCCTATACACTAATACGTGATATATAATTCTACTAGTACCTCCTACAGCTGTGTGTCATATGCAACTGTGTGTCCTATACACTAATACTTGAGCTATTATTCCAATAGTAGCTAATACAACTGTGTGTCCTATACACTAATACTTGAGCTATTATTCCAATAGTAGCTCATACAACGGTGTGTCCTATACACTAATACTTGAGCTATTATTCCAATAGTAGCTAATACAACTGTGTGTCCTATACACTAATACTTGAGCTATTATTCTAATAGTAGCTAATACAACGGTGTGTCCTATACACTAATACTTGAGCTATTATTCTAATAGTAGCTAATACAACGGTGTGTCCTATACACTAATACTTGAGCTATTATTCCAATAGTAGCTAATACAACGGTGTGTCCTATACACTAATACTTGAGCTATTATTCCAATAGTAGCTAATACAACTGTGTGTCCTATACACTAATACTTGAGCTATTATTCTAATAGTAGCTAATACAACTGTGTGTCCTATACACTAATACTTGAGCTATTATTCCAATAGTAGCTAATACAACTGTGTGTCCTATACACTAATACTTGAGCTATTATTCCAATAGTAGCTCATACAACGGTGTGTCCTATACACTAATACTTGAGCTATTATTCCAATAGTAGCTAATACAACGGTGTGTCCTATACACTAATACTTGAGCTATTATTCTAATAGTAGCTAATACAACGGTGTGTCCTATACACTAATACTTGAGCTATTATTCCAATAGTAGCTACTCCAACAGTGTGTTATATGCTTCCATGTGCCCTATATACTAATACATGACATATAATTTTTCTAGTAGATCCTACAACTGTGTTCTATATACTAATACTTGACATACAATTTTTCTAGTAGATCCTACAACTGTGTTCTATACACTAATACTTGACATACAATTTTTCTAGTAGATCCTACAACTGTGTTCTTTACACTAATACTTGACATACAATTTTTCTAGTAGATCCTACAACTGTGTTCTATACACTAATACTTGACATATAATTTTTTTAGTAGATCCTACAACTGTGTTCTATACACTTATACTTGACATGTAATTTTTCTAGTAGATCCTACAACTGTGTTCTATACACTAATACTTGACATGTAATTTTTCTAGTAGATCCTACAACTGTTTTCTATACACTAATACTTGACATATAATTTTTCTAGTAGATCCTACAACTGTGTTCTATACACTAATACTTGACATATAATTTTTCTAGTAGATCCTACAACTGTGTTCTATACACTAATACTTGACATATAATTTTTCTAGTAGATCCTACAACTGTGTTCTATACACTAATACTTGACATCTAATTTTTCTAGTAGATCCTACAACTGTGTTCTATACACTAATACTTGACATATAATTTTTCTAGTAGATCCTACAACTGTGTTCTATACACTAATACTTGACATATAATTTTTCTAGTAGATCCTACAACTGTGTTCTATACACTAATACTTGACATACAATTTTTCTAGTAGATCTACAACTGTGTTCTATACACTAATACTTGACATACAATTTTTCTAGTAGATCATACAACTGTGTTCTATACACTAATACTTGACATATAATTTTTCTAGTAGATCCTACAACTGTGTTCTATACACTAATACTTCACATATAATTTTTCTAGTAGATCATACAACTGTGTTCTATACACTAATACTTGACATACAATTTTTCTAGTAGATCATACAACTGTGTTCTATACACTAATACTTGACATACAATTTTTCTAGTAGATCCTACAACTGTGTTCTATACACTAATACTTAAGATATAATTTCAGTAATAGTTAATACAAATGTGTGTCCTATACACAAATACTTGAAATATAGTTACAATATTAGCTCCTAGAGATGTGCTCTATATACTAATATTTAGGATATAACTCCAATAGCTCCCACAAATCTCTGTCTTATATACTGATATTTATGATGCAATTCAAATAGTAGTTCATACAACTGTGTATCTTACCCATGGATATTGCAGATATAATTGGAATAGTTGCTAATAGTCTGATTTTACACTGAAATTGAAAAGAACATACAAGTTATGGTAACTGAAAGGAATAAAACACTTTCTTTTATTGTGAAAGTCTGTTGAGAAGGTTGTTTTAATTGAGCATTTACCGCGGAATGGACTCATTAAGTTGCAAAATGTTTTTGAAGATTATGTTTACTAAGATAATGCAGAATTAAACTTGAAGAGACAATGAAGGCAATGGTTTACTACTGAAAATATATCTCTTTGCATTAGATAACGAAATTTCAACTAGTTAGAAAAAGTCGGATTAATTTGCAAGGAAGATGGCCTTCATTGAATGTAAATTCCTGAGAATCGCATTAGTGATAGGGTTTAGTATTGTAGGTTCTGTAACAAATAACTGAGATTTTCACACCAAATAAAATACCTATAACAACATGGTTGTCGTAGTGGTAGGTCATAAACGGGTCATTTAAATCAGGACAATATTGGGAATGTAAACAATTTGTCTGATTTATACCACACACTGAAGATATATCTGTCGTTCAATGTCAATGTATTTTACCGTAGAAACGTGATGTGTTGTGTTTATTGTAAATGTACGTTAACGTAGTAAATGGATGTTTGTAGTTCAGGTGAATGTTTGCTACCGTAGAAAGGCTATGTCTGGCTTTAAGAGCGAATCTTTCTTTTTACAATAGAAAAGCGTTGTCTGGTGTCCAGGACGAATAATCTGGTACCATAGACAGAACGGTGTCTGGCATTCAGGGTGTATGTTTGCTACCGTAGTAAAAGTGAAGTCGGGCGTTCCTGGAAAATGTATATACATTTAGAAGATAAATCTCAACCACTTAATCGACCACTCCGGTGTCCTAATGGCTATATGATCCGTCCCGGATGCGAAAAGTCGTGGGTTCGAACCGCGGCCGAGCCATACCAGAGGCTTCTTAAAATGGAACTAACAGCTGCCTCGCTAGACAACCATAACAGCCTTGATTTCTGCAGAAACACTCAACCAGACACTGATTCAACAGATTTGTACACCTACTGTAATGATAAACGTCATACACTAATACCTTATATTTCGAGTTCAAAATCGGTATAATAATGCTAAATAGTTTCTTCGAGATCAACAATTTACACATTCAGAAATTATGATTTTTGTAAACATTAATATTTTACATCTGCAATAACAATGCTGTACTGTAATCTTTATTTGATGTATTTTAATTACCCTCTTTCTATCCCTCTTCTCATATGCACCATAGAGCTTTCTACGGGATTTAGGTGGTCCAAACTTCTCTGGTGACGGAAGGGTTTTCTTCTTATATTCGACAGTCTCTGGGAAAATTGTAGGCACTGCCGTCTTTAACAAATTCAATTTCATTTGAACACCAATTGATACCATCACGGAAGGAGGGTGTAAAAAGCAACTGTCCTCAAAATGCCGTATGCACAAGCGGGATGTTGCAGTTGGTACAAACGATACAACTTTCCCATCTCTACTGGACCCAACAGCTTCAATCCATTTTTCCGGTAAACATGGTCTTTCGGAAAAAGAAAGAACCCTTTTGTCCCATCATCGCTCATTTGGTTACATCCGTAAGCAACACAGTGCACCATATTTGTTGTAGAAAATCACGATCTTTAAAATGTATCACACAGATGATAGACATATACGCGTGGAAATTCAACGCATGAATGGCTAGGTTGAACCGAAGGGATAAATGTACGTCATATCCGTCTTTGGCACACGGAAATTACCGATTGTTTACGGAGATTGCCGAGTAAAATTTTTCATTTAAAAAATAGCTTTTTTAGTCTAATTAAACATTTGTATGGTGTACATATATAACAGATGCATTTCTATTATGACTATAATGATATTGCAGTTTTTTACAAAATAGGTGGCAGGTGACCTTTAAAGGTTAGTGTTAGGACTTGTCGGCCTGGTGTCAGGATATTGTTTATGCGGTATGCTGCCCCAGTGCTAGATATCACTTTAAACTGCACACTAACGTTATGACTGAAAAATTCTCAAAGCTACATTAAAAATCTAAATCACACACACACACACACACACACACACACACACACACACACACACACACACACACACACACACTTTATTAAATAAGTGAGTCTACTTTATCAGATTAATTGTAACCTAGTACGATTCTTCTCACCAAAGTCATCTGGACAATATCTCTAAAATGCCACGGGACAGTTTAATAATGTGTTGGATTGGTATCAGTCGGAGAAGACACATTTTAGCTGTATTTCGGTCAACTAGATCGACCGAAATTATCTCTAGTGATTCTATGGGTATAAAGTCAAATGTATTTGGTTTCTAAACATGCAAATGACGACTTAGAAGGGGCTGTGGAGAACCGACTCGTGCACTTGACACAATTGGAAGTTCAAACACATGTAAGATATTATGTTATTTTGTGTAATTTATGCTTGTTCCAATGCCGTTTTTGGACCGCTCCGGTGACCTAGTGGTTAGATCGTCCGCCACGGAAGCGGGAGGTCGAGGGTTCAATCCTCGGCCAAGTCATACCAACGATTTACAACGACTGGTACGCCTGGTGTCAAGATAATGTAACTGGGTGGAACATCATGCTATATGTCTGCGGCACGATGCCCCAGTGCTAGACATCACTATAAATTGCCTCACTGCAGACATCGTAACGATATGACTGAAAATTGTTAAAGCTACGTTAAAAATCCTAATCAAACAAACAAACACACAATACCGTTTTTGCTCTTAGGATATTGCCTGGTCTAATGACACACCTGACACATATACAACAATGCTTGATGTTGTCCATTTATTAGTATTCAAATTAACGACAATCCACCTTTCTCCTTGCAAAAGACCAGATATGTATATTACTAGTATATCCCATTGTGATCACATTTTGGTTTCATACTTAAATTAATGACTGCTCGATCTGGCGTCATTTTTGAAACCAAGTCGATATGTGTTCGACATTTCCTACTGCATGCACCTTTTATATAGACCATTACTAGTGAGTATTTGCGTCTCTCGTCTGAGAAATGGCTGGCTGTGGATGATCAAAATACAGCATTACATTAAAGCAGACTACGTCGCTGTGTGTGTTTGGGCTTCAGTATTCTTGGCGGACACAATTATGATAATGGTAGAAGATTTTGTTCATTGTGTTAAAGGCGTACTAATAAAACAAAATGAACTCACATAAATTTGACACTATTGCTTGCCCTTCCAGATAAGATAAAATTGATACAGTATTTTACATTTGTTTTGTAAGAGACGGCTCAAATGTTAGAGTGGAAGGAAAGAAATATTCGAGGCATTGAAAGCTTCAGGGTACTGCTATTGTGTATGTTCAATCATTACAGGTTGAATGTTACCTCCGGGTTACCATGTTTCCTTCGCGCAAAATGTATACTAAACTCCAACTATGGCCTGAACCGTCCTTGAACGTCTTTTTCAATTATAGTAAAATAATAAATACATGACGTTTTAGTTGAAGTAATTTCATTGCTTTGAGGTCGTCAAGTCAAGTATGTGTTATTTTGAAAAGAGTGAAGATCAAGTTACATTGCAATCGAAATCAGAACCTAGAATTTAACAATTTGTAAAACAGTTTCTAGGTAGGACTTCATCTTATGTTTTTTTCCGATAGTTGTATCAGAATCCATCACATTCATTGGTGTATGATTTCAAAATTCCACCCCAGTATCAGAATTTCGAGTAAGACTCTAGCCTGTCCCGATGCAGTTTGATCAAGCGGATGTAATTTTCATATCCTGTACTGATAATTTAGACTTTCAAAGATCTGTACACACATTTTTGCGAAAGTGATTGAAATTGCTACGGAAATTGTATTGCATACATAATCCAATTTTTCTCTTTCTTTTTTTTTTAATGCAGATTGCTTGCGCAATGGTCCGATGTCAACGTAAAAGAATAAAAGTCAGTTGTATCCATTAGATTAATCGAGGCAGACAAAACCAGAATGAAATCATCATCGATGCACATTCGATCCTGGGTCGATTTACCATTTCGACATAATAATCGGAATATAAAAATATAAAAATATATCGTTTACAACATCGTCATTTTCGACTTGAAATGGATTCAACATGATGTACATGCCTCTACGTGTGGAAAGGGTAGTTTATGACACACGTAACTTCGATCGCCACTGTTTAAATACGTTACGATATTTTTTTACCTTTATTATTGTGAAAGAATGTTCGTTCAAGTGATGATGGATGTCGAGTAATAGAGTACACATGTTCGCAGTAAGAAGACCAATGAAGTTTGCGGGTCAGGAATTTTTTTTCTTTTCTTTTTCGGGGGGGGGGGGGGCATTTTTTCAAATATTTTTAAAAATAAAAACTACAGGTTATGTATCCTACCTAATTATATTGTTACCTAGAGGTGTTTGGATAAATTCAAATATATAATAAGGTTTAGTAATGTTGTTTCAATGTTCATTTAATGGGTAATTATAATTTTTGAAATATATTTTTAAGTGTCATATCACTTATATTGCTTGCATTGTAAGGGTTTTGTTTTTTTACAGCTGTTTTCTTCATTGTATCTCTTCTCCATGCTTTTCGTCAAAGTCGAGTATATAGCAGTTTAGTCTCCCCTGACGCTTCTTAAAGCTTCGTTTGGCTTTTTTCTTCAGTCGTTGTTCTCTTAACACCGTTGCTGGTTTTTGTACTACTTTTCGTTGGTGTTGGCTTTCTTGCACTTCTTTCTATTGATTTTGTTTTGCCACTTCCTGTTTCTCGTCGGGTTTTTTTGAGTTAGTGGCTGCTTTAACCCCACTTAGAATGAATACTTTTATCATTTTTTAGAATGAATACTTTTATCATTTTTTAGAATGAATACCTTTATCATTTTTTAGGGCATTTCGCTTTATATTTCTGAAATGCCAATTACATTCATTATTGGGCATTCAGAATTGGTGTTCACTCAAGCTTATTGTCAGTGTCACTATCGTTTTCTCGTGTATTCATTTTGTCACTCTCACTTTCGGTGTCACTCTCACTTTCGGTGTCACTCTCTCGAATGTGATTTTGTTTTGTTTTGTGGGGTTATTACATCCTTTTGTTTTGTAGTTAAAGTTTCTTCTGGTGGCGTAGCGTTACTTGGTGACGACATCGATAGGGGTCTATCTGTCTTTATTCTTTTCCTGAGGCGGAGGACGGGTAGATGTCAGTGCATCGACGCCAGTCAGATCCTCCAGTACCTCTTCAAAACATGCTTGTTCTCCCTCATCCTTAGATTCCGCTTCCATCAATATATTTTAGCTGGAATGGGTTATATTACAATTGATTACCCTTTCCCTGTTTTATTGGGGATCATGTATCTTCCCCACTCAGGGTTTGATTGGAGTCTTCCCGATGGCCGTTACGTTCAGGATTAATAAATATTTAGGATTACCTCCCTTTGTTAATTCTTCTTCTGCCTCTTGATTGTTTTTACTTCATTTCCTTTATTCATAGATGGCAAGGGCCCTTCCGATTGCTCATCCTTTCTAACTTAAGAGATTTCCGATCTCTTGTTGTATTTGGTTATGTTCCTCTGTCTTTAAGTTGATGTTGTTGTTATGGTTGCAGATTTTCCTGCGAATGTAGCCATTTTTGAGGATGTCGGCGGGCTTTTGCAGTCCCTCGAACTAGGGTCCATTTGCCGACTCCTTGGACATGTACTTTTGGTCTCGCAGCCCCTGTGCTAAATCTTCAAAAGGAAACACATTGTATAAAATTAGGTTGGGATCAGCTATTATTCTAACTCCAGATTTCACATTCCTAAATCCGTACACTGTAGCCATTTTACTGTCTTTGAAACTTGCTCATGAGTTCTGTATTTTCAGGCCAGAGATAAAACTATGTTGATTTTGCCTCCACCTCTCTTATTATGGGGTCATTTTTGGAGTTGGTTCCTCCTTCGTCCCCTTTACCTAAAACTACTGACTTTGAGGATGGATGGTGTTCAGATGTTTTGGATAGAGGATGAACTTATCGATTGTCCTACTAAAGATTGATTCCTTCTGCCCCCATTAAGTTGGTTTGAAAATAGTTCTTCAACGTTGTGCCAATTTGGCGTTCTTCTAAGGTGTCTTTATACATTTAATTCAGCCATGATGTAAGAATAGAGTCGCTATAAGCAGAGTGAGTAGTTCTCACACCAATATGACTTCAATCTATCTGAACAGGTTAAAATTTGCTTTACCCAGAATTTTTAGTTTTGATCCACAAATGTAGTATAATTTTTAAAAAATTCAAATAGATACACAGAATAATGTGGAAAAGTTTGGAAAAAAATAGAAAAGGCAAATTTTCCAAAAGGTGAAAATACAAAACTAAGCTAAACAATCAAAATAAATCAAAATTCTTGCAATAAACAAAAGCGGTCTAATGTGTAATGACTTACACAACTCCTCCGGTGCACTTCCCTGCGGTTTGTTTTGTACACGCCATTGCCGATTATACAACAGACTTTACTTCTCAAGAAGGAGTATCAGAATGGCGTCTTTGATCACGTGAGTATTAAAGTGATCTATATGACATCACATTGACACAGATGCCGTCGCTGAGACATTAAACAGCAGAAAAGTACGATTGAAGTATAAATATTCGAACGTTTCCAGATTCGTCTGGCACTTTTGACCGTTCTGGATTCAGTCAGTTTGATTAGGGTTATTTTAACGCTTGACGGCTTTATAAATTTTTTTTAAATTATGCACAGTTTAAATGGTTACTGTACTAGATGAATATTTTTATGAAAAATCTGAGAGAAAATACGTATTTTTCTTGGCGCGTATCAAAGATCAATCACATTATTTGAGCTGAAGCTTCTTATTTGCTCTAGACTGGAGAACAACCAGTGTGAAAAGCTTTTGATCGAAGTAAGTTAATTAGATTGGATTTCACTTGTTTTCTCCAAAGTCCAACATTTTTGTTCCGATTTCTAAATAAACTTTGCTTCTGAAGGAAGAGTATCAGAATGGCATCGTTGATCACGTGAGTATAAATGTGATCTATATGACATAACATTGACACGGATGTCGTCGCTGTTACGATTTCCGTGATTGTTCAGATTTCTAAATGAACTTTCGGTTGACAAACTATTTTCAATGCATGAATCATTACGTTGATTGTTATCACAGTAGGTTGCTATAGTTGTATTTGGTTCAATGAATGTCGCTGTAATCTAGATAATACCTCCTTGACCTTGAAGTTTTACCTCCCAATTTAAAAGGTGATGTTTAATGTTTAAGGTCCAGGGACTTATAGAATTATTAAAAGGTTATGCGGACTGGAAAATTTAACATAATCGGTTGCAAAATGGATTACAAAGAGCTTCATTTGAGAGAGAGAGAGAGAGAGAGAGAGAGAGAGAGAGAGAGAGAGAGAGAGAGAGAGAGAGAGAGAACATTAATATAGCTGGATGAATTTAATGTTGGTTATGTTTTCGTGCATAAAATTATTCTTTCGTTTTAAAATTATAGTTCAGATGATCATGCACATTTATTTTTTTATCCAAAGTAAAAGTATGTAAATTTAAGCCCATTACTGACATAGTCCCTAAACTGTCAACGATTGCACTCTATCGTGTTATTTTGTATCGTATTATGCACATTTACTCCCAGTTGTCAAAAATTTAAATCATTGACAGGCATCACATCATTTAATGATCCGGCGATTGGGATCGTTTTCTATATCTGTTTAGTTGTTTGCCAAACTTCTCGGTCTTCTGCTAATTACTGAATACACATCAGATCATAAACAATGCGTGTATTACATTACATTCTCGGTTCAGTGATCACACTTTGAATGGAATCCTGGTTGTTAATCATTAGTGACGAGTGCCTTTTATTTCCAAACACACCTGTCAACGAAATCTCACAAGTTATTAACAATCAACACCTAACTCACCTAAAGACGGCGACATATATCAAAAGAATCTTTATAATCAGCCTTCTAACAAACTACTCGAGGCATGGTTGAGCTAATCTCGGATATGTACAAATAATACGATTAAAATGTAATTGACAAGTTAGAATATCAATATTTATTCCTTTGTTTGTTAAAATTGGATTTGGATAGTAGCAGAACACTAACAAACCCAATTTGTTTTACTTGGCCATGGGCAAGTTACTTCAAAAGTTCAGTTAGCCCGAGCCGAATTTGATCTAGTCCCAGATCGGGCAAGTTGAATGGTAAATCCCTGCTGAAACTCCAAATATATTAATGTTAATGTATATAGCATGCGAACGTGTTCTTCAAACGTTGACATGTTGTGCAAGAGGAATAGAGGCTTGTTAAAATCTTCCTGTAACTGATTAGAGAATATAAATTCCATCAATGTTCACACATCGCCATTAATTGTTTGTACCTTTTACACTGTAGCTTTGAAATCTCAAACTTTGCATCGTGTCTTATTGACTGAGCAAGTAACAAATGCATATATTTACTTGTCTTTTTATCATTAGGGACCAAATGCGTATATTTACTTGTCTGTTTTAGTATTAGGGATCAAATGCATATATTTACTTGTATGTTTTAGCATCAGTGATCCAGTGCATATATTTACTTCTCTGTTTTAGCACCAGAGATCGAATGCATATATTTACTTGTCATTTTAAGCATCAGATATGAAATCCATGTCTCTGTATTGTCTTTTTGTAAAATTAGGGATCATATACAGTCCAGTATTGAGCGAGGAGAAAAGCCTGGGTTAAAGGGGGAATTCGAAAGCCTCGTATTCGACGTGTGGTTGATAGTCTATGGAAAACATGTAATTAGTGGCGTAAGGCTAAAGAGAAATAAGAACTAGCCTCAAGGAAAAAACGTGTTTTTGTTGTTGTCATAATGCATACATATCGATCTTTTATGTGAATCTTAAGATAATTGTTTGAAATAATATATTTTAAATGATGCTGTAAATCATGCATACTAAAACAATTTTTTCGCGATGCTCTTTGCCAATGACTTGATAGTTATCAATACTGTAGTTATGCTAAAATGTAATTTGTATGATCTATTTGTTCAACTACAATGCAAATACTATTTGAACGGTGTTGTGGGACTTTAGGGTTATTTCTTTTTTTGGGGTGGGCGGGTGGCGTGGGTGTGCTCTCTCTCTCTCTCTCTCTCTCTCTCTCTCTCTCTCTCATTTTGATCTTCTCAGACCAGTTGGGAGGCCAGCCTGCCCTGATACTTTGTGATACTTGGTGCTTGCTACAGGAGTATATATTTTTTTTTATTTCATTCAAATTTGTAATATTTATTTTTTTAT
The DNA here is from genome assembly GCA_030141615.1 of Unio pictorum. Taxonomy (NCBI): domain Eukaryota; kingdom Metazoa; phylum Mollusca; class Bivalvia; order Unionida; family Unionidae; genus Unio; species Unio pictorum. The sequence continues at coordinate 3,042,905 of JARLTB010000248.1, read as the reverse complement.
TTATTTATTTGAATTATTTTTTTGTTTTGTAAATTGTAATATTTTTGTTGTTTCTTAAATTGTATTTTTTTTAAAAATTTTTTTTAGCATTTTAAATTATATGCATTCATCGTCATTTAGAAAAAAAATCCTGTCTCATGTTGTAATCTTCTTCTTGTTTTTTTTAATCCATTCTCCTTTTCGTTTTCCTTCTAGCCTTGTCTTTTTCTTTAAATTCTGCTTTTGTCGTTTCTTTTGCTGTTTTTGTTTCTTTTGGCCTAGATTATTTGTCTTTTTTTATCTGTTGTTAACTGTTGTTTCACTGGAGTTTTACTTGTGATTGCTAGTGTTCTGTTCTCTATTGGTCTTTCTTTCGATACATATGTGATCATATCTTTTGCTGATGGTATTTGTTTTGATCTTACAACTGGGTTTTCTTTCCCTGTTGATATCAACTTTTCCCCAGCAGATTGATTTGTATTTCCCTTAGTTCTTTTCTCTATAGGTTTTATTATGTGGGTTCCTATTATACTCGCAGTTTCCGGTTTCGCCAGTTTTGTTATTGTTTGTGGTATTTGATTTCCAGTCAACTGTGTCGAATATGTGATACTCGTCCGTTTTGAGGGGATTGGTTTATTTGTCGTTTTTCCCTTTGCAGGATCTCTACTCTCCCTTGGTCCTGCTGTTGTTGTTGTTGCTGTAATCTCTATCTTGGGTCAGTGTCGTTTTGTTGACATATGAAGGGAGTGTGACCTGTCTCATAGCACCTGTTACATTTCCTATCGTAAATATACCCTTTGTGCCAGATATTGGCTCGAAAGCAATGTAGAAAGTTCCGGTTATTTTTTGATAAGTCATGTGTGTGCATGTGTCTGACATATAGTCAAGATAGTGATACATTATTTATACTGCCGTCATTAAGCGTGAGCAGACTATGCCATCGATTACTTAGCTACTATGTCTAATAATTTATCTGTATAATGTTAAATGCATATGAAAAGAGACATGTACTGCACAGTTGTATTGAATGCAAGCTTATGAGATGTAACCAATTAGCTGCAGATGTCTGTTTTGAAATATCACACTGGCGATTCCGAGTAACAGAGTGGAATGTATACTGATTTCAGAAACAAGATCAAAGGATTAGGCCGCATTTATTTTATTTTATCAGCACAATAGCTCCAAGACTGATGGTAGGAGTGGACGCAGTGGCGTAGCGAGGATATTTGGCGCCAAGGGCAAAACATCCAAATTTGCGCCCCCGGCTGCCCCTGTTGCGCAGTTATGTATCTTGTTTCCAAAACGAAACATAATCGTTATCAGTCATAATATAATCATTAAACTATTACAATTTAATTGCTAGAAAAAAGTATAGTCTAGGCTAAATTCCCTATAAAACAATATTAGCCTATTTAGAAAAAATAATATCCAAAAACTTAATTATGTTAATTATGTCATCTGGAGATTGCACATAGTACATTACATTACAAGTAGCGTTTAACAAAAGATTTATTTTCCTGGCCTTCCCTGCTGAAAACTGATCAATAACATCATCAAAGTTGATTGTTTGTAGTGTTTCTATCTCTTCAATGACCAGTGCTAGATTGCACAAACAGATATTATGTTACGAGCATACAGCCTGTAGTGTACGGTCAAGGAGGTCTAGGCCTGTACCACGGACTGTATATTAATCCGTTTAACCAGTAGACCACCCGCACGACTGTAATCCAGTCAACAGCTATAAAGCAGACGTTGGCCAAAACAACATTGTTTGTATTGTGGTACTTAAAATGAGTGCACTTTTCAAGTTTCACAAATGGGTTCAATAGATAATCCAACAAATCCATTGTTGATACTTAGGGCCGATTTGGGCGCCCGTTTGGCGCCCCTTAGCCACCGGCGCCCGAGGCGAATGCCCCACGTGCCCCTCCCCCCTCGCTACGCCACTGAGTGGACGGCATTATAATTGACTGGACTAACAAGACATGCCAGTTAAGGTGGCGATATTTGAGTAGGCCAGAGGGAACTCAATTGTACCTGTGCTAGTCAGACCTAACAGACAGCCAATTGTTGATTCTGGAGAATGATCCGTCACAAGTTGCCAGGAAATGAAGACATGACGGACAATTCAAGCTTGAACACTCATTTGATTTGGGGATAAAATTGCACGTATCTACGTAAAACAGAACTACTAACTACATTGTAGAAGGTTGTGGTAATTTATTTGTAACATTTGTACCATTTAATTGCTATTAAACAACTTTACTTTGTTTATTTAATTAATTAAATTGCTATATTTTGTATACAGGAGTGTGTATTGTTCTGTTCTTAATCTATGCGCAGATCTCCATATATTTATTCCAACAATTAATTTCATCTTCAATGTTCGCTCGATCCGAGCTTGTACATCATAGCCAATCTTCTTTAGACCCTAGTAACCAGCATCAAAAGAAACAAATCCATCACTAGCATTATAAAAATCCATCACTAGCATTATAAAAATCCATCACTAGCATTATAAAAATCCATCATTAGCATTAGACAAATCCATCACTAGCATTAGACAAATCCATCACTAGCATTAGACAAATCCATCACTAGCATTAGACAAATCCATCACTAGCATTAGACAAATACAAATCCATCACTAGCATTAGACAAATCCATCACTAGCATTAGACAAATCCATCACTAGCATTATAAAAATCCATCACTAGCATTAGACATATCCATCACTAGCATTAGACAAATCCATCACTAACATTAGACAAATCCATCACTAGCATTAGACAAATCCATCACTAGCATTAGACAAATCCATCACTAGCATTAGACAAATCCATCACTAGCATTAGACAAATCCATCACTAGCATTAGACAAATACAAATCCATCACTAGCATTAGACAAATCCATCACTAGCATTAGACAAATCCATCACTAGCATTAGACAAATCCATCACTAGCATTATAAAAATCCATCACTAGCATTAGACAAATCCATCACTAGCATTAGACAAATCCATCACTAGCATTAGACAAATCCATCACTAGCATTATAAAAATCCATCACTAGCATTAGACAAATCCATCACTAGCATTAGACAAATCCATCACTAGCATTAGACAAATCCATCACTAGCATTATAAAAATCCATCACTAGCATTATAAAAATCCATCACTAGCATTAGACAAATCCATCACTAGCATTATACAAATCCATTACTAGCATTAGACAAATCCATCACTAGCATTAGACAAATCCATCACTAGCATTAGACAAATCCATCACTAGCATTAGACAAATCATCACTAGCATTAGACAAATCCATCACTAGCATTAGACAAATCCATCACTAGCATTAGACAAATCCATCACTAGCATTAGACAAATCCATCACTAGCATTAGACAAATCCATCACTAGCATTAGACAAATCCATCACTAGCATTAGACAAATCCATCACTAGCATTAGACATATCCATCACTAGCATTAGACAAATCCATCACTAGCATTAGACAAATCCATCACTAGCATTATAAAAATCCATCACTAGCATTAGACAAATCCATCACTAGCATTAGACAAATCCATCACTAGCATTATACAAATCCATCACTAGCATTAGACAAATCCATCACTAGCATTATAAAAAGCTTCAGAACAGGCTTTGATAACCAGGCTGCATTTTCAATTGAGTATTGTTTTTACTTCTTATGATTTATTGTTTGCGTAATAATGAGTTTGGCAACAGCAACCTACAGCAGAAGGAAATTCCTTTCAATACAATAAGGTTACAGTGGTCTTGTTTTATTGTTCCAATTAATAGTGTTAAAATTCTAGCAGGTGAATTTCTCATGTACGCATATAAAGTTATCCTGAAATATTTTTGCACTTTCTAACAGCATCTATGTTATCGATAGTATGACCTTTTTCAGATGCCTGCTATATGCTCAACTTACAAAATCGTTCTGGAAAGGGATTGATTAACACAAATAGCACTGGCATGTTAATGCTTTATTTTCGCATCAGGAGTTGGGATTAATTCATGTCAAGTTTTACTTACATGTTCTTTGCTACATTTTGAATGTTTATGAAAGTTGATGTTTGCATTATAGCTTAGATTCACATAAATGACATATATGCACGTCTTTGTATGCATGCATGCTAACTGGAGAATCATTTTTTACTTACACGTGTGTTTAGATATGCTTCCATACTAACTGGTGAATGTGTTTTATACTTATATGTACTTGGACGTATGCATGAGAGTTAACTGGGATATATAGTAAAGAATACAATACCGTAGACTCGTTCATTTTGAAGTAAAAATCCAGATTATTTAGACGCTATGAGCCACGATAAATCAAGATAACTTTGGACTTTCTTTCAATGACTTTCAGGTATCATTATCCTTCAAGGAAGTCTTATCGAATACGTTAGAATGCTCTTTAACTGGAACACTAATCAACATTCTTGAATTTTTAAACCATACATCTGAACAACTAAAAAGTTATTTATATTAAATATTTAATATCTCACTTTATATGCTGGGAAATGATTTATTAATACTGTGAATTGTGTAAAAGTTTATAATCTAGTCATGTAAAAGTAATATGTCCTCAGTCAAAGATATGCATATTAGTCCGCTATTCCTGTCAAGATGTATCCATAAGATATAAGCAAACACAGTATATATTCGCGAATATGTGTGATCCAACTGAATACCTAACGAACTCCGATCTAGTATCGCATGATGCTCTGGCATATCAGAGCATTTGGATTCCTTATGGGTAATTAGTAGAGCAAACAAGACCGCGAACGTTTGCCGCAATATGTTCTATATCGTTTTCTTTTGGTCCGGACATTTAAATGAGTGTATATGGTCATTTAGTTTTTCTTTTCTTAGCTCGACGTAAACACGAAAAGTACACCTTGGAAACTTTCAATTATACAGTTTTGTATGTTTTACGCAATATCTTCCGAACAGCATTTAATTGTATCAGAACAATCTTATCTTGAAATTAAACTTGACTCTTTTTGTTTCTGCATAGAAGAGATTGCTCTGAAGCAATCAGGATATATTAGAATTTAGTTCCAAGTAGACAGTAAGTGTTGTCTTCCAAACAGAAACTGATATTTCCTTTCCGATTTCATTGCTCTTGTACAAAACTATTTTAAAATGTTTTATTCGAAAGAAGGTACCTTTCATGACTATAAAATTATACTTTGCCAAATAGCCAACAACGAAATTTTGAAAAATTAAATTTGTACCATTATTGCTTTTAATTTTGTACACGAAAATATAGACTATAATGTTCTCCATGTAATTACGACAGATTCAAATATTTAAATTTGTGTTGCGTGGTTGTCAGTTAGTGACTATATACAACCTGGGATTTTCACAGATGCCTGACATATACTGATACCCAGAGTGTCAGAAATATAAATAATACTCTGTCAAATTATGTAACAATTGTGATGGAGAAAATTAATTTGGAGTAGTTACTCGTCGTTTTCTACCTTGCATTTATTGACGAACGAATAAATAGATTGTCTAGGAGCAAAGCTAATTCAATTGTCTATGCCATATTCTTGGTGTGTCTCGCCAAACTGCCAAACGCTTTACATACATTGCTGAAAATTAACGTAAGTACTTTATGTAGTCAATTCGTTCGTCTATATAAACATCAGCCCTGGATTCAACAAATTCCCCAAATTCCAAATATCTAAGATTTGCATTAACGTTGGCACTGCTATCAAACGAATCTGTACAATATAATAGGTTAAATGAAGGTCACACCAAGAAGTTATGCCATCGGCTCGTTCTCGCTTTACGTCGCTAAACAATTATCCTGTAAAGCGTTTGCCTCCTTTTTCCATCATTGCGCCATAAAATGGTATTCGACTGTAGCAAAGTGTTTGACTACTAATCAAATCACCGTTAAGGGCTTTTAATAATGGCATTATAACATTTTTGTATGTTGCTGATATCTTCTTTTATCCCGCTCTGATATGTTGTCTTTAACATCAAGTAATTCACTGTTGAGGGTCATGCAGCATTTGAACAAGGTGTCGGCCGAGCCTACTTTACAAAGGCGGCGTTAAATGAAGCAGGATTTATTTGGTTTAATAACAAACAACTTCACTTAGCTGTGCAAACGTTTACTAGCTAAACAAAAAAAAATATTTGATAGTCAACATGTCGGTTACCAAATGAGTTATTTGTCGTATTACTGAATACAGGTGTTAACGATTTCAGTTTATCTTATGAAGGGAATCATCGATGCAAGTTCACCCGCATAATCTCCCCGGATAACTTTTCGGGAATGTTTCGGATGAACTCCGGTTTCTTTTTTAATCAAGGCATATATTCTTTTGGAGTTGGCCACGACTAAACGTGAAATTTGTACACAAATGTGACATTTTATTAAAGACGTTATAAGAATTTTTATGACATTTTGATTGATTTTGTAATGACCTTCATTCAGCCACTCAAGCCCTGCAAACCACTGCATATGCTCAATGTTACGGGTTTAGCCTACACTTGTTTTGAAGTTCATGTCTATCACCGACTGCTTAAACCATTTCTAAATATTCGAGCTTTAAAACATGCAATCGGGTATAACGTAGTAAATACATAACAGGAATTATGCAAGCCTGTGTCAATGTTTTTTTCTCCATGCCAGGTATTTCAGCAGGCTATGATACATACGTGCGACTTTATTATGTCCATATTGTCGGACAAAATGTTTTGGTAGGGTTCATTATAACTGTTTAGTCTCAGCTAGACATCGGTCCATGTCAGCGGTGAAAATACAATTGAATTTATAATTTATTATTTGGGTGTTTCTTTTTGCCAGATTTTGAAATGCCTTAAACACGTGCTATGGTTTATATGGTGCGATTCTACCTTTTTATATACTTCTTGCCATGGGAATTATCATCGAGTAGTGCTGATGTAATCATCGCGAAGAATAAAAGTGTAAACGCTCCACCAAACAAGATATTTACAGTTCAAACGTTTGTCTATGACCACGGAATGATCCATTGTAGCCATTCAAAAGGTAAGTTTGAATTTACCGCCGGCAGTCGCATTATGACTGCACCAAACTGCATCAATAGAGCAGTTCTTATGAGTTAACGTGACTGCGTTTGATCTTGAACATAACCTTCACAACATCTCTGCAAACTCATACAATGTGTGAGGGTGCAACAGGCAGTAAAATTCCCAGCAACGTTTCATCTGTTTGCATCGCGTTCCATCCCTTGTTTCAGGCCGGGATAATCCCAGACAAGGAAGGGTGGCTATTACCATCAGATCTGGCAGGCATACCAGAAGGTTGCGCGATATGATCAGCATGGTTATTTGTGCCTTTCACAAAATATCAGTGACGGACTAGCGGATCTTTAACAAACGTCGCAGTACCTGGCGAGTCCGAGAATTGTTGTTACCAACGTTATCCAAACAGTCTTCGACTTGACCTTACGCCAGATGATAGGTCGCTCCGCCTACCAGTCATGTGTCTGAACAACCAGTTAACTTAACCTCCAACAAACATGCATTTTTTTGGCACATAAATATGCTTTAGTTTGAGTGATATATTTATGGAAAATGATTTGCATTATTCTGAAAAATATTAAATTACAAAGTTACATAAATTAAACTAGATTAGACAATATTTATATTTGTAGTTCAAGTTCGTATAGTAATAGTAATAGCCTAAGTGTATTGTTTTTTAAAACAAGTAAATAATTAATATAAATTTCAAAGTTTCCCGAGAACTTATTCATGAAAACGGTCTTTCGCTGCAAAGTATACTAATGTATTTAGTAAATAATCTTATCCTTCTTTATGTTATCTGGTTTGTGTTTATACGGTCTTTGAAGTAAATTAAAAATATTAATATTAAAATCCTAAATAATTACTGTTTAGAAAAATACTGTTGTACATAATAATGTTAAGGTTTTACTGAATGTCAGACGTAATTGTGATATCTGATGTCTGTTGATGTAAATATGTAAATGCGTGCTTAATATATTGGACGATATTTATATAAAATCATTGTTTTGGTACTTCGTATTATTACATGTCAATCTTCGCACCCCTCTTTCAGCGCCACGAGAAAGCAGAGTTACTCAAGTGTTTAAAGATCGAGACGACAAATTATTTGGGGGGGGGGGGGGCAATGAAACATTACAATGTAAATCTTCAAACCATAAAATAATGCAGTCTGAGGTTCAGTCCATCCTATACAAGAAAAATAATATATATATATATATATATATATATATATATATATATATATATATATATATATATATATATATATATATATATATATATATATAAACCGACATGTTGTAATTGACATCAATGTTTTCCATATTCAGCTGACCACAAAAGGTTTTGTCATTGTTTTGGGAAAGGATTCAATCTAATTCTTCCATTTAGACGATCTGAGAGTATCGACTAGCAGAATTACGAACCACTGACGTACTTTCACTCTATTTGGTAGCAAAATCAACAAATCGTTGCATAATTTGTAAATATTTATCATAATCAATTCATTAATGCCACAAGCAGCTTGTACGAGGAAATGGCGGGCAAAAGCAATGACGTAAGGCGTGTCTAATTTACGTTCGCTGATTGGTTCATTGATCAGCATGATTTACATGGATGAGATAACCTTCGCAGTGTAATCTTGGCCGTTGTTAACAAGTCTGATTTTGCCGTCAGGCTAAATAAAACATTGTTGCCGCTGCGTACAGCGTAATGACATGTAATGACCAATTCGAACAGACACAGCTGCAAGTTTAACATAACCCAAACAAACCAATTTTCTCGCAAACACATTCTGAGTACATCTATGCTTTAATTATAAAAATAATTTCTAAACTTTCGCTTTTGTTGATTTCATTTTGTGTTTATCTATTTATGTGAGAGTATCAGTCGATTGAAATTCAACATAAATAACATAGTGTGAAAAGTACAATATTTGCTAAGCAACGGGTAAGAGTTTTTATTATTTTGTAGTAATCGTTGGCTATATTTAGTCTATCGTATATCATCACCTCAGATATCTTCCAAAGTAATAATTGATCAAGGAATCGATTAGGGAAGGCATTTTAAAGATGCCGCTCTGTAAAATATGCAATATTATCAAAATACATTTGTGTGTACCTTTTTTCTTTATCTTTGCCTAATAGTAAAAGCATTTGTAAAAATAATTATATGACTAATTTGTGGTTAAAATTGAACACAATATAACGTCTGCTATAGTTCAAATTAAAATAGCATAGTAAACTGCATATTGCGCCATTAAGAAAGAGAATATTGAAAGAACAAATGTACCACGGTTAGATCAACTAGATTTCTCCAGGTGCGGATAGTTGTTTTGATCACGTGACACAATGCCGTAGGCGTTAGCCTGACTTAGTATAGCGAAGTGCAAACTCTTAACTGAGTGTTCATGAATCCGTAAAAGTAGCTACTGGCTCATGTTTTTGCATTGCGTGAGGTCAATTAAATTCTATATACTTAAGTGATACAATATTAAGACATTATTATCGCCAAAAAATCTTTCCACACCATATAAAGTTGATCTGCACACCGGAACAATTACATATTAATTTGCTGCGAACGTTGACAGAAAACGTAAACCAATTTTCAATTAACATATATAGCAATTAAATTTAGTTTTTGAAAACGAACGGTTATTGATAAACTAAGGGTAATCGGCATGACTTCATTTGAATTGAGCTGAGTACGTTGTATGGTATCTTGTCAAACTGAGATTTGGTCTTGATACTCAAATGGCAATTCACGGTATCGGTATCCGGATGAGAAGGAACATGTATCTAACTTCCTGTAGGTTTGCTTTTCTCCCTAAGACTTCTCCTGCTATAGGTAAATAGCGTGATGTTAACTTCAGAGACGAAGTCTACGGCCAAGCGGAAAGGCTGCCAAACAGCACATCGGCTAGGTGTTCGTGCTCGTGACCAAGGTGAGTCACCAAGAAAGTAAAAAATTCGGTTGTGGTCTTACCTGGAGAGGTAGGACTCCGCCAAGTGGCAGCTGCTCTAGACACACCAAATAAAAAATGACAACCATTACTCATCCCATACCGGCTCTGTCGTCGCCTAGTTCAACAATCGCTGAGCCTGTCGCCGTGCACCTGTGCGGAGGTGTAAAGTATGCGACTGGTGCTCGGAGCAGCAAGATTCGTGTCAGGAAGAACATCACTATTGGCACCTTGAATGTGAGACAAACAGAGCAGCAGGACAACCCGAGGATTTTACATATTAAATGAATATATACCGCTGTAACATCCTAGGATACTGTGAGATACGATGGAATAAATTTGAGAAACAACTACTTTGGAAGTCCACAAACTGTACCTCAGTTGCAGAGAAGACACAAAAGAACAGGGAGTTTAGGTCCTTGTTCACAATGGCAGAATAAGTACTGTAAGGGGATGTCGTCCAATCTGCAGCAGGCGCATCACCACCTGCATCAAGGCAACTCTAATCAGCATCACCATAATACCGGCAAACGCCCCAACATCAAACTATGATGATGCGGATGTTGAAGCCATTTATGACCAGATACAAGACGTTGTCGATATAATACAGATGAAAGACATGCTGATCGTGCAAGGCGATTGGAATGCCAAGATAGGCGAGGACGCTTGTATTAACTGGAAAGGAATATGTGGGTGCTGATGAAATGCACAGACACACAAGCGAGGACTAAGACACCTATGATGCGCTAGTTACAATGACCTTATGCTGGCAAACACTTTCGGCTAATACAAAATATCCAGAAGATGTATATGGCACAGTCCAAGCGGAGACCATCAGATCCAGCTCGACTACATCATGGTGAAGAAGGGCGTACAGTCAAGTGTAAACATCACCAAGACTGGAAGCGTTCCCAGAGCGGACATAGGGAGTGACTATGATCTGGTGATATGACCTTCACACTACATCTAAAGAAGGTCAAGAAAGAGAGCCACACAAAAAAAAAGTTTGATGTCTAGAAACGGAAAGACCCCGACGTAGCAGAAGCCTTACGGGCAACGATTGGTGGGAAATTTAAAAGATTCATGTAGCCCTGGGTCACAGCTGATATCCCGAACCTGTGTGACGAGAGGAGGAAAATGAAGAATAAAATGAAAGATACAGAAAGGGCAGAGCAGTACAAGGCAGTCAAACAGGGAAGTCACGAAAACAACATGAATAAAGCAAAATAGAACTGGATATAAGGACAGTTTAAAGTAATTGAGGCAAACGTGGAAAGGCACGACAACAAGAAAGCCTACCAACTAGTCAAAGACCTAACAAGCACAAAACCACGGTCAGTTACCTCCTTACACAACGAGGTCGGAAAGACAAAGACATCCTGAAAAAAGGAGAGTACTACGCAGAACCGCCAAGCCACAATGGATCTAGAGTTACTGAATGTCCCTCTAGTAACACACAACGACAACCATCTTATTCTACTTGAAGTAGTAGAATCCGCAGTAAGATCGCTAAAACAGATGTCGGCAGGAGTGGACAAGATTTCAGCAGAATGGATCCAAGCTAGAGTAGAAACAATGATTAGCGCCTTCACAAGCATCTGCAAAAAGATCTGGCAAACAGGAGTATGACCATTGTCGTTGACCCAATCACTGAACATCACCTTCCCCAAGACAAGTAGCTTGCAATATTGTCATAACCAACGTACAACCAGTCTTATTATAATCAAAGCAAAGTCATACTGGGAGTAAACCTTCTGGACAGAATCTCAAACGTGGAAATCCGGGCCCGATGCTCTCACCAACCGACAGTGAAATCACTGATTAGACGTGCTAGGCTTCGCTGGTTTGGTCATGTCTGCCGAATGGAAGAGAGGCGTCTACCGTATCAAGCCCTGTGGCGCACCAGACCGGAAACCTGGAAGGTCTCAAGAAATGCACCAAAGAAAACCTGGATCAAACAAGTGGAAAAAGACCTGGCGAACTATGGCATCACCTCGGCACATGCCAAAGAAAATGCCACACGGGACCGAAAATGGTGGAAGGAAATAATTGAATTCATCTGCACGGGCAATTTTCGAGCAGCACCCACAGTTTCCTATCAACTGCGACCACGCTGATTGGATGGAAACTACGGGACTAAATTGATTGATTGAAATTGATATCGAAGATATTGCTGAAGAGACTAAATCAACAGGCTGAAATGTTCATTTCCGAGAAGCAGGCAGATCATCAACCTCAGGATGTTTTGTGAGAAACGCCTACAAAATCAGCACGATCTGTACCAGATAGCTACTTCGACCGTATGTATGTCTGTCTGTCTGTCTCTGTCTGTCTGTCTGTCTCTCTCTCTCTCTCTCTCTCTCTCTCTCTCTCTCTCTCTCTCTCACACACACACACACACACACACACACACACACAGACAACAACACACAAATATATGTTTTATGACTGGCTAGATGTACAGGCTAAACGTATGATAACGTATGACGTCATTATCATACAGCTAATGATTTATTCAGTCAATCGTTTCAGAGATACTTCTTCTTTAAAAGTTCTGAAGTATCATTCAGTTACAACTTTCGCGTAATTACATTCGATCTTCTTCATACAAGGTTTTTGCAAATTGTTGAATTATTGTGACACAAAACGAGAATAGCATACATTTTTATAAGTTGCTGTTTTTTTGACACTATATAGTCATCATTTTAAGTAAAAACTAATAACGCATAACATCACTCTATTTTCATATTAATTACCGTTCCAGCCGATTGTTGTCGTGAGGGCAACGGCATATAATTATATAATTTATCTTACTTGTTGTCTGTAGGTGTGAGATTAATTGTATATAATGTATCTTACCTGTTTCATGGTATTTCATGTGAAGCAAGACATGGACTGAATCATGCCTGCATACATACATCATACATTTTACAGGTTGGACAGGTAATAGTGTTGTTGGGCTGAGTCGAAGCGGCAATGTGTGATGGATGGGGGTGCATTGGAACTTAAAACAGTTCTGTAAAACTCTTGATTAAGGAGCTTAGAGTTAGTAAATACAATCATATACTAGGTAGATTCATCAAGTACAGGTAATAATTAATGTTTTTTTTCTTATTAGGTCAGAAACATATAGATACATACATTCAACAGTAAGCATTCTATCGTAAGTGTGAATTTTCAAAGAACTCATGTAAAGCCTTATAAAGTTATAAATAACATGTCTTTGCTGGTACTCCTATTAATAGGCAAAATTATATTATCGTGACCTATCTTTTACGATCGCATTAACAGAAACAGTTGTTATGCTCCCGCCATATTTATTTTACATATACATATAGCTCAGTTTCTTAGACATTCTTCCATGAATGGTCATGAAAGTAAGTATTAGGAGAGACTTTTAGTAGAAGCAATAAGATTGACATTTTCTCTAAATTGTATTAAAGTAATGTTTTCACTAATTTATATTAAGTAATTTTCTACTAAAATATATTAAGAATAATTTTATTTCCTTCTAAATCACAGCTATATACTATTGGAAAAAAGTGTACGCCCTTATGAGCAAAGGCAAAACTCTCTTTATTGCAAAGTCAGCAAGAAAAATACTCTCAGCAAGTCACATAGGTTATAAACTATACATTCGTAGAATTCTAATTTAGCTAGCAGATTGTAAATGCAGCAGACGTGCTGTCGAATGACGTAAGAACAGCATGGACTTTCTTGTGTAATGGAGATGAGAGCATCTTTCTGGCTAGGATGAAGTGTATACTGGTATATCCAGAAGTGACCATATTTGGTCGTGTGGTTGCGCCCAGATTACATATAGAAAGCACTGTCAGTTCCTCGATTCTGAAGCTAGAAAGTTTTGCCTCTCTAAATACAGGTCCCGTTCATCATCCCCCAGTCTTAGCTGTGTTTCGTCATCGTAGTGACACATCTTTTAAGGAGCTTCTTCTTCTTCGTCTTCTTCACTCCCCCCCCCTCTCTCTCTCTCTCTCTCTCTCTCTCTCTCTCTCTCTCTCTCTCTCTCTCTCTCTCTCCATGGACACTGACCTTCCTCAACCTATGAGTAATTCCTTCTCATTGCAACAAATGAGAAGAAGGTTATGATAAGTCACTACAACTTATATAATATAAGTGTGCTGCCATTTATCACATATGTAATTTGCACCTAAAACAGTAAATATTGTTTGCGCAAGATTGGAACATTGGGGGTGGGGATCGGGTTTTTATATAATGATTCAATCTATAGTGTGGATTATCCTCACACGGAATGCATATCTGGTAAGATTCGTTATGTGGACTTCAAAATTTCATTACATGTCTCCAGACGCTTTCATTAGCGTAGAAGGAATTTTCAATATCTATATCTATCTATCTATCTATCTATCTATCTATCTATCTATCTATCTATCTATCTATCTATCTATCTATCTGTCTGTCTGTCTGTCTGTCTGTCTGTCTGTCTGTCTGTCTATCTATCTATCTATCTAACATTTTCATGAAGCGTTTTCATTTTAATTTATTTAATTTTTGTTCCTCCTATTTTATTCATTATTTGTTTTAACTTTCTACACAGTGTTTTTGATATATTTTAATTGACATGTCGCTCCCAGCTGACCCCTCCTTGTTTATGTACGTGCTTTTTGTAATTTGGCCTAAAGCTAATGATTAACCGAGAGAATATCTCCTTTCATCATTTAATAATTGAACTTTTATGAAAATTTAAGATCGTCCGTCATATGTTCACATAACTATTTGCATTTTTGTATGGTAATAGATGAACATTATAAGCCATTGGCATTCCTTTTAATCCTTTGATTTCTGTATTGTTTATCTTGTAATCTCCAACTCCACTTAGCTCTCTCTAACAGGTTACTAAATATACGTGGACCGGGAATTCCATATCCCTCGAGTAGATGGACTTGTATATGTGTCTGGTCGTCAGGTTGCTGTTTGGCTGTCTGGTTGGTTGATAGTAGTTACCTTCATGCTGATAGTAGATAATTTGTTTCTGAATAGAACATCACTGGTTTTCCAAGTTAGTAGAATATTAGATGTTAATATTAGATAACTGGTTAGAGAAATTTATATCACAGGATGGTAGATATTTAATGACTATGTGTATGTATTGTAATAAATTTGGAGTATGTGTATTTGACAGCATCCCGTTTTTAATTTGTGCGAGTATTTGGTCTTCGGTGCCATGGAAACATTACTAGCCCGAAATAGTTAGCCAGTTAGTAGGAGCAAACATCACAGAGCCGAGTGTTAGTGAATTTGAACCATGCTGGGTCGTTAGTAGTGAATTTAGGTACAAGCCGAATGACTGTCCCTGGAAAAAGTAACATAGTCCATATTAAAATTCCGCGGTGTATAAAAGTGATGTGATTGAAATGGCAGTATTTATGGGGGGCATATAATGGAATCAATCAGTTGGAATTTGGTAGGTACCGTTTATGTGTCCATAGTGGAAAATGGGCGTATGTATATGAGCCTGATACGCCGGAGATTATGAGGATTGACTGGCCTAGGGTCGCGCAGTTAAATATTTCCCATTTAGTAAGGGAATACTAGTGTAATTTCTATGGCATGACAAGCTATCGGTACGGAAATCGGATGATAATGAAGAAAAACCATGCAAAGGTGCAGTTAATGGACTTTTGGGCAAGTTGTCTCATCTAGGTCGCCAATTGATTAGAGCAAAGGTTATTAAATATAGCAGACAGGTCTCTCTTTCCATTTTACAACTCAAGTTGTATGGAAGTCTTTGGAAATTTGGGGAAAACATATGACTTCCAGCGTGACTCTCGCCAGGGGTTTTGACACCGCTCGGTCAAGTGAATACCCCTGTGTGTGTAACAGTATTAATTGCATATAACTGGATGGTAGGTTGTCGATAGCAAGTATATAATGACTAACACGATGGTATTTATTTATTATTTTTTTTTTGGGGGGGGTGTTAGCATAGGTAGGGATGTTAATATTATATATTGGTAGAGATTTTAACTTTATGAATGTAATATTAATTTAGTAAGGTGAAAAAAAGAAGTTCGTTTGTTATCAAGCAACATAAAAAAAATCTTTTCATTTTAGTCCCGGTTGACAAACTCTAGACCGTAGCATTTAATTTCAAAATATAACCAGCAGATGGCAAACATACAGACAGGATCCTAATTTTTAGCATATGGAGTCACAAAACTTTTCAGTCAGAGGGTAAACTGTCGCCTCATGCTACGATGTTAAAACATGGATTTCAAAATGGAGGCCTAATGTTAATTTCTTGTTTGTACCCATAAATCTTTCACCCTATTTAACACAACTCCTATAAGCCATTTAATTTACAGATTCATATATACCTGGCTGACAAACCGTAACCATATTTTAACCCAGGACTCCTCTACAGCATTTAGTTTATAATCCTGCCACACGCGCATCCCCTTTAAAATAGATGATGCATTGTTACTCAAACGAACCGCTCCGGTGGCCTAGTGGTTATAGCGTCCGCTGCAGATGCGGGAGGTCGTGGGTTTGATTCCCGGCCGAGTCATACCAAAGACTTACAAAATGGTACTAAAAGCTGCCTTGCTTGACGCTCAGCTTTAAGAGGTTAGTGTTAGGACTGGTCAGTCTGGTGTCAGGATAATGTGACTCGGTGGGACATGAAGATTCATGTCTGCGGCATAATGCCCCAGTGCTAGACATCACTATAAACTGCAGCAATGCAGACATCGTAGCGACATGACTGAAAAATTGTTAAAGCTACGTTAAAAATCCTAATCAAACAAACAAACAAAACTCAAAAGAAAAGCTGACCTCATATGGTATTTATGTTAGAGTGCAGACCGTCTCCACTTACACTTAATACAGAATATACCTTTCAACAAAGATGGCGCCTGTGCTGAATTCACAAGGCCTCCTTTTAGATTCCCAGGTAACATAATCTAGCACTGTCGCTATGCCTGTACTATTCTTGATTAATTTTAACGGTAAATAAATACATGTATAGATAATTATGGGGGGATAATAGGTATCATCGAAGTATGGATGTTTATTCTGCATACGGTCACCATAAAGAATTTAAAGATTACCTTTTGAAATCTTTCTCGATAATTTACTTTTAACATCAATTTCATTCACTTTGAGCAAATATATTATAGTCAGTATGTTAAAAAATAGGACCATGCGTAGGAGTACGACGTGCAAGGTAATAAGGTAATGGGCGAGGGCGGAGATAATATTTATCGCAGAACAAAAGTAAGAAATTGATCTGCTGATTGAAAATCAAGTTCTTGACAAATACATGTTCAGCTCTAAAAGAAATACGCAGTTAACCGGTGTTTTATATTGTTTGGGTTCAAATACATTTTCTTTTCTTTAGTAAATCCTAATGAATATGTCAACCGTTATCATCATTCTAAGCAATTTCATAGCAAATTACATGTCTTTTGGTAATGACAGTCAAAATTACTAAAATCAGATAAAAACCTGTCTGTTATTGCTGCCAGTAAATGTGACATGCGAATAAGAAAATTAAAAAACTGCATAATAAAAAACTACGGGAAGGAAAGATACTATCGATTCGAACACTAGAATGATTAAAGTTAACATTTCGCTACTTTAATGTAGGAATTTAGTTTGCATTCAACCAATAACAAAATAAATGAATAAATGTGTAAATATAAATAATATGTCTTTATTTGTAATATCCCCACATGCCTCTTTAAACAAACTATGAATACAAATTGAGTATTTTTCAAAAGTAAAGTAAGAATGAAAGTATCAAATTACGTCATGTAGCGTATCAAGTATTTGTAAACCGAAAGTCGAGTGATTTCCGTGGATGAATATGTGCAATGATTATAGGCAGCTCGAGAATTCTCTGCACATCATCACAGAACAGACTAATGTTGATGTCAATTACACATCATCACATAACAGCCTCATGTCCATGTCAATTAGACATCATTACAGAATAGCCTAATGCTCCAACCAATTACATCCACATCTGTGGAGTTACAACGAGAGTGTTTGCATGCAGACTACTGAGACGTGTGCATAAATAGGGGTGTATTCAACACAAATAAATTCAAAACCTAGTCAGTTCGTAATTTTCTAGACATTACAAATTTAAAGCATACTGACTGTTAATAGCCAGTCAATGGACATCAAACGGAACACATTCACACATTACTGCACACAACTATTGTAAACAACCTTTTCGTGTATTCATCTTGCGAGAGTGATATGTCAACGAGTGTGTTGTACTTCTGTCTGTCTGTGTAGTTCTATGTTCGTCCATGTAAAGTATTCTCAGTGGGCAATGTAGGAGGAGTTTGGGTCGTGGCTTTCGGAATTTGACAGAAGTATTATAAAGAGTTTTTACCAACTTTTATGAAACTTTTTGTGAAGAGTTTCCCTCACAAAGTCATAGATGTATTAGATTTGGAATCTGGAATGATACAGAGAAGAGAAGAACGAATGAATGAGCTTTTTAAAGAAGGTGTGACTACGATGATGGGATACAGCTACATCTGTAATAAAAAGATGAACATCTTGCTAGCTGTCGATGTGAGGAACTTTATTTAATTAATCAACACACATATATTATTACATTCTAGAAACACATCTATAAACTTTATAATCAAAATTCATGAAATACATATAAAATTACACTTTCCTTCTAAGCTTTCCAACTTCATTCATTCGTATAATTTCTGCATTTTAGAATATTATACAAATAGTTAATTCTCAATCGATTTCATGATAGCCAAAGAGTATAGAATGTAATGACTGTAATTAATGCAACAATTAATTTAAAGAAATGCATTTTACTCATTTTAAAATAGAATAATGATTTAAAACACGTTGCTAGATATTATTCTTTCTTGCTTAAAGAATACTTTACTTCAACATTAAATCTAAATATGAAGTTGGTAGCGAATTCGACTTTTACAATAAAAATTACCATACATATAATTAAATATGAATTCTTTAAAACATTTAAACATTCCATTACAATATATTATAAATAAAAGAATTAAGTGAACAATGTTGCTAACATATCAGTTTTACCATTAAAATCTCAAACATTAAAATTACTTATTTTTAAAAGAAGTTTACGACATATACAGTTCTTACCTGTAATGAAAAGACGAACATCTTGCTAGCTTCTAAGTATGAGGAACTGACCTGCGCGATATACGCGTCTATTTATATTCATTTGGCGCAGTCAAGACCAAATATGGCCATCCTTTAGTATACCAAGACGAGATGTTTGTTCACCATCAGATGAGAACCATTTTGTTTTGCGTCATTCGACAGAAAGTCAGACCCACTCTTAGTCACTGGATTGGAAACTCACCAATGCATAATCTTGAAATCTGTTTGGTTTGCAGAATTATATATTGCTTACTGAGCAAACATAGGAGTTCTTATGAATCAGCGAAAACAGTATACAATGCCTTTAGTAACATCATACACTTATTCCACACATCAATTTACATTCGTATAGTGATGTACGTTGCCAATTTTATGCTTGCGCAGCAATTATTTTCATTCCATTAATATATAGTTGTGCTATGGAAATACATGAAATTAATCTTAATATATTTTAGAAACTTACTTTAATATAAATGAATAAAACATTACTTTAATACAATTTAAAGAGAATGGCAATCTTATTATTTTGCTAAAAAATCTTTCCTAATAGAAAAACCCTTTGCTCCTAAAATTAGGATAAGATAAATATATCCAAACTCGTTAACTGGATGCTGCACCTTTTTAATTCCTGAAGCTGTTTTTGTTGTGTTATGAACTGCATCTAAGACTATTGTCTCTATTGAGTAACCGGAGTTTGAATGAAGAAACATCTGCATGCCAGTCAGATTAAACGCACAATTTCCAACTTAAATACTTAAGTACAGATCGATTTTTATTATACATTTCATATTTGTGCGATATTGAATATGGGACGGACATTTCATATTGCCACGGTGATAATACCATGTTTATAGTCTTAGTGCGATATCATATTTGCAAACAAAGTTTTTGTAGATTCAGAAAATATATCTGCCCTTATGTGTGACATTTAAACCTATATTTTCATATTTAGGTTATTTCATTTTTCATTTTGTTCTGTTCCTTCTTTTTTTAACTCCCCCCCCCACTCCACATCAGGATGTAGAATTAAGATCATATTATGTTTCAACTGTAGAATCACTTAGGTGCCATTAGGAAAGTCCTAAAACAACCTCCACATAGTAAAATGTTTTCTTCAAGTATTGCCCTTTTATAATTAGCTTTACGTGAAACATAGACTCTGTCAGAAAATAAACTTATATGACCTTTTGCAAGTTTATAATATAAGAGAATTTTGATTGAGACAGAACTCGAAGAAGGAAGGGAAAAAGAAGGTTGAAATGACATGACAAGAAGAGTATGTGATTATTGAAACTTCATTATATATATATATATATATATATATATATATATATATATATATATATATATATATATATATATATATATATATATATATATATATATAATGTACTTTTGGGAAACAATATACACATATACATGAACTTTAGAAAAGATGAGAAACACGAATGCCTGCATCAATATATAAATATAAATAAAACATTTGCAAATGTATCAAAACCTATAGTGTACATACTCTAAGAGATAACAAACATAGTAGGACAGGAGGGTCTTAAGCTTTACAAATCACTTTAATATGAAGAAAGTTTTACAAACATAGACAGTCGCTTACTGGTTACTGGTAAGAAATATCAATTTCAGAGTTTCGAGCAACGAACAAATTTGTGCACAGCGGCTTCCTGCTTTATACGCGGTTTTTGGATGTATCAGATAGACCAATATAAGACATACTTTTTGTCGAATGTGTGCATTAGCTCTTCGACAGAAAACCATAAGGTCCACTACGTTTCTTACAAGTTATTTTCTCAATATGCATACGTCATCAGAAAGGAATTTGGTTATCAGCTTTCTTCCGGTAAACACATGAATATTTCTGATACAATAATCATGAGAAAAGAATTTAGTTTGTACTACATCTAGTTGCTGAGTCTAAATTTGCTTAATTAGATTATAATGCAAAATTATCATGCAATGAGGAGGATTTTACAATTTAACTCTGAAACTCCCACAATATTTATTAAAATAATACTTACTAGAATAAAGAACAAGAATAACAAAATTTGATTTAAAAACAATTTAGTGATACATTCAGTCCTAACAGTTATACACAATATCCACCAATACGGAATTGCATACCTGCACTACATTCAGACAAACGTACAAAATGTTCAGAAAAAAGTAAAACAAACTTTTGACTCGATATAGTGATAAACATTTTTACATAGCAAGTTTAACGCAGGTCATATTTGTGTTTGGAAACGATGGAAAAATCTGGGACTACTTAGTGTTGATTGCGAATACTAATGACACAAACTTCCTTTTCAATGTAAAAATAAAACATAATGAAAATCTTTACAAGCAAATTTATAAACATCAAATGAATATAGATATAAATATATCAATCGGTAGAGTCCGTCTGATAACAACCACTCTGCAATATTTCTTCATTATGATTATAATGCCTCAAAAAGACTATTTTTGCGTGGAAATGAAAAATACATAACCCCAGGAAATGAAAAATACATAACCCCAGGAAATGAAAAACACATAACCCCAGGAAATGAAAAATACATAACCCCAGGAAATGCAAAATACATAACCCCAGGAAATGAAAAATACATAACCCCAGGAAATGAAAAATACATAACCCCAGGAAATGAAAAATACATAACCCCAGGAAATGAAAAATATATAACCCCAGGAAATGAAAAATACATAACCCCAGGAAATGAAAAATACATAACCCCAGGAAATGAAAAATATATAACCCCAGGAAATGGAAAATACATAACCCCAGGAAATGAAAAATACATAACCCCAGGAAATGAAAAAATACATAACCCCAGGAAATGAAAAAATACATAACCCCAGGAAATGAAAAAATACATAACCCCTGTCTCATACTATTACCGACATTATTTTGGCAACGGTAGCATCTTACACATGATATGTATTACTCAATCCAAACTTATTGTTCAATTTAGACCCATTTATCAACGTAATAATGCAGCGGTTACTCATAATGGCGTTTCATTGAGAACATTCCATACAACTTGACGGTTTTCGCTTTTGCAGTTTATATTTGGTATTTTCTTTACAATGTTTCCCCTTCACGCATGAAATATTTCCATACATCTACTCAAAACTCGTAGATATCAACTGATTCAAAATGATCTGTAGGCTATCTACCCATTAGATTTGTTCAACAGAAAAGGCTTTAGTAAATGGAAGTCACTCGTTCATTAGATCTACCAATTGGATTCGTAAAATAAAGGCTTTAGTAAATGGAAGCCACTCCTACATGATACTGATTTTAAAGCAGTTTCTGAAAAGCTGTGTCCAATGCCATGCTACACATCCAAACTTTTTCACCAAATTAGACCTTCTTTACTATTAAATCACCCCCCACCCCCCACCCCCACCCCCGTTTAAAAAGAAGCCCATTTTAATTACAAAGTATTCAGATGGTATTCTTTTCCTACTTTAATACAAGAAATATTTCATCTATTTGTACAAACATGCGATGATTTAACGAATGGTTCTAGAGCGGCCTTAGGAAAACTGTCAGTCATAGTATTGACATCATTCAACAAATGAAACACAACATCAAAGAGACATTGACCATACTCTTTACAAACTCTTCATTATCCATAGTCTTGTAGCATAGGCAAACTATCGGCCGAGTTTATCAAATATAATATCTATTTTTTATCCTATGAAAGAAATAATTTTGTCTGCTAGGTCTAAATACTTTTTCTTGAAAAGAATATCTGATAAGGATTCATGAAAACTAGTTGCCTTAGTCATACAAAACGTTCTGAGTGTGATATCGCCGTTTTGGAACTATGGTCACTGTTGTAGGAATCGATAATATGAAAAATGTCATGAAACTTCTTCTTACTTTCACTTTTTGTACACAATCCAAGATCTAAACAGTACTTGGGTATAATATGTTTAATTAAGAAGAAATCTTCAGGCAGTATTGTCTTTAATTAATCCGACGATTAATTAACCCGAATACCTTATTATGCATGTGACAGTGATCTCTTATTAACTTTCACGATCGGTGGGCTGGCATTTAAGGTATATAACAGGTTTCTTTAATATAGAATCAATAAGACTCTCAGAGGGAAATCATACAAAAAGATGGAGATCTGAAGAGTTTGGTTGTAGTACTAATTCTTCAAATTAATTTACTACATACAGCTGTGTAGATATTCATTTTCGTGCAAATCCAATAAGTTTGGAATTCAAAAATCTTCAGAAACATCAGATAACAGTCTTTAGAATCATTTAATCATCTGCTCCATCGTAATATTTAGGGTATTTTTTATATAAAATGTTTCTTAAATATTAATGTTAAAACACCAATACATGTGTCTGAAACTATATCATATATGTGTAAATTACCAAAAAAATACACACACACACACACACACACACACACACACACACACACACATATATATATATATATATATATATATATATATATATATATATATATATATATATATATATATATATATATATATATATATATATTGTTACGTGCTTAGGTTCGAATAAGCAGTAACACAGAAAGAGTGAAAACTAACAAGCTTGTAAAACTTTAACAATGAATTTATTAAGTACAATTATTTTCATAAAATTAATAAACTTACGGTTTTAGACAATCAAATCCAACATTAATCCAATATAGAATTCACAAAAATAATCCACTAATAGAATTGCAAGAGTCCTGATAAATAAATGTTCTAATAGTTCCTGGTTCGAATCTTGACGATGTAATCTAAATGGCTGACGATGTCACGTGATGCAGTTCTTGTTTTATAATCATCCAAATCAAATTATGAGCACATGTTCTTTTCCATATAAATACAATAAATTCTCTTGCTCCAACAAATTTACACAATTCCCAGTACAAGGTAATTAAAATTATAACTTTAACCGAAGACACAACTTAATAATAATAAAGTCCAACATCTACTGAATTGTTATATCCCAAACAAAAATTTAAATACCTGTTTTTTACGTAAACAAGTGATCACGTGATTTTATGGAAGTTCATAGAAGGTAATAGAAAGAGGCTACCTTCACTAAATCACGTACTTCCCCCATGCGAATCATCAGAAATTCAACCATAACTTTGAAATCAGCCAATTGTTTTAGAAGCTTGTTGACACTGTCTGAAGCAGGGTCAGAAATTAGGTCAACAAGCCAAGGTCAAAAACATGTTTACAAATAAAGTATGATCATATAGATTTTTCTAGAATAATTTCCCAATTAATGAATTTTAAAACCCAAAATGACAAATTTGGATCTGACAATTAAAAATAAATAATTTAAATCCAATAGACGTAACAATATATATCAACATGTTGACGTACACACGTCCATAGGTATTTGTATACACTATATGTTCATAAACTATGTATCAGATAGAAGTATTAATACAACCGTGTCAAAATATCGTCGTCCATGAGGTAAAACTTTAGTTAGTTGTGAGAAGTGTTGAACGATAATTGAGATTGGTGTGTGACCTATATAATTGTGAGTTGTATGGGCTGTGTTACATTTATAAGAAACGTTTCATAGTTTTTATTTTTCATCCCATTTGGGTGCCTATAATTACTTATTGGTATTACGTGATACCTGGTTTTTAAAACAAATATCTTTCAATAAAATGATCAGTGAATCATTATGTTGATTTTTCGATACTGAAGGTGATTCTTTTGTACAACATGATCTAAAGTAAAAAAATAACTTCAAATCAAACTAAGAGATATCTGTATTATATTGGTAATGAATATTAAATCAACATCAATTCACTAAATATACACTTCAAAGTATTGTTAACGAAACCTTAGTGGAATAATTTATGTTGTGCTTTTTCATTTTTTTAGACAAATATCACACTGTATTATCTGCGACATTTTAATCTTCCTGAAATATGCTTCATCAACCGCTACATCACTTGCAGCAACATATATGTTTAATTACTGCTTGTAATCGGAAACTGAAGGAACCGGTGCACTCTTACATATGGCCTTTAATTTAACGAAAACTTCCTGATATACGTCATGCCAATACAACTTGGTCTTCTTACTTAGAACTGACGAAATTTCAAAGTTAACAATATTAACACTATTAATTTTGTATTGATATTTCAATACGACAACCTGTCGAATAACTGTTATACTACAGTACTAATACAAAATGTGTTAAATTATATATTTTCTCATAACTTGTGTAATTAGGATTGACAGGATATCCGATTGCAGTCTTGAAACATATTCGTATTAATGCGCGGTATTTAGTTAAAACAAATAGCATGCCATTCAGGACGTCCACTGTGCAATATTGTCAAAAGATTTTTCTTTATTAATTTGTTATTTGCCAAAAAGAGACGTATTTATCTAGATTCTACTTCGATAATTATTCATATTTTCAGAAATGAGTAGATGTGATGACCTTTATATTAAGTTGGAGGCATCAAGAATACCCTATTCTCAAACGTGTGTAATCCGACTATATTGCAAAAATGCCGGCTTTTTTAAAAAAAGAAGCATTCGATTGGAATCAATTGGGCGAGAAAAATAATCTATATAGGAGTTTGTACCAAAGAAAGGAAATTCTAGTCGTTGGGGTACATTATGTCTCACCATTCTAGAAAACCGCGTGTTGAGACATATAATGTAATATATTGACGAAGATTTCCTTGTCTTGGTGCAAACCCGAATATAAATTGTATTAATCTGACCTTAATTTACATCAATAATTCAGCTTTCTTATCCATATTTTTTGGACCTTTGTTGGACCTTTTTAATTAATAATGAGAACAGAAACATAATTTTAACATCTTCTAGATGGCAGTGTAAATGGAATTAATGATATTTGTATTTCCACCCAGTTACAGGTATCCGAGACAAGAAACGTGCATTGAAACAATTCGCATAACTGCTGTCATTTTTTATGGCTTTTTTCCTAAGAAAACAGCCACCAGCTGGACGGCAATATCTCTCCTTGAATATATATCGGGTTGAAACTGAAATTTATCCTTTATGAAATAATCTCTCTAAACTTTTAGTATAATGCCACTGATACTGAACATCCGCTACACCCACCTATTCAGTAAATTGGAACCAAGATTTAGGATACAGCCTATTAATATAACATAATGGAAACATACAATAATGGGAATGACAATGGCTTTGACACAAATGTTAATTAACTGCAACGGTTTGTGTAGATGTGTAATGTTATGACACATCCCTAAACGAGATTCATATATTATGCCACTTGCAAAAGGTTCCTTACTCATATTAAAGAAGGATTGAATCAGTGAATTAATGATGAAAGACACTTACATCGATGCACACATGATACTTGTTCTGCCCTTTCTTTCTTGATTGCTATAAGACGTTTCAAAGTATAAACAAGAGGGAGGCATTGCATGGCAGAAAAATCCGAAACAAACAAAGTAACTCGCTCAATGAACACCATAGGAAACGACACTTTTCTAAACCAAGTTTGTTTCTTTGACTCTAAAATTAAGAGAAACACTATTTTGTGTAAGCTGAGTTTTGTTTTAATTCATAGAAATGGGATTCGGTTTACAAACGAAGCTAGCATCAAGTTTAAGGCAGGCAATTCGTCCATCAAATATTGCAAAAAGTAAAAATCACCTGATATATTACACTGATAAAGAAAGAAAGCAAAATTTTTTCTCATATACATTTGTGTAAAACCCCCAGTTCTCGTACCCTATCTCATCAGTTCTAGTACTGAATGCTTAATTAAACATTGCTGGAACTCATGTGGGCATCTATTACAAGGCATTAAATTATAGTAGCAGACGATTGTGTATTATGGTCACGTGTCAAATTAACATGGTATGGTTGGGGACAAACAGCGATAGTCGATGTTTATGCTTTCAATTTATTTGATAATTAAAGACTTTCTACTGTGGTCGTACATGGCATGAAAGAACTTTAATACTTAGCAATGAATCTTAGTCTAAGTAAAGCAGTTTTATTTTAAGCGATAGGGGAAGTAATTGTTTTTGGTTTTGGAGGGTGTGTGTGTATGTGTGTGTGTTGGCGGAATCTTAATGTGCTACAGATTGAATGTTTACGTTATCACTCACATACACCTCTCTCTCTCTCTCTCTCTCTCTCTCTCTCTCTCTCTCTCTCTCTCTCGTAAAATAAAATTATAAGAAGAAGAACCTTAATTTATATGGTAAAATCCATAATCCCCATGTCACGTGTAAGTTTAAATTTAATAAATAAATCTGTATAGGAGGTTTCAACATGAACATGATAAATAGATGGACCCACACAAAGATAAAGGAAAGTCTTTATACAGGCATCTTGGCTATGCGGCCGGGATCCATTCTCTTGGCGTGGCCGAGACAACGAAGTCTCCTCTTGCTGAGAATGGAGAATATGATGTTCATCTAGGCGCTTTCTATAATCTCTGTGTTGAGTACCGTTACGGAATTGTATATATCCTTTTATTTATTAACTACAGGTACTCGTGCTTTGTATTTTGCGTACAATGATACCCGAGGCTAATTTACACACACACACACACACACACACACACACACACACACACACATTTACTAAATGACAGTATGAAGTGCCGGTAGTATGTTATTAACAAACGACTTCCATCAAATACGGCTATTAGAGACAATTATTGCATTATCTATCAACGAAGACAATGTTTGCATTAACAGTTTACTTCGAGCTTCAACGTTTTGGTTGGTCGTCATTGAAAATAACCAATTTAGTTATCAATGCTGTTTGACTGATGAGAATTGTTATATAATGATGATTATAGCACGACACGATATCGCTCATATGTTTATACGGTTTAGCCAACAAATATTTTAAAATGTTTGTGTATATTTTATATTTTCATTTTCATTTTAATGTTCGTTTACTCTTTAGCAAAGTAAAAGGGACTCTGCAACAGTACACCATTTATTCACTCGTAATTTGCACAGTACACCACTTCTTAACTCTTGATAAAAATCCACAAACAAATCGACAAAGATCCGCAAAGAACTTTTTTGATATACAGGATAGATAACTAAACCCTGCAGAATGCCCACTAAACTATACTTGGAGAACCAACCAGTCAGTTCTGATTCTGTTCAAGATATTTTATCTTGACAGAGAAGACCTCTATGCCAGACAGTGGCAAATGCCTTCGACACATCGCAAAATATTATACACTGTAAAGTGCTTTACAAATAATATGATTTGGAAGAAAGCCTGATTGATATGTGCAAATAAGATGATCTTCTATCAAGCGATTTCCATGATTTTCCTATACATCTAAAAAAAACAAATTTATATATAGACCACTCCAGTGGCATTGTGGTTAGAGCCTTCCGCCTCGATTCGAACCCGGCTGAGGCATACCAAAGCCTTTAGATGTTAGTGTTAGCACTAGTCGGCCTGGTTTCAGGTTAATGCAACTTGGTGGGACATGATGTTGGATGTCTGCGGCATGAAGCTCCAGTGCTAGTCATCAATACAAACTGCCACACTGCAGTCATCATAGCTATTTGACTAAACAACTGTTAATCTACCTTACAATCCATATCACACACACACACACACACACACACACACACACACAGACATACATACATACATACATACATACATACATACATACATACATACATACATACATACATACATACATACATACATACATACATACAGAGAGAGAGAGAGAGAGAGAGAGAGAGAGAGAGAGAGAGAGAATATTCGGTTTATCCTATGCCGCACGTGCAATGGGCTTTCGACGGGAAGAACTGAATTCTTTTAGAGCACAGGCGATCCCTGATTATAAATGCCTTACCGTAGGTAAAAAATCTTTACATTACGGAACGTCTTGTCAATGAGTGGGTCTACTTTAAGGACTTAAACAATGTAAGCTGTAGAGCTGACCAGGGTGACCAGAGCGAACAGAGTGAACAGGGTGACAGGAGTGATAAAAGTGATCAGAACTGAAGAGCTAAATATAACCATATCAGCTGGAAAGCCGAGCCCTATCAGCCGTAAAACTCAATAGTGTTACTGGTCGAGTAGCAGGTTATCTGGCGTTGCTGACCGAGATTGGTGGGCGCTGGAAAATTGATTGATTAACCATGAATACTGACGGTTTGATTGACCAGTGTGACTGGTAAGCGTGTGTAATGGTGACGGAATAGCTCCATACATGTAATATTTTAGCCGTGGCCTAACTTTTGGGGTTTGTAAAACCTGCTGTGTTTTTGAGACTGTATGGATACTTTGTATATCTGTTCCTTTTCATTTCCATAATTTGACTATTTGAGTGAATACATGTTACTGCATGAGTTAAATGCTACATTTCTAACTGTTTGAGTAGAATGCTTCATTCTGTTTGTGGTGAATTTACTGTGAATCATTCACACCTTGTCCTTTTACAGTGTAAGGTCATTTTTTTGTATTGTCATTATTTAAGTCCGTGCTTTTTATGTTAATTTATCCAATATTTGGATCTTATACACGCACATATTAATCATAATTAAGTTTTCATTCGAATCATTTGTCATTCAACATTGTAATTGTATGACTATCAATTGAGTTGCGTTGTAAAAACAGAAATCCCGCCCGGTTATATTGTTTCAAGTGCTTTTTCATGCCACTGGATGTGCAGAATGGGACGAAGGCATCTCGGGTGGAAGCGGTTGAGTTTCCTCTCGTGTAACGCATAGGTTGCCCATATCTACCTGCAGTAGACGAGTGTTCTGAGCATGCATGTGTGGTAGACGCACAGTTTGGCCTCACAGTGAGGTTGGGTTTGTTCTAGACCTTCACTCTTACCATCAATGTTGCTGCCTTGGCACTCGTGCCGTTCACCTCAGAATCTAGAGATGGTGGAACCGAGGCATGTGAAGTTCGCAACAACCGAGATGGTGACGGTGGCAGGTGAGCTTGTGTCATTCTCCATGACGTTAGTTTCTTTTTTTCAAACTAATGTTCAGTCCAAACTCCTCACCGATAGAGGTGTGGAAGTTGCGGCATTTCAGCTTATGCAGCCCATCATCCGTGTGTGATGTCAAGGCTACATCGTTAGCGAAGAGCAATTCACTGGTGAGGACAGATGTGACTTTAGTCATAGCACTGAGACGAGAGATGTCAAACAGCTTGCAGTCAGCCCTGGTATAAACGTACACTCCGTCACTAAAGTCCTTGAATACATACTGGAGAGGCATGTAGACGATAATGACAAAACACTTCGGCGCAAGACCACAGCCCTGCTTCATTGGAATGTATCCGACGTTGCGCCATTGAAACACAATGTGCTGTAAATATTCTTGTGAAATGACACAAAGGGCCTAAAGAGTCCGCTTTGACTGCGTCAGGTGTATGAAGGCGATGTTGAGGGGCATCTGCTTCTCGAGACACTTCTCCTTCAACTGGCGTAGTGAGTAGATCATGTCTACATTTGACAGGTCAGCTCTGAAACCACAATGAGACACTAGGTAGACTCGGGAGGCTAGTGTCTGCAAGGAGAGCAAAGGCAACATGGATGAAAGCCTTTCCGACGATGATGAGGACGGAGATGCCCCGGTAGTTTTGCAGTTGGTCTTGGAGTGGTGATGATTTCACGCTCTTGAGAACTTCTGTCGAAATAACGTCAGATCTAGTAGCCTTACCACAGGCGAGTCAATCGATGTCTTTTAAAAGTTCTTCCAGGGTTGGCGATGTGTCTAGTTCCTCAAGGACTGGCGTGTCTTGTATGGCGTTAAGGGCAATGCCAGTGACGTAGTTTGGGGTTGCACACAGCTCGAGATAGTGCTTAACCCATCGGGTCAGCTGTTTGCCCTGGTCTGTGATGACTTGGTCCTTCTTGGACTATAGGGGAGAGGCGGTCTTGTGGTGGAGTGATCTTATAGGGGAAGGGGCGATCCTTCTTCTTGGAGTGGGGTGCCTTCTCGGGTATTATTTGTACCTTGCTGGCCAGTAGGGAATGATCCGTGTTGCTGCCGGCACTGTGGTAGTAGCGGGTGAGGAAGGCACTGGTCAGTTCTGCACGCGTGATAATGACAAGGTCTAACTAATGCCAGTAGAGGACACGTGGGTGTCGCCATGACAAATGGTGGATATCCGTGCAGTTGTAGAAGGTTGTTAGTAACATATAAGCTGTGGAAGTAGCACATCTGCAGCATTTGGTGATCATTTTCGTTTTATTATTCCCGTTTCCGTGAATGTCTAGGCAGATGGACCAGGCCACACGGTCAGCTCCATCTCTAGCATTGAAGTCTCCTGGTAGGTAGAGGCCTTCATTGCTGGAGATACTGGATATTGCTTGCTCCAGGGCCTCGTGTAACTTGTCTTTCTCTTTTTAGGTGGAGCACTCGGTTTAACCGTAAACGCTGAATATGTTGGCTGTGCCTGCGGATGCTGACAGTCGGTGGGCAAAGATGTTCTCAGTACCTCATGACTGAAGCGCAATGACTGCAACTAGAGTATTATTTAGAGCAAAGTCGTCACCATGCTGCCTAGGTTCATCCTAGGGCTTTCTTTGACAGAATAATGAGTATTTGGCTTCCTTAGTGGTTCCGCTGTCGACAAGTCTGGTCTCTTGGAGTCAGGCAAAGTCGACGTTCAGTGGGACGAATTCTCAGTCAGTGAGGGCAGTCTTCATTGTGTTATCGATCTGTTGCCGGTCAGTGGTGGATCAAGGACAAATGAAACTGATTTTCCGTGTGCGAAACGAAGAACTGGAGTCTTCTTATTTCTTCTGTGAGTCTTGCCTGTAGCGGAGTTTGTAGTCCACTTTTCGAGATGGTTCTCTAATCTCCACGCATCCAGTGACGCCGGCAGGCCATGGCGGACAGCACCGTACTAACTGAAGGCTGCCCAGCTTAAGGCGGGTTTTAGCTATCCAGTGAGACATGGTGGTCTCTCCCAGCCTCGGAAGCAAACCTTGGCGTCTAGCTCTACGCTAATCGAACTGCTACTTCCCTTGAAGACGATGGAGTGTCCTCTTGGACAAACTGGTATGGATGATTAGCTGTTGCCCACCAAGCAGATCGACCTGTACTCCACACAGCTGGTGGATCCAAAGGGAACAATAAATACTGATACAGCTTGGCACAAACGGCGTTGCAGGAGTTAAGGAGTTAACAGAATGACCTTGTATATATATATATATATATATATATATATATATATATATATATATATATATATATATATATATATATATATATATCCGATCACTTCTTCATAGAAATTGCACAGCAAATATTTCTTATTGCGTTCAAAACCAAGAAATATACATTGACATGTTTCAGTCCCTTTCATCAGACGGCTTTTTAAATATGAATATCTTCTTATCTTGTGAAATAACGTTTCTTTATAAAGTAAGCTTTCGTATTTTCGACGCCGTGTGTCAATTTATTGGTAAAGATGGAAACGATTAGCAATTTCCACCATCACGTTCATTAAAAAAATATGTTTAATTTAAATAGAACGCTTAATGTGATCGGTTACTAACATAATTTGATCTGGAATTCCAAAAGTCAATAGAACAAAACATTTCTCGGCGTATGGCAGCATAAGTAATTGATAGTATATATCCTTATACGTATAGTAGATAATTGGTTTTAGAATAGTAAATCAGTGGCTGGCAAGTAATTGGCAAGTAGATATCGATAATAGATAATATCTTAGGGGATAATATGTCACTAGTTGTTAGGTAGTAATAGTTAGTAATGGTGTTAGAAATCCATTGGTCATAATCAGGTTTGAAATTATAAATCAGCAAATGAATTGACTAAGTTCTGTGCATTTTGTTTAATATGTCATTGATGCTTTTCTGTTTTTAATCGGTAATGGGTTACAAACAAACGGGGAGTTACATTCAGACTATCTAAAATTTGCTACTTGCACAGTAGTAATGATAGTAAAACACTCAAATCACACCGAAATTACCATTCATTGCTGCCAGTAAATGCAATGTGCTAATAAAGAAATAAAACAAAAAAAAAAAAAAAGAGAAACAATTGAATAAACAAGTCCGGTCTTTCTTACCTAAAATATCTTTTCAGAAATTACATAATGATTAAAGTTGATTATTAGCTACTTTAATGCAGCACATCACATAGAAAGAATTTGGTCTGGCTTTTAGTCGATAATAATCTAACTAAATATATGAATCAGAAAATGAAAATAAAATATCTTCGTTTGTGTCTTCTCGAACCCAGCCCAATACAATGTGAATAGAAATCTGAGCAAACTAGCAAGTCGTATGATATTGTGATCAACAACAAATCAGTCTCATGTTGATGTCAAATACACCTTTACATATCTGTCGTAACTCTGCGAAAGTGATTGAGGGATATAGTGAGTGATTAGGATTCTTAACGTAGCTTTAAAACAATTTCAGTCATATCGCTACGATGTCTGCAGTGTGGCAGTTTACAGTGATATCTAGCACTAAATGCAGCATGATGTCCCACCCAGTTACATGATCCAGACACCGGGCAAACCAGTCCCAACACTAACCTCTTAATGTTGAGCGCCAAGCAAGGCAGCTGTTGGTACCATTTTTGTAAGTCTTTGGTATCACTCGGACAGGGATCGAAACCACGACTTCTGGCTTCCGCGGCGAACGCTCTAACGGCTAGGACACCGGAGCAGTGCGAAAGTGATTGAATGTCAACCTTTGAGAAAGGAAACATACATACTGCTATGTCAAAAACTAGTACGTTCAAAATCTAGTCAATTTGTAATTGTCTAGACATTCAGAATTTGGACTATATTGAATTGTAATAGCGACTCAAGGGTCAGCAAACTGAACATTGTAATTGCATGAAACTAAGGTAAACAACTCACAGTGTATTCGGCTTGCCATTGCTAATTCATCAAGGCTATTGTAGGTCTGTCTGAAAGCTAGTTAATACCTTTCCTGTATGTGAAACATCCTTGAAAATTATTCGTAGTGTCGGAAACGTTTGGGTGGTGACATAGAAGGTGCAACCTAAGAACCATTTATAATTGAAATGCCACTTTGAAAAAAAATATACAGATATTCATCAGTTGCATTATATACCTTTTATATTTGTAGCTTTCGTTTATTGTTTCTTTAGATGCATAAAAACTACATTTCCCGTTTGTGACCAGAGTTCGGATGAAAGCAACAATTGAAATCCAGTCAGATTAAAATCACGCTGTCCCACATAACTACTGCATGTACGTAGAGATCCATTTCATTATGTACGTCATAGTGCGAGATACTGAAATTTATCAATGGCAAAAAAATGATGATACCACTTTTATCATAATTGTGCGGAGATCGTATTTATAACTACTTTACTTTGTGTAGGAACCACACTTGTCTGTATGTATTCGATTCAAACTTGTAATTCCATATATAATCATGAGAAATGTAAAGGCTTGTATATATGTATGTATGTAAGTATATGCCTTTTAATCCCTTTTTTATTCATTCGTATTTTTCCATTTTATTAAGAAGTTCTGTTTTAAGAAACACAAGAGATGCATCCCGTTTATTGAGGAGTCACTACTGTGTACATGTACACAAGCCATTGCCGTCATCAAATGCTTGTGTCGAAACCGCAGGTATTGCTTGAGCACACATTTTCCATTATATAAACCGGTTCTGTCCTAGATCATGGTTCTATTGTATCGGGTGTCTCATAACAAATATGTATCCCAAATATTTGCAGGTATTATGTGGGCTTAACGAACGTTGCGTAGGTGTGATTGTATACCCTTGTAGACCTTCTTTGAAACCTTATTCAATAGCCGCCCGTCCCTAAGATAGATCTAGAAAAAGATCCATGTATTAATTGCTTAAAATGATTTAACAAAACCAAGAAAGAAAAAAACAAGTTAAATATGAAAACGTTTAATCAATGGACAATGTTTTGTTACAGCTGAACTAATTTGATGGAAATATTGATATAAATATTGCTTGTTAAAGACTCATAAAGGACGCTGATGTCCGATTTCAAGTAACGTTTTCATTAAAGGTCACAGGCCATACTGAACCATTTTTCATTTTACATCAGATGTATTGTTGTTGTTGTAGGGTTTCACGGCATTTTTCAGCACATGATAGGCTATACGTGGCGACCAGTATTAACGATAGAAGAAGAACCTGACAAAACCTACGGAAAGAACATCCGATCCACGAGACTCGAACCTGAATCTGACACTCGAACCCACGCAGAGGTCAGATGGTAGTTGATCCGTAACGGAGAGCGCTTTAGAATACTCGGCTAGTCGGGGCCCCCACATCAGATTTGCATTACAAGTTTAAAAGTAGCTATACGCAAACAAAAAGAATAAGCAAAATATGAATTGTAAATAAGAAATAATACTTTCATTACTCGAGATAGAAGTATAGAACGATGCTACTCCCCCTTAGCTATGTTTTCTCAACTACAGAGGGCACCAACCGGAAATGACGTTCATATATCCCTACGAGATAAATCACATGATTCTTGTTGTCAAACTTAAAACGCTAGATGAAACTATTTAAAACAAATTTAATGTTCAGCCTTATATCGACATACGTGTCCAACGCACTAGATTTTTTTGTCGCTTTCAAAACTGTTCCATTGTTTGAATGTATTGTCTTAATTTCAGTTAATACAGATAAAACATAAGTCAATGCTGGCACTCCTATATCGACCGATTTTGTAACAAAAGGAAAAGAAATCGACATAGTCCAGAGAATCCAAAGTAACCAAAGTTCCATTCCTTATTTCGGACGACTTCATTAAAAATAGCACATTTAAAAGAATCCAGAGTCGGAGGGTTGTCTTGCTTTGTATTAAAATATCTTTTATATTTGATATTCTGTCAGTAAGTTTAATGAAGGAGCTTATTGCTCACTGCCAGTTATATTTATTTATCACACGGGCTTCTGTTTCCTTGCCACATGTAATCATAATTGATGGTTGCAGGGTAATTATTATACACAACAATAACTTGCTTTAATAATACGCTTGTAACATGTGCTAGCAAAACGATTATTATTTGCACTCACAGTGAATGTATTTTCAAATAATGTTTTTTGTTGCGAGATAACGAATTGTAGTTAACATGGATATAACACAATCATGGTAATTTTGCATCTTCCAACGTATCATGTGTGAATGACAGGGTTCTTCAAGGAATTGAGTGATAGTCTGGTCTCGTTCAACAGTTATGACTAGACTGAACCAGAGATTCTGGAACAACCACAAGATTACTGAAAAGACATAATTGCGCGTGTGCATGGCTTGTTTGGTTAGTACACTTATCTACAGCAGCTACGCATGGACCACCTATGCGAGAAACGAGAGGAAACTTGAATGCTTCCCCTTGAGGTGCCAGGGGTGCCCTCTGCACATCCAATGGCATCAAAAAGTACTCAACACATATGTTCTGGAACACGCAAAGATGAACATCATGTTTTCCATTATCTTTTCCCATGGATCTGCTATATGGCGATCTAACAGAAGGCACACGACTGACTGAACAGCCACAGATGCGTTACAAAGATGTTTGCAAGAAGGTCATGATGATGGCCATCATCAACGTCAAAGACTTAAGATGCTGCGTTGACGACAGCTGCACCTTGCCCCTTGCTCTCAGACAGGGGTTCTGGCAGCCGAGGAAGCGTGAAACACAAATCTCGCCGATAAGAGAGTCATGGCGAAGGTAAAACAACATGAGCTTCACAAAACTCGATATTCACCAGCAAACAATGCAACAGACCGGACTAGTCAGCCAATTGCGAAGGTGCAGATAAGACACCCAGCTGGAAGCACACATTGGTACAATATAGGTGTCTTTAAGTATTATCTAGCCTTTGTATTTCACACACACACATACAAACACACACACACACACACAAATATATATATATATATATATATATATATATATATATATATATATATATATATATATATATATATATGATGTTAGCTATATGGTTTATAAAAAAATCGCATATCTCTGGCTTTTAAAACAATGATCTGATTACCAAATCTAATTTCTTTTAAAATGATGGTAAAAGAGATTTCGACGCTTACTAACATATGGGGTGTTTATTAAATAAAATGCTATTTTGTTCTGGATTCATGCCAAGCTACCGTAATGATTCCTTCTCCTTGGAACTCTTCGAAACTTCTGTTAAACATCAAGAAACAAATCAGAAAAAGTAGATGTGTAAATATGTTCACGTGCCATTCACTCACTCACTCACTCACTGACTCACTGACTCACTGACTCACTCACTCACTGACTCACTGACTCACTCACTGACTCGCTCACTCACTCACTCATTCATTCATTCATTCATTCATTCATTCATTCATTCATTCATTCATTCATTCATTCATATTAAGGAGCTTGTTTCAAAGCGACCGAGATGGACTTCATGTAGGGATAGGTCATAGCAGTATATATCTATAAAGCCGTAGGAGTCAATTAATGTTTGCGTCAAAACCATCGACATTATTTTCGTGTAGAGTTTCCATTATATACCCTTTTGAAAAGGCTGTGCCATATATCATGGTTCTAATCTAATGGATATGTGGGCGCAACGGATATTCAGTAACTGTGATTTGATACTCAAATAATTTAGAGACCTTACTTGAAATCCAATAAATATCAGCTTCATCCCGAGACTGTTTCAAATAGATCTTGCCGCCAGGTGTGAGCCGTTACCTTAATTAATCCCCAAGCCTATGTGATATGTTTTGTGGACCCGTCGCCGCTCTCTACCTATATTAAGATGACAAACATTGAAGGGACCCCCTTGTCCGAAATATATTAAGGGTTTTATGTCAGTACTTTGCCCCAATTGTCTTTTGCAGTGTGTTGTAAATAAAAATGAAAAACAATTTCGACAAACGTTTATTCCTTTTGTAATAAGGATTTTTTTTCTTCATAACCTTTATCTGTTTCAGAGAGGCTTGTACTATCCGACCTGGTTTCCTTGCCTTTGTACTCTAGATGGTGATACTTGACAGGAGTCGGTGTGAGTCCAGTATTTGCTTATGTTTGGTGCTATATTGTTTTTCTTAATGCCAGTTGTGTTTATGTTTGGAATGGATCTCAGGATCTTATGTAAAGTCCGCTAGGGGTGTATGGTATTGACACGTGGCAGGTGGCATCACTGCTGGTCCCTAATTAGTGCGATCCTTCACGTGTCACGTGAAATTTGGTAAAAATAACGATGTAATTAATTCCATTTTCAGTGCCTTGTAGAACATGTTCAAGATTATTTACTAATTATTAATCATGCCTAAGTATAAAAAAATTCCTAAAAATGGTAAAGCACTGCTGCATTGCTGAATGCAAATTAACGTGAGATAAACTGTTGTCGTTTCATTGTCATGTGATTCCCAGCTTAATGGCAATTTTTGATAAGTGAATTATCTCCCCTAAATGTATATTTACTTCATCTTGGTTTGTAAACAGGTCTGTCGGTTCGATATGACATTATTATGAATTATGAAAAGTAGGAAAAGAGCTCAAAATATCTTATAGATGAGAAAGCAAACCTTACAAGTAACTTTTAATGAATGAAACTATTTATTATACATAAATACCCAGCCTGTAGTTAGTTACTCTGATTTCTCTTCACATCGAACCAATCTTTCGAGATGTACTAACTATCCATTAGATGTAATGGCGGTAGCTAGAAAAACGCGGGGAACACAGGATAGCAAGGTATTTCATTTTATATATTAAAACACGCACTCACCATTATTAATTCCACTCAAAACAATTACACCTCTTTGCTACATTGAGACCCTGTTTTGTTTTTACGTTGATTTAATAGTTCTCTTAAGAGCTAACAAACATTTTAGATCAAAATGGCGTCTGCCAACAATAACAATGGCGAAACATCAAAAGAAACATGCTTCTAAACTGAGAAAGTTGAAATCGAGGAGGGAAGGCTTTTCAAAGCCTATATAGACCACTGGGCCCAAGCTATGGATCTGTGTGAGATACCCGCTCAAGATAGACTGACGGCAATGGCTACGTTAGCGGCAGTGGGTATTAACTCTACAAATATGGAGGTTTTTCACCATTTGAGAAGGGACATTTTTTTCTTATATCCAAAGAGGAAGGAATTCATTCTCCGAAGGGGAAACATACATATATGCGAGCAGGTGCTTAAGGTGACCACCTCACCCCCATCACTATACTAATAGCACGAACACGTACAGAAATGTAGGTCTCCAACGTTCCCCAAGAAATACCCCTGGAAGTTCTCCAGCAGTGGTTTTAAAAGAACTGGAATTAAGATTCACACTTTAAGAAGAGACAACTATAAGTCCAAGTCTAACGTTGTGTACATGCAAAATTGTGGTCAAATTTGCAGCCAGGGATGCACCATCACCACAATACCCGAATTATGCAAGGTGTTTGGGCTCCCCATCCAAATATGGTTTTATAGTTGCCATATGTCGAGGCCTTGCAGCATTTGTAATGAACTTTGCAACGACATATGGAAATGCACAAAATAATTTAACAAATTCCTAAAAGAATTTAAACCAACATTTTATGACCCACTTAGGTGACTCAAGAAAACAAAAAGACAATGTAGCAACAACTCAGCTTCCACATGACATCCATGCTGTGACCGAACAAATTGACCAAAACATGTCAAGCAATGAAGGAGACTTTAGAACCCCTCCCCCCCAAAAAAAAAAAACAAAAAAAAAAAAAACAACCAAACAAACAACGAAACAGAAACTAAACAATAAACCCAAAACAACCAAGCATAAGGAAACTAAGCTAAACATGAACGCAAAGGCCACCCAAGCAACTCTAAACAACCGAACACCAACACAGCACAGGACAACTCTGAAGAACGAAACACCATCCACAAAGGCCACCCCGAAAACTTTTGAATAACCGAGCACAAACCACAGCAAAGGCCACCCCAAACAAGTCTGAACAACCAAACACCAACCACAGCATAGGTCACCCTTAAACACTCTGAATAACCGAACACACGGACCACAGCAAAGGCCACCCCAAACAACTCTGAACAGTCTAACACCAACCAAGGCAATGAAACAACTCTAAATGCCATATAAACACAACCTAACCCCATATTTCTACTTAAACCAATAAAACTACCTTGAAACCCAACAAAATACCTTTTCCACTCATAAATGGAAAGAAAAGTAAATATTAAACTATTATCAATAACTACTAATGGTCTCGACACAAGAAAAGCTAAATATTTAATTAAAATTGGTAAACCTTATGACATTATATGCTTGCAAGAGATTCATAATATTTGCCAACCAATTATACATTTTATTGAATACAGACTTGGTGCAATTTTTACTTTTAAAAAAGACTACTAAAATATAAATTAAGGTATTGGAATAAATATAAACAAAAGTAACCAATACAAACAAACTGAAAATAGAAATTAAATAGAGAATGTTATATATCCAAACAAATGAAACCCATATTATAAATGTTTACACTCCAGCAAGGAGAAACAAGAGAAACCATTCTTATATTGACTCTTTGATAACAAAACAATAGAAATGCTATACTTATAGTTGGTAACTTTAATTCCTGTACCAGTGATATCGACGGATAAAACGCAACAAATAAAGAAAAATCTGCATTAGTACTAGAAAGCTCTATAGAAAAATATAAAAAATATACATTTTTAGACTTCTTCACCCAAAATAAATTGAATTTACAAAAAACAAAAAAAATTGATCATTCGTATGTAAACAGGTCAACATTATTAAAAGTAATATTCTTACTGAAAACGGAAACAAGTTTCAGACCACAAGGCAGTTTCGCTAGAAAAAAAAATTAAAAATAACCATCAGATGGGAAAACACTGGAAACTAAATATATAAATACTAGATGTTCCTGAATACAAAAAAAAAATGGAATAGAAAATCTACTTAACTCAAAAGTTTAATATTTACCCTATATGGGACCTAATTAAAAATAAAATAGAAGCATCACCCAGAAATAATTCAGAATGCAAGCAGAGACAAACAAGTAAATAGACAGGGGGAATGTAATACAAATTTGAATGACTCTAATATCAGCAACAAACAAAAAGAGATTACACAAAAAAGTCTTGATAAATTTAGTGATTTTAGAACAACAGGAGAAAAAAAATTAGGCTGGCTTCTATAAAGTTATATATATATATATATATATATATATATATATATATATATATATATATATATATATATATTGTTTACAAATGAGAAGACATTAGCAAAGGAATATAAAAAATATTACAACACTACCAAAGTTTTAATGGAAAACAAGACCAGAGATAAACAAACAAATAGAAAGGGAATGTAATACAATGTAATAATAAATGACACTATAATCAGTACAGAACAAATATAAATTACACAAACAGGTCTTGATAAATTAATGAAATGATTTTAGATCAACAGGAGAAAAAATATAAGGCTGGCTTATATATATATAAACATAGGCTAAAACATTTACCAAAGAGAAGACATTAGGAAGGAAATAGACAAAATATTACAAAACTAAAAGTAGACAATCAAAATTATTTATAGAAAACAAACAATACTTGATTATGTTTAAACTTTTTATCAAAATGTATACACATCCCTGAACGTACCAGAAAAAAAAATACTTATACTGAAAAGTTTCATTTCACGAATATAAATAAAATTGATAAAAATGTATGCGAAGAAAGAGAAATATACGCAATTCAAGGTTTAGCAAAACATATATCACCAGGACTATACGTCTTAAAAGCTAAATTATATCAAAATTTTAGAAGCACAATAAAACGTTTATTAAGATCTTTGATATTATTTTCAAAATACAATACATGACTGAAAGCATCAAAACAGGTTTAAATACACTTTTATATAAAAACAAAGGAGAAATTACTGACTTCAATTATTGTAGACCAATATTACATGTAGTTTTGAGTGTATTCTACATGATTTTAAGCGCAAGCTTTGCTAATACAATAAAAAAAAACTTTAAGTGACATCATTAATACTAGTCAAGTATGTGAAGTAGAGGGATGAAGCATGAAGAACTATATTTTATCGATTAAAACGATACGTGAATATATAGGATCTAATAACATCAATGGCGTACTAATCTTATCAAGAACAAACATTTGGCAGAATAGAAATAATTTTATTTAAAAATACTACAAAAATGTTTGCTTTGGAAACAATTTTTTTCACAATGGGTGAAAACTTCATATAAAAACATCCAATCAATATTACAAAGAAATGGTGCAAAAAATAACCTTTCCCATTTAACAGATACGTTAGACAAGGATGCCCTTTATCCATGCTTTTATATGTACTAGGAATTTAAACACGTAATGCAGCTATACAAGACGATGAACACATACAAGGAATCCAAATACCCAGTATACAAAAACCCTGCAAAATATTCCTACTTTTCAAATTTTTTATTACTACCCACCAATCATACAACAAGTTAATTTACCATTATAACATTTTCGACAAAGCTTCTAGATCGCAAATTATTCACGACAAAACGGAAATATCATTAACTGGTAACTGGAGAGGAGACCATCCAGGTCTACCTCCAGAATAAATTAAAAAACTAGTTAAAAGTCCTAGGGTTGTATCTAGGAGATAATAATAAAAGTTTAAATCTGAACGAAATAATGAATATAATTAAAAGACAAAAGACAGCATGGATTACAAGATACTTAACACTCCTGAAAAAATACAAACTGAGAAAATATACTTTTTATCTCAATATGTCATGAGTTTTAAATAATAGATACTGCTCATTGCTACACAAAAACATAAATATATGACTTTATATGAAAAAGTGTATGCAAAATATATAAGAATACATTTTAGAAAGAAATAGTAAAATGTGGTAAGAATATACCAAATCTAAAACTAAAACATTACATCTAATTATATTAATAGACTGAGAACCCTCACCCCTAACTCAGATTAACCATGGCACTGTATTTACATATATTGGTTTTATGTTGTCCTTTAATTGAGAA
Organism: Unio pictorum; assembly: GCA_030141615.1. Classification (NCBI taxonomy): domain Eukaryota; kingdom Metazoa; phylum Mollusca; class Bivalvia; order Unionida; family Unionidae; genus Unio; species Unio pictorum. Next base: position 2,999,656 of record JARLTB010000248.1, on the reverse strand, counting down.
ATTTATAACAAAAAACAACACTCTACTAAACACCATTCAATGACCCCAACTAGCTTATAGACAAACCAGAATTATAAAAAGAGTATAAAAATATAATAGAAATACCACTTTTCAAATGGGACACAATGTGTCAGAATTGTACAAAACTAAAGGATAAAAAACAATAATTAATATCTGTGTATATATGAATATAAAATGATGCATGGTGGACGTGGGAGAAGGCTTTCCGAAGATTAATCTGGACCCTATCCCTGCCCACTATGCAAAATTATATTGACAAAAAAAACACATATAATCCTTGAATGTGAAAACCTAAAACAACGAAGGCACGAAACCAAAAGGAAAATACCAAATACTTTAGGCCATTTCAATAAATCTACACTTCTCTACACAAACTTAATAAATAATGATATACTGTTTAAAGAAGTAATTAAGATGTATAATGAGCGCAATAGAGAAAAGAAGACAAAAGATAAGGATAGGACAACATGACCGAAAACCAGTAATGGGTAGCTAAACAACACAGTCATCTTTACATACAGCAAAACAATGACTGAAACCCAGTAATGGGTAGCTAAACAACACAGTCATCTTTACATACAGCAAAACAATGACTGAAACCCAGAAATGGGTAGCTAAACAACACGGTCATCTTTACATACAGCAAAACAATGACTGAAACCCAGAAATAGGTAGCTAAACAACACAGTCATCTTTACATACAGCAAAACAATGACTGAAAACCAGTAATGGATAGCTAAACAACACAGTCATCTTTACATACAGCAAAACAATGGCTGAAACCCAGAATTAGGTACCTAAACAACGCAGTCATCTTTACATACAGCAAAACAATGACTGAATCCCAAAATTAGGTAGCTAAACAGCAGTCATCTTTACAATCAGCAAAACAATGACTGAAACCCAGAAATAGGTAGCTAAACAACACAGTCATCTTTAAAAACAGCAAAACAATGACTGAAACCCAGAAATAGGTAGCTAAACAACAGAGTCATCTTTACATACAGCAAAACAATGAATCAAACCCAGAAATAGGTAGCTAAACAACACAGTCATCTTTACATACAGCAAAACAGTGACTGAAACCCAGAAATAGGTAGCTAAACTACACAGTCATCTTTACAAACAGGACAAGGAGAACAATGACTGAAACCCAGATATAGATAGCTAAACAACACAGTCATCTTTACAAACAGGGCAAGGGTAACAATGACTAAAACCCAGAAATAGGTAGCTAAATGGCACAGTCACACTTACAAACAGAAATCAATGATTGAAATCCAATAATGGGTAGCTAAAACGCACAGTCATATATATATATATATATATATATATATATATATATATATATATATCATGGAAAACATCTTGCAAAATCGAAACAAATCCCCCTAGTCATCTGCCCACAGCAGGGTCTCACTATGTAGCAATGATACTGTTTCCACAACCAACAGACACGGGGCTATCATGGGAGTTCATCATAAACATCATAGAAGACATCACTCAAAGGAGAAGCAGCGGGGGGGGGGGGGGGGAGAGGCGAATCGGACATTTGCTCCAGACATCATTTGCTCTAAATCTAACAAACATCTCGAGAGAATTAATTCGAATCCTTCTTTTTCTACCAAGCAAAAAGGATTACTTGCTCGAAACATAAGTTTTTCGCAAATCTTTTCGCAATACTCCATCGTTTAGTCAAAAAACGGTCTCGTCGCGATGTCATCGCCCCCCCCCCCCCCCCCCCCCGCTGCTATGGGTTTTTACGATTTCAACCAAATATTTGATTAAGTCCGATACGATATCGTGTTCGAGGATCATGTAAATTTATTGTTATAAATCCATGCGGGGTTGACTGAGCATGACTAAAGAAATTTCTAAATTGATTGAAGTCCATATCGGAACACCATATCTGCCAAATATTTCGTAACTTATGTGTATCAACGCCGTTAAACACAGCAAGAATATTACAGTTATCTCCGATCACTTTTGGAATCTGAGTGTAGCGTTGAGTGACATATATCACGTCGGTGTTTTTATGCCTGCCTCGGGAAAATATTCTAGCTGGGTTTTTCGATTGTCTAGCATCACATCGTCGTATACGACTAAATTGTTAATGCTCCCATCAAGGTTATCCACGGATGGTGCCTCGTCAATATCAATTATAAATTCAATGACGTTTTCACCCTTAATTTCTGATGCATTATCGTTAAAATCCTTTAACACTTCATAGCATCGTTGATCATCTACGCTAGGAGCAACTAAATACAACTTATCCAACTTCATCCATCTTATTATTAAATTGAGCAACAATTGCGTCTTGCCGGATCCAGATGGCCCGATTATAATTGCGCGGATAGAGTTTGGTAGCGCTGCATGATGCTTAACTCGTTCTCTTGTTTTAGTCGCTGAAAAATCAATTATATTCATATCTCTATACATAAATTATGTATCTATATTGTGTGAAGTGTAAAATGCGTACTGGCACAAATGATGTGACGACGATTACAACTAGCAATAACAGATCAGCACTAACTGGTAGATGTGCAGCATGTGGTATAAAAACGTTTAGACTTGTTTCTATGAAATCGGGAGATGTTTTAAAAAAAACGAGGAGGTGATATCGCAGCCAAATTGGTAAAGCTCCCTGGAACCCTATGGGCAAAGTATCCCGGAGAAAAGCACCTTCCAGGATATAGCTATTGTGGCCCCGGAACACGATAAGATATCAGACTTGATGATCAAAATCGGCCCAGACCCGGCGAGTATCCGATAAATGCTATTGATAAGGCGTGTCATGCTTATGATGTTGCATATAATAAAAGCAGCAATTTGCAACACAGGCATCTCGCAGATGTGAAATTAATTCATACGTTAAATGCTATTCCTGATAAATCTTTCAAAGAAAAGTTGGCTTTGTGGTTGGTAAAATCAGCTATGAAAGGCAAATTGATGATGGGCGCTGGTAATTAATAATATGGAATCTATTTATTATTCTCCGAAAGGATACTGGAGGGGTAATGCTGCAATCAATAAACTCGCTAACGCCGCAAAAGTGAAAAAGGCCACTGCGACTAATTGGTTATCCAAACAGGTTATATGGCAAATTTATCAAATTTATCTACCGCGTCCTAAACAAATCAATTTCTCGCATTTTGATGTTACCGGGTCCAATGAAGTTCATCAAGCTGATTTATTGTTTTTACCACATGACAACGGTTACAAATACGCGCTAACCGTAGTTGACGTTGCGAGTCGATACAAACTAGCAGAACCGCTAAAAACAAAATCATCACCTGAAGTTGCTTCTGCATTTGAAAAGATTTATCGACGAGGCCCACTACGCTGGCCAAATCTGTTACAAGTTGATCCTGGCAAGGAATTTCAAGGCGCTGTTTTATCAGCGATGAAACATCACAATGTCACCATCAGAGGGGGGCATACTGCACTACATCGCGATCAGGCAATTGTAGAACGATTTAATCGGACTCTTGCTGAGCGGTTATTTAGATATCAATACGCAAAAGAATTCATCCAAGAAAAGCGATCCCGTGAATGGGTCAAAAGGTTACCCGGGGTAGTTGCAGCGCTAAATAACGAGATTACCAGAGCAATCAATATGAAACCTAACAACGCAATAAAAAAGTATATACCACAGCCACAGCGAGATAGCGTTTCTCAGCCAATTCTCAGCAATGTCACCGTGGGATATTTATATGAACCAGGAGAACTCGAAGGTGGTAAGAAAAGGGCTACTGATCCTATTTGGAGTGTCACTACGCATAGCATATCTACTATAACACGATCAACTGGTAGACCTCCAATCTATAAATTGGATTCAACTGCCCCTCAGCGGGGTTTTACACTCGAACAATTACAAGTGATTCCTGATGATACTCAATTGCCACCGCATGGTCTTAACTAGCGCCGTTGCGTCTGTTGCACTCAAGACAAGTCAACATCACATTGTTTCTGACATGACCGAGACTGTTATTTTTTCTGTGTACGGTAAATTGGCGAGGATCTTTATGCGAATACTGCCAACGCATTATACAATTGCAACTCGCGCAGTGATTATTCTGTTGTTTCTTCAACGCAATTATTAATTCAGCATCAATATTAAATTCTCGTTGTTTTTTTGTTTTTTTTGTCTTGCTGTTTGTAACCGGAGAGTTTTTTTTTATTAATGATGCTAATATCAATATCATCCATTGTGGTGTCGTCATCGAAAACAATTCTTCGAAGTTGATTTATTCGCCGTACTCTAGACACTGCAAGATAGACTAAATTTGACCACTCAATGCGATTATCGAATATCCAAACAATTGTATCCGCGATGGTTAATCCCTGCGAGGAATGTGTTGTTGTTACGTAACCCAGTGTCCATGGCGATTTATTAGCACGCAATGCGTCTTCGACAACACTGATATCAACCAGCACAATATCATTTAACACTAGTGTTTGATTTTCGTGCTGTCCTGGAATTTCAACTTCAATATTTTGTCGCCGTGTATCACAGGGTCTATAACACAGCGGCACTGGGCGCGTTGGGAATTTTTCTTTGTGATGCTCAAACAACTTTTTCTGAAGTTTGTCTCTAACTATCTTTCTACTTGCCACTACAAAATCGTTTGGCTCCCACGTTTCATAAAACTGTTTCATTCTAGTTTCAGGAATTATTTCCCTGATTATTTCAGATTGAACTTTATCGGGTTGCAGTCTAATTAAATTCTTAAGTGTACGTAATTGTTCATCAAGTGCTCTATAGTCAGTATCGATTTCTTCATAATAGTCAACACAATTCTTTAGCCAATCATGTGGACCCGCACCGACAAATGGTGGTGGTTGGCCATGATCTCCACACATTATTACCGCTGTATTCTTTTGCAGTAACAAATCAAGAAACATTTTTAATACATCTAACGAAACCGTACATATCTCATCCCAAATAATAATCTCGGGAATGAATTTCTCACCCATTCTTTCAGGGGTCCATTCATCGCCCTTGTATCAAAAAAAGCTGTGATAAGTACAAGCTTCAACGTTTCGTTGTTTTATCTCTCGCGCTAATCTATGGGTTGGTGTCAGCACAATCATATTTGCTCGCCCACGATATAATTCAATCGCCCGAGTCGTTTTTCCTGACCCGCCACAGCCGTTTAAATAAACTGTTTTATATCTACAAATTGGATCTGATATCGGTGGTGCATTAGAATGCTCTGATAAATTATCACCGCGTAAGTAATTACTTTTAATTTCAACATCTGCTGATTCGGAATAATCACGCAGCATTTCTTTTTTAATTCTCCATGATTCCCAACTTTCATCCGAATTAGTGAATTCAGCAACTGTGCAACTGTACTCGCTGTTAATGTAAAATGAATCAACGGCAACTCTAACCGCAGTGTCAGGAAATCTATTTATCATTGAAAATAAATTAATACAAGCATAACCCAGCATCGACGACCTCAAATGTGTATACGGGGATCTGTAACCGTCGCTATAAGTAACAACCGTACCCAATTTTGTTCCATCGGACAAAAAAGCATCTTTACGATCCACATATATGTTTTTGGATACTGCATCCGCGATTACGAAGTCGTATTCGGTGTTATCCATAATCAGCCGTGAACAATATTTTTTATAGTCAAATTTTTTCCCTCCCTGAGTGAATTTTCCGATTATTCTTCTACCGAGATCTTTTGCTTCGATGTTTCGTTGATTAAATACCCTTTTGGACCACTCAATGATATATTCTTCGCCGGCATCAATAAGTTTTCTGGATTCCTCAATTATACTATCAAGACGTTCCGGTGTTGGTAACCAGACATTGGTTTATTTCCGATATGATATAATTGCTTCACTGACCGTCAGCGAAATTAACATTTTTGTATCAATCATGAATCGTAATAACGCTATTTGCAGCCACTTCTTTTCAGACATGTGTCTACCAATCCAAATATAACAACAGCGATGAAGTCCTGCTGCAAATTCAAATGATACAACACGAGCGAATCCAGTTAAATCAAAATCGGGCAGCGGCCCATTAATTGCAACACGAGTCATTTCATGTACGGGGTGTCCAAATCGTTTAAAATACTCAGTACACTCTCCATAACCAAGAACACTCGCTGGATAACAAGCAACCATATCAACTGAAATGATATTATCACTGTCGTATTTGTTATTCCATAAACCGCCATGATTAAATTCTAAACAACTAGCCTCAATGTCTGGCAAGAATTCTACGCGTGTTGGTTTCCATGCGTTTTTGATTCTTGAAAAATAACCTGCAACCGACGGGATTGTAAAACAGTTTGTCAATAATTGTTCATCGTTGATGATTTCATCGGTGGCTTCGCCACACGCCGTTAAAAACCCACTAGCTGTTTTTTTTCATTTTGTTGTGAAATGCTTCAGTGCGGTATAATTCACAGTTTAGTCTTACAAACTGATCAAACGTATCCGTGTCATTTTCAGTTCTGCGGAGTAACCACACCGACATGGGGTCTTTTTTACTCAAATGCGCAATAGCATCGAATAGTTTCTCTTCAACGAGAAAACAGTCCCTGGAAAATTCTTCTCGTAAGAATTCGTCGGGTATATACTTTATTGTTCTGTTTCGTGGAAATATTGTGATCGCGGGCGTCCAAGCGTGATCGTTATGATCAATAATTTTAATTGGGGCTCCCATTGATTTATATTTTGATTCGTATAAAACTGCTCCGGTTATCGTTGTAACAGTTATTGGAAATCTCAGCGACGTTTCTAATTTCGCTATATCGCTAATAGTCGCTCCGCGGTCTTTCACCGTTAACTCCCATTGAGCTATTTTGCTACGCCGTAGATCGGTAAGTTTGTTCCCTCGGGATGCATTTGTAAAATGTTCTGTTATTCGTGCTGCTACACAATTCAGCGACAAAGTCGCCGGCGACGACTGTTTCATTGGTTTAAGTTTTCTTATATCAGGTTTTTTATTTAACGGATATATACCATACACAACTGCTGTTTCAGGATACGCTCCTTCATAGTATGGTTTGTCAATTCCAGTTAACAGACCCGGCTTAGAATCACGGCTAACAACGACTGTTTTCTTGTCTTTGAGAATCGGTTCAAATTTGTCTCGTATAATACAACCGCCTGATTCTACACGGATAATGAATTTCACTCTGAAAAAGTACTTTTTGTTGCCTAGTTGTGATAACATCAACGCTGCGTTGCTGTCGTTCATGGTGGCATCAACAACGCCATCAATTCGAAATGTTGACCAGCTATGAGATTCCCCGTCGTGCTTGATTAATACAATCGCGTATTTTATTTATCAGGGCTCTATCCGTTATTGCCCGTTTTGGCACATCTTTGAGGGTTCTATCGAGATTAAATTTAACGTTTTTGTAATGCTTAATTGCTGATAATCTCTCGAACTCCTCCATGTTATAATTAAAACAAGTATTTAAATAGAAAAATATTGTATAATGAACCACTGCAAGTGGCTAATGATTGGATCAACAACCCCGTGTAACAAATCATGCAGAAGCGAATTCTGTCGGTATCATTTACAAAGCGTTCGGCGAGGAAGTTTTGGCCCCTTCCGTGCCTCCGATGTGGGGTGGGGGTAAGGGGAAAATAGCAGTTGTGTCTCAGTTGTGGCGGCAAACGTTACAGGGAACTAAAACGCTATTATGACAAACGAATAAAAAATGCAGTCATTGATCCTACCGATGACTCCGTCAGCGACAAAATCATAAAAACCCCTCAAGACTACATTGATAGACTTATTATTAAAGCAAATAATAAATTAGACAAGTAGTATTATTATACAAATGAGCCAAGATTTCAGACCTCACCCAGTGCTTGTTAATTATGAAGCATCCCGTGATGGTGTTGTTAGGCATCGCAGACTAAAGAAACCGGTTGGACGGGTAAATTATATGGGATGCTTGATGTTTACAGCCGGGAAGAAGACATATCTTAATCACAGAATAATCTATGAAGCATTTTACGGATTAATCGAAGACGGATTTGTGATTGATCACGTTGATGGATTCCCTCAAAATAACAAATTGGATAACTTACGAGTTGTTACTCAGCGTCAGAATACAAAAATAGGCGGAATATGAAGACATTGAGTATCAGTCTAGTAAGGGTCGTTATGTTTTACCTAAGATGTACAGGCTCGTGAAAGGAATTCAAAAATCCATCAATGCTTGTTTGTACGGTAACGATATTTATAACGCTATTTAGCACCGTTGAAGCAATACGTCAAAAGCTCGGCCCAGAGTATCAGAAACGAGCCGAAATTAGTTCTAAGGTTCGTGATCTTAGAAAAATGTTAAACGAGGAAAAACCAGTATCCTAATCACGTGGCGTTACTATAAAAATAGACTTTCAGTAAATTTTTTTTAGCGATTTTGTAACACTTGTTACACTTGTTACATAGGATTTTCTCCTGAAAGAATACTCAGCAGTTTGGGTTTGCTCATGCAGTTATGTGCGTATTGGATGATCTGGTTGTGGTAGCAAGTAATCACCGCGACGCCTCCATTTTCACGTAGTGTTTGTTGTTGCCGCGTCGTTAACAAAAATCGTTCATCGTTCATCGCCGTTCTCAGATATTACAATTCTGAAACGATGTTATTTCTGAAACACTCGCGGATAGCGTCGTACAGTTTAACCCTGTCGAAGATGGATACGTTAGCTTGATGGTACATTATTTAATAACTCGGCTTTTAAATGTGATAGTTTCACATTTGAAAACTCAGTTCACAAACAATATATGGTAGGTGAATCGCTTACAACTAGATTAGCCCGAGAGCGGCTAGCAGCAATTATAAAGTTTATACCGGTTCGAGACAGACTTCGGGAAAAACTTCAGCAGCGACAACAAATGCAAACTGACTTTTCTGTGTCAAGTGAACAACTGTTTACTCCGATAACATGTGCGACCAAAGATGTGAAAAAGTTAACTGAAGCAGCGATATACGGAAATATTCCTGAAAAAAAACGAGCAGAGATGGCGCCGCTGCTTGATACACTTGAAAAGATATCAGCAGAGACCGAACAAACGCGCGCAGGGATGCAACAGCTATCCAGTGATACAAAAACTCAGCGCGAATATGAACGATTAGCTGATATTGATGATTCTGCACCAGCGCCTGATCCGGGCGAAATTGAAGAACGCGAAGAAGAACAACAAGATGCAGCTGCAGGAAAAGACTATTCACCTAGAAAGCAGCAGAGAGGGTGAACCCTACAACGTTTTTAGACAAAATTTGATTGAAATCCTAAAACGAGCCGTCCTATAATCTCATTTCAACCAAAAAAAGGGCGAATCCTACAACGTTTTCAGACAAAAAAAATTGATTGAATCCTTAAAACGATCCGTAGGATTTCGTTGAAATCTACGAAATCTCATTTTAACTAAAAAAATGAAAACGAAGATTTTTACGATTTTTTAATTAATTTTGGTCGCAACTTGTTGTCATCCACCCTCTCTGCTGCTTAGTGATTTCATCACTGGGTTGACAAAAAATAATAAAATGATTTGATCCAGTCTTTATGATGAAAGTCCTTAGGACGAAAATCATTTAGGATTTCACAAACAAACTAATCACTAACACCTCCTCTTGTAGATCAATTAGATTATTGGACTGATCTGTGAGTTTGAAATTAATTCTGGTTAACGAATTATTATGGCATCGCATGTAGACAGGATTAATTGGGTTTTCAATAATTAGGTATCCTGGAGGAGCTGTTGGTGCAAACGAATAAAGAATATATCCTTGCTGAGCTTGATTTGATCGTTCGAGATTAATTTGATAGCTTCCTTCGATAACATCACATACTAAATTGAGTGCAATCACTGAGGATATATTCACGTTGAACGGAGCGATATGCCTGCCGCCACCATCTGGGTCATTATTATGTTTGAGGATTTTTATTTCCCCTGATGCTGTTTTTTTCCATGCATCATGAATTATTTTAAAACCAACATCGATGGTGTCACTGAGAAGTTTTTTTAGTTCTGGTACGTTATATCCTGGTAGTTTGAATGTGGGGATATCTTCAACGCGGATTTTATAGTCTTTTGCAAATCCTGTTCTCGATAGGGGATTATCGTCATCTAATATATCCTGAATAATTTTTAGGTTAAATGTTTCCATATCGTCGATAATTTTGTTGCATGTTTCTACGACGCTGATAAATTCATCTCGGGTGAGAGAGCCGGATTTAAGAGATATTAACAACAGCGATAAATCATTATTCATTGCTGTGAAATTTTTAATGATTTCAGGTTCGTTAACAGATTGAAATCCCTCCTCCTTTTGTCTAACTGCGCTGCGTACGAAATAAAAAAAACCTAAAGTGTTTTCGCTCTCTCTATAACTCTTTATTGGATTATCGGGTTTTATTCTGTCGGTGATATAATCAGATTTTTGTGGTTCTGGTAAATCAACGGTTTTCCCCCCTGGTGGTAATTCAGGCCATCCTAATACGGTTCTTATTGAGCTTTGATAGATATCTACGACATATTCTTCTGAGTTTATTTCAATGGCAGATGATAGCGTCGGCTCATGAACTGTTATAGCGATTTTCGATTCTGTTCCAGTAATCGATTTTATTCTACGCGCGAATTCATTATTGATTTGTTCAATTTGGTATGACCCTGTTGGTATCGAAACGACGTTCCAGTCTGGGGTTCCGTCGGGTTTATTCTTATTTGCAAACACCAGTGAATTATTCGGTTGTTGACCACCAAATGATTTTGATCTGATATTAGGCCAACTGTGATACACTCGTAGTTTTGCTAGCGCTATCTCCTTCACTGGAACCGGAGAGGGGAAATTCACACTGAATTCTGGATTCGTTGATGTTATTGATATCATGCTTGTTTGTACTGGGTTCGTGTTCTCCACTATTCGTTGAAGTAATTCCTGCGGTGTCGTCATTGTTATTATACTCATGTTGTATTTCTAATTTTGGTATCGAGGAATCATAAATACTGACCATCACTGAGAACTCACAATCTGGTAATGTTGATATTATTGAGATCATTTTGTTTTTTGGGTTCGTGTTTTCTAATTCCATCGATGTTGTCATTGTTATTATACTCATGTTGTTGCTCTAATTTCGATATTGCGGAATCAAAAATACTGACCATCGCTGAGAATTCACTATCTGATATAATTGTATTATCGAGTGACGACGATATCATCAGGGATAACTGCGAATATGCGGTTGATGCAATATGAAATTGAAGTAAGTAATTCTGCAGTTTACTCTGGCTGCATGATGATATCTTTTTTGCTATCCCGGTTGATATACCCCCGATTGTAGCCACCGCAGAAATGCAAATTGGAACTACGACCGGGGCAATCATTATAACCGATGCAAGTATTATTCCGGCGCCAGCGAGAACGCTTGACACCGAGTACACAATAACATCAATTGCGGTGATTCTTCGTCGGTATTTTTTTATTTTTATTTGATACTCCTCAGTGAGGGTTTTGAGTCTAGTCTGAAATTCTCTGACCTGATCATAGCGACATTGCGTTGATGAAATCATTGTTATTTTAAAAAAGCTAGCGTTTTCAATTGTGAAATCCTTTCAATTTAGTTATTTACTTAAATCCGCTACGAATTCCAAATACCATGATACCGAAATTCTAAACAAATCAATATCAGTAGATGTTATCGTGAACTTTTCAGTTGTATCCTTGTCGATGATCGTTGAAATCGTATTGTTGACCCCGGATGAACTCGACGATGAAATATTAAATTGATCCGTTGTCACTAGTGTTAATCGATAAATACCCTTGACGGTTGCAGTGATATCTAATTTGTTGTCTGTAGGTGTCCAGGCAAATGATCCGTGTTGGATTGTGTACACGACGTTGTTGGTTTTCTCATGAGGAATTTTTGTTTTTTCAATGATTGTTATCATCCTCGAAAAATCACCTTTGACGGCTTCGATGAAGTTTTTCGTCTCATCGATGGATTTTTTAATATCAGGGAGTTTTATTTCTATTTTATCCAACTGGGTTCCAATAAATTTATCAATGATATTTCTACGAAAAACTGAAAACTGTTTTCCGTTTTCTTCAATTTTAGATTCAAGTGTTGTTAGTACAAACAGAGAATTGTTTAACTCATCGTTGATAGTTTTTAATCGATCTGTAATCGTCGAAACGATTACACCCGGTTTGAGTTTACCCTGATCGGAAAATAACGCAACGGTGTTCTCGATTGCGTTTTGTTGTTTAACCAAAATATCATCCAGAGAAATATTACTGGTTTTCAATTTACCCTGTTTGTCTTGAAATACAACTATTTCATTAGGATCAACATTTGTTAAGTTCAACGTCTCAGCTATTTCATCTTTGATTAGTTTTTTTACATCCTTGATAGAATCAGGGGGTGCAGTGCCATCGGGTTTGGGTTTCAATGATCTCCCCCAAATATCAATCATGTTATTGTAAAACTCTTTCTCTCTTTAAAATCGTTTCGATTTCCAGCGATTACTAGTGTATTCATTCACGACAACATGTGGTGGTTTTCCGCTTGGGTTACTCAAGGAGTTAGAAATAGCATCAAGGACATTTAATACTTCGCTGCCACATATTGGTGGGTCAATCATCGTTTGTGTTGGTAGCGTAGAATACCAAGTCTTCATTGGAAGGGTTTTTATATAACGCAAAAACTCTTTTGGTGGGGCTAATCCATATGAATCAAAATAGACAATCCCACGTGGATCAATAGCGTATGTAACCCAGTGAGTTCCGGGTCCGGTGCTGTTATCTAAATTAATGATTCCGGTTTCAACGCTGTTTGGTTGATGTGGTAATTGATCTTTCATAAAGACACCTCTGAAGTTTTTAATCGCTAGTTTTTTAGCAGCATCCATTAAATCAAAATTGGACATTGGAACCATAGGTTCGGAAATCGAAGATTTCTGAATTAATAAATCGTTCCTGGTAGTCTTAGACCCTTTCCGCTGTACCACGAATACGGGGTTCCTGGTAGTCTTAGACCCAATCCGTGAACGGATCGTCCCTTTTTTTTATATCCTTTCCCAGTTGCCTTCTTTAGTGCCATTCCTGCTGCAGTACCAACGGCTCCTAACGCTGCCGCTTTAGCCACCGCTGGGGCTGCCGCTGCAATCAATGCTGGTATCGCAGCTAACAACGGGAATATACCGCCTGTTTTAATCATATTTTTGATAGCAGCCGCAGAGAGAGTAATCTGAACACCTTTTTTGGCTGCAAGTGCATCATTGAAATGTTTCACCTGACGAGTTGTCAGCGATAGTTTATTTGCACCACCAGTCATTTGGTTGGGTTTCAACGTGATTGTGGTTCCACATTTTTTAGCTGATTCCGATTGCAATTTTTTTAATTGACCGGGAGTTAACGCAACACTAATAACACTATATGACATTATACATAATAGATTGATTCTAAATCGAGAAAATCGTTTACGATTTCAATTACATGTTTTTGAAAATCAAAGATTTTCTACTGGGGCATCTACCACTCTCATTCTTCCTCCAACACCTTCAAGTAGCATTGATTTATCACTGAGAATGACAGCAACCGCTCTATAATCAGCAATAGCACCACGAGTCACATTAGCTCTAAAATGTATATCAACAACAGATTGTCTCATCAAATCGAGATGTTCCAGTGAGAAGTAATAGATCGGATACAGATTTTTAAAGTCGTATTGTGATATTTGCAAACCAGTATCCACATTTTGATCGCGTGCCATAAATGACAACAGACGATGATAAACTCGTGCGATATGATTTTCTGTGTAATTAAGTTGTATATCCTCGGATGGTTCCTGTTGGCCGTTTATTCTCAGTGAGACGTCTTTCACACCTAATTGATCAAATATCATATGACTGAAACGTTGATCGCCAACTCGTGCGTTATCCTGTAACGCAATAAATATATGACGTGGCGCAGCAACACCTTGTTTTGATGCTAGGTTCCACGTGAATAACCCGTTGATATTTGATTGTTTAACATCTGTACTCACGGTTAGCCAACTCAACAACGACTTTCCTCCCTGGTCCATAAATGATAGTAATCGTTCTTCTGCAGTGATTGCTGGAGTCAACACTGGCATCCACAATGATATTTTTGTTAAATTGACTTTACCGGCATCATCATTTATATGTGCTGCAGCTGGGTTTGCTGGAATCCTCCAGATTGCGTCATTATCATCACTCTTTCGTACAAGCGATACTGTATGCTTCGCTCCATAGATAACTTTTCGGACGTTTCTACAGAATCCAAATATATGATGCAGTGGAATCGCGCATGAAAATGATTTACGCCCTACTCCCAACATTGAGTTTCGTGTTGCAGCTCCTAGATTGAAATTAGCATCGTTGTTTATAATCATATCCTCGGCATCAATATTAGCGGTGCCAGCATTATTCTTTGGTCGTCTTACAACAAATGGATTTCCTCCAGCGGTATTCTTACCATCTTTTGCAAACATCATAGAGGGTCCTGCTGATCTTGTATAATCATCAGAATATCTCGCTAACCCGATTATTGTTGTAGCCACATCAACATCGCGATCTATCGACTCAATTTCTTTTCCATCAATGAGATATCTAGCACTCTCAAATAGCGCCATGATACCATTATTGACAAAACCGACTTGAGTACCAGCTGGAAGTTTTCTCGGGTATGGAGAATGCGCTGAGTACTTCAAACGATTTGGACACCCCACGCATGAAATGACTCGTGTTGCGATTAATGGACCATTGCCTAATTTTGATTTAACCGGATTCGCTCGTGTGATATCATTTGAATTAGCTACAGGGTTACATCCGTGTAGTTATGTTTGGCTCGGTAAACACCTATCTGAAAAGGCCTGGATGCCAATAGTGCTATTGAGATATATGATTGATTGTGGTATGCTAATATCGTTGATTGTTTCCGAGGCTATTATATGCTATCGAGCTCAGAAAGAAGTTTGGCTACCACAACCCGATCTAGATCGTATAATCAACGAACTACGAAAACAATTCCCTGATTTCAATGAAGAAGAAATCATAAATTGGTCTAAGAAGTTATTTGAAATTAAAAAAGAACAAGCAAAAGATCTCGGACGAAGAATAATCGGTAAATTCACTCAAGGTGGACGGTACGACAACGCAAAATATTCTTCGCGGTTGATCATAGATGTCGCTGAATACGATTTTATTGTAGCGGATTTAATGAAACAGGGAAAACTTGTATCCCGTAAGGATGCTTTTCTATCCAATGGTGAGAAAATGGGTACGGTTGTTACCTACTGTGATGGATATAATTCCCAGTACACACATTTGAGAAGTTCAATGCTAGCCTATGCTTCTATTAATCTATTTTCGATGATAAATAGATTTCCTAATACCGCGGTTAGAGTGGCCACTGATTCGATGTATATACACAATAAGTACAAATCAGCTGTAGCTAAATTCACAGATCCCGAAGAAAATTGGGGGCGTTGGCGATTTAAAAAGGAGATGCTACATGAGTATTGTGAATCCGCAGACGTTGCCATGGATGATAAATATCTTTGTTGTAACCGTATTGAAAATCAATCAGAATTTTCTAATGCACCACCGGTATCTGATCCAATCTGTAGATATAAAACAGTTTATTTAAACGGTTGTGGTGGGTCAGGAAAGACAACTCGTGCAATTGAATTATTTCGTCGGTCAACCATGATTGTGCTAACACCGACTCACAGACTCGCCAGAGAGATGATACAACGAGGGGTAAATGCCTGTACTTACCATAGTTTCTTTCGATGGAAGGGTGACAAATGGACTCCTGAGCGTATGGGTGATAAATTCATTCCTGAAATCATCATTTGGGATGAAATATGCACAGTGTCATTAGATGTATTACAAATATTTCTCGAGTGGTTGTTAAACAAAAACACAAAAGTCGTCATGTGCGGTGATCACGGCCAACCACCACCATTTGTCGGTGCATCTCCACATGAATGGCTAAAGGGTTTTGTAGACTACTATGAAGAAATCACCACTGATTATAGATCACTTGATGAACGATTACGAGAATTTAAGAAACTAATTAGATTACAACCGGATAGAATCCAGTGCGAAATAGCGCGTGAAGTGATTTCAGAAACTCAAATAAACGATTTCTGGGAAACATGGAGACCAAATGATTTGATAATTGCAAGTAGAAAAATAGTCAGGGATACACTTCAGATGAAGTTATTTGAATTGCATAAAGAAAAATTTGCAACGCTTCCAGTACCCCTTTGTTATAGGCCATCGGATACACGAAAACAGAATATTGAAGTTGATATTCCAGGACAGAGTGAAAAACAAATTCTCGTATTAAATGATATTGTGCTGGTTGATATCAATGTCGTTGAAGATGCATTGCGTGCTAATAAATCCCCGTGGACTCTAGGATACGCAGCAACAATACACTCTTCACAGGGATTGACTATATCGGATACAATTGTTTGGATGGTGGATAATCACATCGAATGGTCGAATTTAGTCTATCTCGCAGTATCCAGAGTACGAAGAATAAATCAGCTCCGAAGAATTGTCCTCAATGATGAAATCATTGGTGATGATAATGACACCACAATAAATGATATTGATGTTAGCATCATTAATAAAAAACTCTCCGGTTACAAACAACAGGACAAAAAAAAACAACGAGAATTTGATATTGATGCTGAATCAATAATTACGCTGAAGAAACAACAGAATAATCACTGCGCGAGTTGCAATTGTATAATGCGTTGGCAGTATTCGGATAAGGATCCTCGCCAATTCACCGTAGACAGAAAAAATAACAGTCTCGGTCATGTCAGAAATAATGTGATGTTGACTTGTCTTGAGTGCAATAGACGCAACGGTGCTAGTTAAGACCATGCGGTGGCAATTGAGTATCCTCGGGAATTACCTGTAGTTGTTGTCGAGTAAAACCCCGCTGAGGGGCAGTTGAATCCAGTTTATAGACTGGAGGTCTACCCGTAGATCGTGTTATAGTAGATATCTTGTGTGTAGTGACACTCCAAATAGGATCAGTAGCCCTTTTTCTACCCCCTTCAAGCTCTCCTGGTTCGTATAAGTACCTCACAATGACATTACTATGAAGAATTGGTTCTTTGAAATCTTTTTGTGGTTGTACGGGTATTGACTTCTTTTTAATCGCGTTGATAGGTTTCATGTTGATTGTTCTAGTAATCTCGTTATTCAGTGCAGTAATCACAGATGGTAATCTTTTAACCCATTCACGGGATCGCTTTTCTTGAATGAATTCTTTTGCGTATTGATATCCAAATAACCGCTCAGCAATCGTCCGATTAAATCGTTCTACAATGGCCTGATCGCGATGTAGCGCAGTATGCCCTCGTCGTATGGTGACATTATGATGTTTCATTGTAGATAATACTGCACCCTGAAATTCCTTGCCAGGATCAACCTGCAATAGATTTGGCCAGTGCAGAGGACCTCGTCGATAAATCCTTTCAAATGCAGAAGCAACTTCAGTGGCTGATTTTGTTTTTAACGGTTCTGCTTCTTTGTATCGACTTGCAATATCAACTACGGTTAGCGCGTATTTGTAACCACGATCATGTGGCAAAAATAATATATCAGCCTGATGAACTTCATTAGGAGCAGTCACATCAAAATGCGAGAATTGAATTTGTTTAGGCGGTGGTAGATAAATTTGCCATAGTGCCTGTTTGGATAACCAATCCGCCGCAGTGGTTTTTTTCACTTTTGCAGCGCTAGCGAGTTTATGAACTGCTGATTTACCCCTCCAGTATCCTCTTGGGGAATAATAAATTGATTCCATATTATTAATTACCGGCACCTAACATCAATTTGCTTTTCATAGCCGATTTTATTAAAAATGAAGCCAATTTTTCTTTGAAGGATTTATCAGGAATAGCATTTAACGCATGAATTAATTTCACATCTGCTAGATGCCTGTGTTGCAGATTGCTGCTTTTATAAGCAACATCATGAAGGTGACAGGCCTTATCAATGGCGTTTATTGGTTCTTCACCGGGGTTGGGTTTATTTTGATTATTGAGTCTGATATCAAGTCTGGTTCCCGGTCAACAGTAGCTATATCCGGGAAGGTGCTTTTCTCCGGGGTACTTTGCCCATGGGGTTCCAGGGAGCTTTGCCAATTTGGCTGCGATATCACCTCCTCGTTTTTTTTTAAATCAGATTTCATAGACACAAATCTAAATTTCTTTGTACCACATTGCATGCATTTACCAGAAAGCGCTGATCGGTTATTTTTAGTTGTAACTGTCGTCACATCATCTGTGCCAGTACGCGTTTTGCACTTCACACAATATAGATCCATAATTTATGTATAGAAATATGGATATAATTGATTTTTCAGCGACTAAAAGAAGAGAACCGGTTAAGCATCATGCAGCGCTACCAAACTCTATCCGGATGATTATAATCGGGCCATCTGGATCCGGTAAAACGCAATTGTTGCTCAATTTAATAATGAGATGGATGAAGTGGGATAAGTTGTATTTAATTGCTCCTAGCGTAGATGATCAACGATGTTATGAAGTGCTAAAAGATTTTAACGAGAATGCATCAGAAATTAGCGGTGAGAACGCCATTGATTTTATAACCGATATCGATGAAGCACCGAGTATTGATGATATTGATGGAGATATTAACAATTTAGTCGTATACGACGATATAATGTTGGATAAACAAAAAAATCCTGCTAGGATCTTTTCCAGAGGCAGGCATAAAAACACTGACGTGATATATGTCACTCAACGCTACACTCAGGTTCCAAAAGTCATCAGAGATAACTGCAATATTCTTGCTGTATTCAACGGAGTTGATACTCATACTCTTAGAAATATATGGCAGACATGGTGTTCTGATATGGACTTCAATCAATTTCGAGATTTCTTTAGTCATGCTCAGTCGACTCCGCACGGATTCGCAACAATAAATTTGCATGATCCTCGGACACGATATCGTATCGGACTGGATCAAATATTCGGTTGAAATCATTTATTATTTTTTGTTAACCCAGTGATGAAATCACTAAGCAGCAGAGAGGGTGGATGACAACAAGTTGCGACCAAAATTAATTAAAAAATCGTAAAAATCTTCGTTTTCATTTTTTTAGTTAAAATGAGATTTCGTAGATTTCAACGAAATCCTACGGATCGTTTTAAGGATTCAATCAATTTTTTTTGTCTGAAAACGTTGTAGGATTCGCCCTTTTTTTGGTTGAAATGAGATTATAGGACGGCTCGTTTTAGGATTTCAATCAAATTTTGTCTAAAAACGTTGTAGGGTTCACCCTCTCTGCTGCTTAGAAATATATTTACAGTCGCAACATGAAATAGAATTGGAGAACTCGATACGGATTCCGAATTAGCTGATTTTACTAGAGAAAATTTTCCAAAGGGTAAAAGAGAGAATTTATTAAACGACGGTTTTGAAAGTTTTATAAAAACTAGAAGGGATTGGACATCAAAAATATATTTGGCGAAACACGGCGGGAATAGAATCTTACCGTCACAGCACCCTGGTTATAATAGCTTTCTAGCTGCGGTTAAAGGCAGTCCACAACCACCACCTTATACGGAGGATCCAATCTCGGAACAAATAGACATAAGAGCAGAAGCCAGGTCTAAGAAAACAAGAGGAAAAGGATATTCGTTTGGAAATCCTTTGGATTTCAACGCAACCGTGACATGTCCTGGTAATATTCTCAGTGATATATCACGGTTAGAAGCACTTATCGGGGGAAAACGAGCCGGAAACAACTCCGTCGAGATAATTAATGAAGCAGCTGATATCTGTAGACGATTATTTGCCGGCGGTATCATGGGCATTGATGTATATCGAGAACTCATTGCTGAATTAGTTGAAAATCGCAGAGATGCCCATGGTTATGATGAAAATCCTATTGATTTTAGCGATTGATCGAAAGCGATTACTCAAAGAGTTTCAATCGAAGATGGCTACGCGATTCACTATGCTAGCGTTTCAATGGAAACTGAGTTTCACAATTGAAAAACTGCTAGTTTTATAACAAGATGATTATACACTACAACCATGATAAACCCGTAAGCGTCTACGTGGTGAACTCACGATTGCCTGTTTATAGAGCATATTACGGAGATGGTCTCGGCAATACCATTGCGGGGTTATTTACAAGAATGGCTCCCAAGGTGGCGCCGTTAGCTAAACAATTATCAATGAAAGCCATTGATATTATTCGTGATAAGGGGATCAGCGCTGTTGGAAATCTTGCCGGAAAGGCATTTTCTGCCGCGAAAGATAAAATAATATCATTGGTGCGACGACGAAAAAAGCAACTAGTTGTACTGCCATCTACAACAGTGATGCCTGCAAGTGTCAGCAAATCAATAAATAGCGCAGTGGAAGAAAAATTAGCGTCGTTGGCTGCTTCGGTGACTCCGTCATCCGTGGCTGCGCCGCTGGCGAACAGTAACCAAGATGATATCGCAAACATGATAGCAGGAAGTGGTTTGAAACGAAAACAAAAACGACGATGATTACAAAGAATTTCACAATTGAAAATACTGATGTGAATAATGATAATAATGTTCAAAAGAACAGCTGATCCAGCGTTAGATATGGAAGCCCAAGTACGCAAGGATGATTCTGTCCGCGATTATCAATTTTATTCCTATCATGCAATACAACCAGATATTCGATTGCGAATTGAACTTCAAGTTCATGATACCAGCAAATACTTTCTACCCGCTGAAGCGTTTATCGAAGTAGAAGGAGAACTTGTACGACTTACTGATACTCCTGCTGTACCCGCACCGTATCCAGATGGTACCAAAGTCGGCTTAGTCAATAATAGTATTATTTGAATCCGCGAGATATCTCATTGACGGAAAAGAGATTGAGTCTATAGAACGTGATGTTGATGTGGCTACAACAATAATTGGGTTAGCAAGATATTCTGACGATTATGCAAGATCAGCAGGTCTGTCTATGATGTTTGCAAAAGATAGTAAAAACACTGCTGGACCCACTCAATTTATTGTACGACGACCAAATAATAATGCTGGAGCTGCTGCTGTTGATGTCGAGAATATGATTATAAATACTGATCTCCAATACAATCTAGGAGCTGCAACACGAATAGCAATGTTGGCAGGACAACGTAGATCGTTTTCATGTGCTATTCCGTTGCATCATATATTTGGATTATGTAGAAATGTACGAAAAGTTATTTATGGAGCGAAGCATACAGTAGTACTCGTGCGAAAGGGTAGTGACGATGATGCAATCTGGAGAATTCCAGCGGATCCTGCAAATCCAGATGCTGACGCTGGTAAAGTCATTTTAACTAAATTGGTCTTGTGGATGCCAGTAATGACCCCATCAATTACCACAGAACAGCGACTACAATCATTTATGGATGCGGGTGGCAAATCATTGCTAAGTTGGCTAACAACAACAACATATATTAAGCAATCAAATATCAATGGTACATTTACATGGAACTTGGCATCACAACAAGGCGTTTCAGCTCCACGTCATATATTTATCACGTTATAGGATATGACAAGAATGAATTCACAATTGCACAGTCATATGATATTTGATCAATTAGGAGTTACTGAGGTCTCGTTGAGAATAAATGGACAGCAGGAACCATCCGAAGATATACAACTTAATTTCGTCAAAACCATATTGCTCGCGTGTACCATCGTATGCTGTCATATATGGGCCGTGATCAAAATGTTGATACTGGTTTGCAAATATCGCAACATGATTTTAAGAACTTGTATCCGACCTACTACTTTTCGCTGGAACATCTTGATTTAACAAGGCAATCCGTCGTTGATATACACTTCAGAGCTAATGTCCTTCGTGGCACTATTGCTAATTATAGAGCAGTTGCTGTCATTCTCAGCGACAAATCAATGTTACTTGAAGGTGTTGGTGGACGAATGAGACTTATTGATGGACCAGTGGAAAATATGTAAACGATTCACAAATAGATCAATTGAAAGCATAAATATGTTTTTACAATAAAATGCCATATAGTGTTGTTAGTGTCAAGCTGACTGATGGTCAGGTCAAGAAATTGCGATCAAAATCCGCTAAAGAATGTGGAACAACAATAACGTTAAAACCAGCGCACATGTCAGGCGGTACACATAAAATATCACTGACGGATCGTCAAATAAAACATTTCAATGATGCGCTAAAGAATAAGAGAGGGGTTCAAATTGTGTTTTCAAAGGCTGCAGTCGCCAACATGATAAAATCAGGTGGTATATTTCCATTGTTAGCTGCAATACCAGCATTGATTGCAGCGGCTGCCCTAGCGGTGGCGAAAGCGGCTGCGTTGGGAGCCGTTGGGACACCGGCAGGAATGGCGTTGAAAAAGGCAACTGGGAAAGGATATAAAAAGGGAAAGGGTTTAAGACTACCAGGAACCCGTATTCATGGTACAGCGGAAAGGGTCTAAAAATACCAGGAACGGTTTATTAGTTGAAAGCCCAATTCTCCCTATATCCAATTTCGATTTAATTGATGATGCTAAAAAAACTAGCGATAAAAAACTTCAGAGGGGTTTTTATGAGAGATCAATTACCGAGAAAACCTAAACGCGTTGAAACCGGTATCATCAATCTTGATAATAGCAGCGGATCGGGAACTCACTGGGTTGTATACGCGATTGATCCACGTGGGATTGTCTCTTTTGATTCATATGGGTTAGCTCCGCCAAGCGAGTTTATGCGGTATATAAATTCTTCGATGAAACTCAAAGAGTTTCCTATTTTTTATTCCACGCTGCCAACACAACAATTAAATGATCCACCGATATGCGGCCGTGAAGTATTAAATGTCCTCGCGGAGATTTCATCGTCACAGAAACCACCTCATCTGGTTGTAAACGAATACACGAGTGGGAAATTACAAGGTAATTTTAGAGAATCAATAAATTGAAAATACAGGTTGCGCTAACAATAATGATTGATATTTGGGGACGATCTCTGTCAATGTTGAAACCCACCGCGGAAATCTCTGCGGGTTCTATCGAGGATGTAAAACAAATAATTGAAGATGAAATCGCTGAGACGTTAAATTTAGCAAGTGTTGACCCGAACGAAATAGTTGTATTTCAAGATCGCCAGGATAAATTGAAAAGCAGTAATATATCCGCGGATGACATTTTGATACGACAACGCGATGCCGCTGAAAACTCTATTGCGCTGTATTCCAACGGTGGACAACTTAAACCAGGCGCACTTGTGTCTACGATCACCGACAGGATTGCCGCCCACGACAGCATGATTGCCACCCACGACCGTGATCTGGAGGATTATATACGAGGTTATAGTACTTTTCGCAAAAATGTCGTACATAAATTCTTTGGAACCCCGCTTGTGGTTGGCATGACTCTCGCTGAAATTAAAAACTTTCTATCTTTATTCTTTTTTAACAAGGAGGCGGGGAGGATGATGAATGAAAATGAAATCAAGGCAAATTATCTCGATATTTACGCTTATATTTATGAACTAATAGAAAATCTTGAAAAGGTACAAAACCCCACTAACGACGTCGTTGGTAAGTGTTTTGGAACCCCGCTTGTGGCAGGCATGACTCTCGCTGAAATTAGCGAGTTTATTAGCAAGCATACTCACAATGCCTACGTCGCTAATACTTTCTTTGATGTCCCGGCTACATCTACGATGACTCTCAAACATATTCATATGTTTATGGTGAGACAAACAACACTTAATACCATCGTGGATAAATTTTTGGGGAGAACACCTGTGTCTGAAACCACATCTCTGACATGCCCAACCCTCGCTGAAGTTAAAAAAGCTATTGACGAACAAAAACCCACCAGCGAAATTGTTAGTATGTTCTTTGGGGAGTATGGCCCCCAAGATATCACGACAAAATTTTATCACATCGACTTGCATCTTAAAGACCAAGCACAGCTTAAAACCAGAGACCTTCTGACTTCATTCTTTTCTAACAGGGGGCCGAGGAGGGTAATAGATCCTACCAGAATCACGGTAAATTATCTCGATATTTACGACGATCTTCTTATACTAAAAAAAAATTTGAAAAGGTAAAGATATCGCATCCAGACATAGGCGTTAAAAATATCGTGTATACGATCGAGCATGGAACCGTGGATTGGACAAGACACGTTTATACTACATTGTCCATCGGTCTGGTGGGTGTCGAAATGAGGGGCGATATCTTCAGGCCGACGTGGGTCGATGGTATATACAGGCTAACGTGGATCTCTATCGATCAATTTAATATGATCGCGAACGGTAAAACCTACTCTGGTGGCACCGCGACGTTAATTATCAAGGGTCGCGGACAAGACTTTAATATCGTCGCGGTTGATAGCTCCACCATTA
The DNA here is from genome assembly GCA_030141615.1 of Unio pictorum. NCBI lineage: Eukaryota > Metazoa > Mollusca > Bivalvia > Unionida > Unionidae > Unio > Unio pictorum. The sequence goes on along the minus strand of JARLTB010000248.1, from coordinate 2,975,203 downwards.
GATCAAGAATACTTGTTTTGAATTTGTAGATGATTTTTCCGGCTAAAGCTACCATACCTACGAGATCCCAACCCATCTACCTACCTAACACCCGCCCTGGCCCCTTAACGATGGCGAATAATTGAAAACACTAGCGGGTTTAAAATAGTAATGACATCGATGAAATCAATTGAACCGATAATAGTCCCAGAGGTATCACAATCGCATCGATATCGATATGATACCGTGAAAGAGTTTTCCGCGAACTTGAAATCACTTTCTGAGCGTTATCGTGAAAAAATAAAAAAATACCGACGCAGCGTAGCAATCATCGACATCACCGTTTACTCGGTGTCCGGTGTGATGGCCAGCGCCGGGGTTATTTTGTCGACGGTGACCATGATGGCTCCGATTGCAGTTCCAATCGCTATCTCCTCGGCAACAACAATTGCGGCAGTCGCCACCGCGATAACTAAAAAGTTATCATCGTGTTCTCAGAAAAAACTCGCCGATTATACAGCTCGGTACAGGGTGGTATTTGACGCGTACTCGAAATTATCTGAGTTGATCTCGCTGTCGATAGATAATTCGTTCATATCCGATGTTGAATTTTCCACGATGACCCAGTTGTATGACTCCGCGATGTTGAAATTGGAAATTGAAGACAGCGTTAACAATAATGTCACTCAAACTGCTTCAACGAATCGCGGAGTATACCACTCCGATACGAACAAGCATGATATCAATAACATCAACAAACCCACAATTTAATGTGAACTTCCTTCTCCGATTCCAGTGCTCGAGATCGCGCTGGCAAAATTACGAGTATATCATAGCTGGCCTAATATCAGATCGGTTGCATTTGGCGGTCAGCAACCCAATAACTCGTTAAGGTTTTTGTGGAATAAAGACGATGGTACTCCATCGTGGGAAACTGTTTCGTTACCAACTGGGTCGTACCAAATTGAGCAAATCGATGCTGAAATTCAGCGTAGAATAAAATCAATCACTGGAAAAGAATCAAAAACAGCTATTAAAGTTCATGAACCGACGCTCTCGTCGTCGATCGAAATAAGCACAGAGGGATACATTGTAGATATCTATAACAGCTCGTTAAGAACAGTGTTAGGATGGCCTGAAAAACCACTGGAAAAATCCACCATCGACTTAACCACAGACGTACAATCATATCATGAAAACAATCCCATATATCGAGATAATTTATCTGATATAAAAAAAGGAAAAATCGCCGATAGATTTATATTTACCAACAAAAACACATTGCAATGGGATTTTATTATTAAAAGAACAGCTGACTCATCTGTTACTATTTCATTTACGCTAACTGACATCACTGGTTACTTTAATGAAATTAATCAATTACATAAAACACAACTAGAACAACTACGGCAAACAAACTCACAAAAACACGTTGAAATACTAAATCAGCTTGTATCTGACATGGAATATATCAATGAACTAATTATTCAAACAATAATTAATGACAACAGCGACAATAAACAACGATTCCTAACCGGTTACAATATCACAGAAGCCGATCTGCGTAATTTCAAGTTTCCCGGATACAACGCCGAGGAACTAAAAAAAATTGTTAGAAACAATATCAAGTTATTACAAACACTTGATTCAACTGTCCTCCTCAAATATAATAATGATCCAGTAGGTGGCGGTAGGCATATTGTCCCGCACAATGTGAATATTTCAACAGTGATTGCGCTGAATTTAACATGTGATGCAATTGAAGGAAGGTATCAAATAAATCTCGGGCAATCAAATCAAGCTCAGCAAGGATATATTCTTTATTCGTTTGCACCAACAGCTCCTCCAGGATTCCTAATTATTGAAAACCCAATTAATCCTGTCTACATGCGATGCCATAATAATTCGCTAACGAGAATTAATTTCCGACTCACCGACCAGTCAAATAATTTGATTGATCTACAAGACGAGGTGGTAGCGATTAGTTTGTTTGTGAAATCATAAATGATTTTCGTCCTAAGGATTCGATCAAATATTTGGTTAACCCATAGCAGCGGGGTGGGGTGGGGGGGGGGGGGCGATGACATCGCGACGAGACCGTTTTTTGACTAAACGATGAAAACGGTCTTGGAGTATGATTTGCGAAAAACTTATGTTTCGAGCAAGTAATCATTTTTTTTGGTTGAAAAAGAAGGATTCGAATTAATTATCCCGAGATGTTTGTTAGATTTAGAGCAAATGATGTCTGGAGCAAATGTCCGATTCGCCCCCCCCCCCCCCTTGCTGCTCGAGAAGCTACTCGCAGAGACCTCCGTGGCTGCAGAAAACCTTTTTAATTTGAAAATCATTGAACACAACACATGCACGATAGAAAAGTAAAGCACTCGCCAACGTGCATGCTTTATCTGAGTTTCCAATGAAGGGTCATGGCCTATCACAATGAAAATTTACCCCATCCCCCTAAAAACAACAAAACAGAAATCAACACATACTTACATACTCACAAAACAAGACCACACCCATATAACTAATAAATACCTCACCTTCTCGGCCTTGTTTTATTACAAACGTAACACTAGGATCCTATTTAAGGACTCAACTAAATGACATTTTACATAGACAATGCTATCTGCATGAGCAGCAGAGAGGGTGAACAGACCACGTTTTCAAGCAAAAATAAGGCTTCCCACAAATCTCATTTTAACCGAAAAAAAAAAGTCTCCATTTTTGTAAAACGGAGATTTTACGATTTTGCTCACAACGATGTGGTCATCCACCCTCTCTGCTGCTAAGGGTTAACAAAAAATAAGAAATGATTTTAACCGAATATTTGATCCAGTCCGATACGATATCGAGTCCGAGGATCATGTAAATTTATTGTTATAAATCCATGCGGGGTTGACTGAGCGTTACTAAAGAAATTTTTAAATTGATTGAAGTCCATATCGGAACACCATGTCTGCCAAATATTTCGTAGCGTATGTGTATCAACGCCGTTAAACACAGCAAGAATATTACAGTTATCTCTAATCACTTTTGGAATCTGTGTGTAGCGTTGAGTGACATATATCACGTCAGTGTTTTTATGCCTGCCTCTGGAAAAGATCCTAGCAGGATTTTTTTGTTTATCCAACATTATATCGTCGTATACGACTAAATTGTTAATATCTCCATCAATATCATCAATGCTCGGTGCTTCATCGATATCGGTTATAAAATCAATGGCGTTCTCGCCCTTAATTTCTGAAGCATTCTCGTTAAAATCCTTTAACACTTCATAACATCGTTGATCATCTACGCTAGGGGCAATTAAATACAACTTATCCCACTTCATCCATCTCATTATTAAATTGAGCAACAATTGCGTTTTACCGGATCCAGATGGCCCGATTATAATCATCCGGATAGAGTTTGGTAGCGCTGCATGATGCTTAATTGGTTCTCTTGTTTTAGTCGCCGAAAAATCAATTATATCCATATTTCTATACATAAATTATGGATCTATATTGTGTGAAGTGTAAAACGCGTACTGGCACAGATGATGTGACGACGGTTACAACTAAAAATAACCGATCAGCGCTTTCTGGTAAATGCGTGCAATGTGGTACAAAGAAATTTAGATTTGTGTCTATGAAATCTGATTTAAAAAAAAACGAGGAGGTGATATCGCAGCCAAATTGGCAAAGCTCCCTGGAACCCCATGGGCAAAGTACCCCGGAGAAAAGCACCTCCCAGGATATAGCTACTGTGGACCGGGAACCAGACTTGATATCAGACTCAATAATCAAAATCAACCCAACCCCGGTGAAGAACCAATAAACGCCATTGATAAGGCCTGTCACCTTCATGATGTTGCTTATAAAAGCAGCAATCTGCAACACAGACATCTAGCAGATGTGAAATTAATTCATGCGTTAAATGCTATTCCTGATAAATCCTTCAAAGAAAAGTTATCTTCGTGGTTGGTAAAATCAGCTATGAAAGGCAAATTGATGGTGGGTGCTGGTAATTGAAAATGCTAGCATTTTAATATGGAATCAATTTATTATTCCCCAAGAGGATACTGGAGGGGTAAATCAGCAGTCCATAAACTCGCTAGCGCTGCAAAAGTGAAAAAAACTACAGCGGCGGATTGGTTATCCAAACAGGCACTATGGCAAATTTATCTACCACCGCCTAAACAAATTCAATTCTCGCATTTTGATGTGACTGCTCCTAATGAAGTTCATCAGGCTGATATATTATTTTTGCCACATGATCGTGGTTACAAATATGCGTTAACCGTAGTTGATATTGCAAGTCGATACAAAGAAGCAGAACCGTTAAAAACAAAATCAGCCACTGAAGTTGCTTCTGCATTTGAAAGGATTTATCGACGAGGTCCTCTGCACTGGCCAAATCTATTGCAGGTTGATCCTGGCAAGGAATTTCAGGGTGCGGTTCTATCTACAATGAAAAATCATAATGTCACCATACGACGAGGGCATACTGCGCTACATCGCGATCAGGCCATTGTCGAACGATTTAATCGGACGATTGCTGAGCGGTTATTTGGATATCAATACGCAAAAGAATTCATTCAAGAAAAGCGATCCCGTGAATGGGTCAAAAGGTTACCAGCTGTGATTACCGCACTGAATAATGAGATCACTAGAACAATCAACATGAAACCTAGGAACGCTATTAAAAAGAAGTCTATACCCGTACAACCACAAAAAGATTTCCCTAGAAACGCTAGCGTTTCCCAACCAATTCTTGGTAGTAATGTCACTGTTAGGTATTTATACGAACCAGGAGAGCTTGAGGGTGGCAGAAAAAGGGCTACTGATCCTATTTGGAGTGTTACTGTACACAAGATATCTAGTATAACACGATCTACGGGTAGACCTCCAGTCTATAAACTGGATTCAACTGCACCTCAACGAGGATTTACTCGACAACAACTACAGGTAATTCCCGAGGATACTCAATTACCACCGCGGGGTCTTAATTAGCACCCAGGGTGCTGGCACCCCGGCGTCTGTTGCACTCAAGACAAGTCAACATCACATTGTTTCTGACATGACCGAGACTGTTATTTTTTCTGTCTACGGTAAATTGGCGAGGATCTTTATCCGAATACTGCCAACGCATTATACAATTGCAACTCGCGCAGTGATTATTCTGTTGTTGTTTCAGCGTAATTATTAATTTAGCATCAATATCAAATTCTCGTTGTTTTTTTTTGTCCTGTTGTTTGTAACCGGAGAGTTTTTTATTAATGATGCTAACATCAATATCACTTATTGTTGTGTCATTATCATCGCCACTGGCTTCGCCAACGACAACTCTTCGAAGTTGATTTATTTTTCGTACTCTGGATACTGCGAGATAGACTAAATTCGACCATTCGATGCGATTATCTACCATCCAAACAATTGTATCCGATATAGTTAATCCCTGTGAAGAATGTATCGTCGCTGCGTATCCTAGCGTCCATGCGGATTTATTAGCACGCAATGCATTTTCGACGACGCTGATATCAACCAGCACAATATCATTTAACACGAGAATCTGCTTTTCACTCTTCCCTGGAATATCAACTTCAATATTCTGCTTTCGTGTATCTGAAGGCCTATAACACAACGGTACTGGAAGTGTTGCAAATTTTTCTTTATGCGTTTCAAATAACTTCATCTGAAGTGTGTCTCTGACTATTTTTCTACTTGCTACTATCAAATCATTTGGTCTCCACGTTTCCCAGAAATCATTCATGGGAGTTTCTGAAATTATTTCACGCGCTATTTCGCATTGGATTTTATCCGGTTGTAATCTAATCAGTGCTTTGAACTCGCGTAATTGTTCATCAAGTGATCTATGGTCGGTATTAATTTCTTCATAATAGTCTACAGAACCCTTTAGCCATTCATGTGGAGATCCACCGACAAATGGTGGTGGTTGGCCGTGATCACCGCACATGACGACTTTTGTGTTTTTGTTTAACAACCACTCGAGAAATGTTTGTAATACTCTCAACGATACCGTGCATATTTCATCCCAAATTATGATTTCAGGAATGAATTTATCACCCATTCGATCAGGGGTCCATTCATCGCCTTTCCATCGAAAGAAACTATGATAAGTACAGGCATTTACCCCTCGCTGTATCATCTCTCTGGCGAGTCTGTGAGTCGGTGTTAACACAATCATGTTTGTGAAATCCGTAGGATTTTTCCGACGATATAATTCAATTGCACGAGTTGTCTTTCCTGACCCACCACAACCGTTTAAATAAACTGTCTTGTATCTACATATTGGATCAGATACCGGTGGTGCATTAGAAAATTCTGATTGAATCTCATCACATTTTAAGTACTTTTCATCCATGGTAACATCTGCCGATTCACAATACTCATGTAGCGTCTCCTTTTTAAATCTCCAACATCCCCACGCTTCCTCCTGGGATGTGAATTTAGCTACATCTGATTTGTATTTATTGTTTATATACATCGAATCAGTAGCTACTCTAACTGCGGTATTAGGAAATCTATTTATCATCGAAAATAAATTGATAGAAGCATAAGCTAGCATAGAACTTCTCAAATGTGTGTACTGGGAATTATATCCATCACAGTAGGTAACAACCGTACCCAATTTCTCACCATTGGATAGAAAAGCATCCTTACGGGATACAAGTTTTCCCTGTTTCGTTAAATCCGTTACAAGAAAATCGTATTCAGCGACGTCTATGATCAACCGCGAGGAAAATTTTGCATTGTCGTATCTTCCACCCTGGGTAAATTTACCGATTATTCTTCGTCCAAAATCCTTTGCTTGTTCTTTTTTAATTTCAAATAACTTCTTAGACCAATTCATGATTTGTTCTTCATTGAAATCAGGGAATTGTTTTCGCAATTCGCTAATTATACGATCTAGATCGGGTTGTGGTAGCCAAACTTCTTTCTGAGCTCGATAGCATATAATAGCTTCGGAAACAATCAACGATATCAGCATGCCACAATCAATCATATATCGTAGTAACACTATTGGCAACCAGGCCTTTTCAGATATATGTCTACCAAGCCAAACATAACTACACGGATGTAACCCTGTAGCGAGTTCAAATGATATCACACGAGCGAATCCGGTTAAATCAAAATCAGGTAATGGCCCATTAATCGCAACACGAGTCATTTCATGCGTGGGGTGTCCAAATCGTTTAAAATAGTTACTACATTCCCCATACCCGAGAAAACTTCCGGGATAACACGCGGCTATATCAATTGAAATCATACCATCACGTGAGTATTTCGTATTCCACAGTCCTCCATGACCAAATTCGATGCAACTCAATTTAACGTCCTCGAGAAAATCACTTCGTGTTGGACGCCATGAGTTTTTTTCTCTTGCGAAGTGAGCTACCACTGATGGAATAGTAAAACTATCCGTCAATAGTTTTTCATGGGAACTCTCTGGTGAAAAATCACTAGCGATTTTTCTCATTCTGTTATCTAATTCTTCAACGCGATATAATTCACCATTTGGTCTTACAAATTGATCAAATCCTGATTCGGAACCAGCACTACTAAGTAACCACACTGACACAGGATCATCTTTACACAACGCATGAATAGCATCAAATAATTTCTCTTCATAGAAAACATCCCCGGAAAATTCCCCGGAAAATTCCCCGGAAAATTTCCGGGGGATATATCTCACGGTTCTATCTCGTGGAAATATTGTTACTGCAGGTGTCCACGCGTGTTCGTTATCATCAATAATTTGTATTGGAGCCCCTCGCGATTGATATTTCGGTTCGTATAATACTTCTCCGGTTATTGTTGTTACTGATATTGGGAATTTTAATGATGCTTCTAATTTAGCTATATCAGAAATCTTTGCACCGTGCTGTTTCACTGTCAGTTCTCATTCGGTTATTTTCCTACGTCGCAGATCAGTTAGTTTATTTCCTCGGGATGCATTTGTGAAGTGTTCCATTACCCGTGTTGCTACACAATTGAGCCTTGACGAAGTCAACGGTGAATATTTCATAGGAGCTAGTTTTGCAATATCGGGTTTATCATTTAACGGATATATCCCATAAACGATTGCTGTTACAGGATAAGATCTCTCGTAGTATGGTTTGTCAATTCCAGTTAGAATTCCTGGTTTGGAATCTCTACTTACAATGACAGTTTTTTTATCCTTGAGGATTGGTTCAAATTTATCCCTAATAATCCATTTGCCTTCGACTTCGATAATGAATTTTATTCTGAAAAAATACTTCTGATGGGAATTGCTTTGTTTGGGAATTGCTTTGCTTGAAATCCTTTGGATTTCCACCTTTGGATTTCCACCTTTGGATTTTACGCCAAGGTGTGAAATTATCTCAGCTGCTCTTTTATCGTTCATAGTAGCATCGATGATGGGTACATTGACATCTTCATCAATAATTCGAAATGTCGACCAACAGTATGCTGCACCGTCTCGGTAGAATTCATTAAAACACTCCCTGATTTTACCGAGTATAGTTCTATCACCGATTAGACGTTTTGGTGTATCAGAGACTCTATCAAGATTGAATTTAGTATTTTTCCAGGGCTTAATTTTCGATAATCTTTGGAACTCCCTATCAAGATTGAATTTAGTATTTTTCCAGGGCTTAATTTTCGATAATCTCTTGAACTCTGCCATGTTATAATCAATGAATTTAGTATTTCTCCAAGGCTTAATTTTGGATAATCTCTTGAACTCTGCCATGTTATAATCAATGAATTTAGTATTTTTCCAGGGCTTAATTTTGGATAATCTGTTGAATTCCTCCATGTTATAATTAAAACAAGTATTTAAATAGAAAAATATAGTATAATGAATCACTGCAAGTGGCTTATGATTGGATCAACAACCCCGTGTAACAAATCATGCAGAAGCGAATTCTGTGGGTATCATATGCAAAGCGTTAGGCGAGGAAGTTTTGGCCCTCTTCCATGCCTCCAATGTGGGGTGGGCGTTAGAGGAAAATCGCAGTTGTGTCTTGCTTGTGGGGGTAAACGATACAGGGAACTAAAACGCTATTATGACAAACGAATCATTGACCCTAACGTCCTTGATAAAATCAAGGACAAAATCATCAAAAACCCTCAAGACTACATTGATAGACTTATAATTAAAGCAAATAATAAATTAGACAAGTAATATTATTATATAAATGAGCCAAGATTTCAGACCTCATCCAGTGCTCGTTAATTTCGAAGCCTCCAGTGATGGTGTTGTCAGGCACCGCAGACTAAAAAACCCGGTTGGATATCTAAATAATATGGGGTATTTGTTGTTTAGTGCTAGAAATAAAACATATCTCTGTCACAGAATTATTTTTGAATGTCATAATGGATTAATCGAAGACGGATTTGTGATTGATCACATAAATGGCGTGAAGACTGATAATTGTCTTGTGAATCTTCAAGCCGTCTCACAAAGTCGGAATGCAAAATTAGGTGGAACTGGCAAACATGCAAAACCCCCTAGGAGAGTTAAATCGTTTGATTTAGAAAATAATGAAGAGAGAAGCTTTCAATCGATAAATGAAGCCAGTAGATACTTTGACATTTGTAGGGCTTCAATACGATTTGTTTCAGAAAATATAATTAAAACTGCTCTGTCTAAAAAAAATGGTCATAAAATAAAATTCGTATACACCTAAACGATTCAAGGTTGCACGATGTGGTCATCACCCTCTCTGCTGCTGCTGCAAATGTTTCATTTGTGGGTTAATAATTCTTTTACGAGTTCAACCGAAAATTTGATCGAGTCCGATACGATATCGTGTCCCAGACCTTGTCCCAGACCTTGTCCCAGACCTTGTCCCAGACCTTGTCCCAGACCTTGTCCCAGACCTTGTCCCAGACCTTGTCCCAGACCTTGTCTGGGGGGGGGATGAAAATCCTTTGTTGAAAATCGAAGATTTTTAGGATTGAAAGTCTTTACGACTTTACAAACAGACTAATCGCTAACACCTCTTCTTGTAAATCAATCAGATTATTTGACTGGTCGGTGAGTTTGAAATTAATTCTCGTTAACGAATTATTATGGCATCGCATGTAGACAGGATTAATTGGGTTCTCAATAATTAGGAATCCTGGAGGAGTTGTTGGTGCAAACGAATAAAGAATATATCCTTGCTGAGCTTGATTTGATCGTTCGAGATTAATTTGATAGCTTCCTTCAATTGCATCACATACTAAATTGAGCGCAATCACTGAGGATATATTCACGTTGAACGGAGCGATATGCCTACCACCGCCATCTGGGTCATTATTATACCTGAAGAGGACAGATGGATCTTGTTTTTGTAGCGCCTTGATATCGGTTTTAACAATTCTTGCTAGTTCATCAGCTTTGTACCCGGGAAACTTGAAATTACGCAGATTGTCCTCTGTGATATTGTAATCGGTTAGGAATCGTTGTTTATTGTCGCTGTTGTCATTAATTATTGTTTGAATAATTAGTTCATAGATATATTCCATATCCGATATAAGTTGATTTATTATTTCAACGTGTTTTTGCGATTTTGTTTTCCGTAGTTGTTCTAGTTGTGTTTCATATAATTGTTTAATTTCATTAAAATAACCACGGATGTCAGTTAGCGTAAATGAAATAGTAACAGATGAGTCGGTTGTTCTTTTAATGATAAAATCCCATTGCAATGTGTCTTTGTTGGTAAATATAAATCTATCGGCGATTCTTCCTTTTCTTATATCAGATAAATTATCTCGATAACTGGGATTGATTTCATGATATGATTGTACGTCCGTGGTTAAGTCGGTGGCGGAATTTTCCGGTGGTTTTTCAGGCCATCCTAACACTGTTCTTAACGAGCTGTTATAGATATCTACAATGTATCCCTCTGTGCTTATTTCGATCGACGATGAGAGCGTCGGTTGATGAAGATTAATAGCTATTTTTGATTCTTTTCCAGTGATTGATTTTATTCTACGCTGAATTTCAGCATTGATTTGCTTAATTTGGTACGACCCAGTTGGTAACGAAACAGTTTCCCACTCTGGAGTACCATCGGGTTTATTCTTATACGAGAACACCAGTGCGTTATTGGGTTGCTGACCACCAAATGCAACCGATCTGATATTAGGCCAGCTATGATATACTCGTAATTTTGCCAGCGCGATCTCACGCACTGGAATCGGAGAAGGGAAGTTCACACTAAATTCAGGACTCGTTGATGTTATTGATATCATGCTTGTTTGTACTGGGTTCGTGTTCTCCACTACTCGTTGAAGTAATTCCATCGGTGTCGTCATTGTTATTATACTCATGATTTATTTCTAATTTTGGTATCGAGGAATCATAAATACTGACCATCACTGAGAACTCACAATCTGGTATGGTTGAGATTATTGAGATCATTTTGGTTTTTTCTGGGTTTGTGTTTTCTAATTCCATCGGTGTTGTCATTGTTATTATATTCATGTTGTTGCTCTAATTTTGATATCGCTGAATCAAAAATACTGACCATCGCTGAGAATTCACTATCTGATATAATTGTATTATCGAGTGACGACGATATCATCAGGGATAACTGCGAATATGCGGTTGATGCAATATGAAATTGAAGTAAGTAATTCTGCAGTTTACTCTGGCTGCATGATGATATCTTTTTTGCTATCCCGGTTGATATACCCCCGATTGTAGCCACCGCAGAAATGCAAATTGGAACTACGACCGGGGCAATCATTATAACCGATGCAAGTATTATTCCGGCGCCAGTGAGAACGCTTGACACCGAGTACATAATAACATCAATTGCGGTGATTCTTCGTCGGTATTTTTTTATTTTTATTTGATACTCCTCAGTGAGGGTTTTGAGTCTAGTCTGAAATTCTCTGACCTGATCATAGCGACATTGCGTTGATGAAATCATTGTTATTTTAAACCCGCTAGTGTTTTCAATTATTTGCCATCTTCCGGGTAGTGGATCAGGGGGTAGTTTACTTCACATATAAATTCTATACACCATGTTATTTCTTTTCTAATGGTGTTATCAACCCCGACAATCTCAAATTCTTCTCCACCCACGATAATTACTGTCGCGGTGCCACCAAAGTAGGTTTTACCTTTCACGATGATATCAAATTGATTGTTAGAGATTAATGTCATCCTGTAGATACCATGGGGCCACCCCTCGATATTGACTTTCAATTTAGCATTAGAGTTTTTTATCCAATCAAAGGTCCCATGCTTTACCCTTTCAGATTTTTTTTTTAGTTTAGAAATATCGTCAATAACGTCGGAATAGGTTTTATTGATTTCGGTATCTTTCATTATCTTTCCATCGTGGCGTTTAAAAAATGAAACCAAAAGGAGGTGAAGTTTCAAACCTTCTCGGAATAGATAATCCCCCTCGAGTTGAGAATATGTCGTAGTGATATTGTAACTTTTAGAACCCTCAAAGAAATTTTTAGCCATTTCACTGGTGGGTTTTTGTTCGTCAATAGCGCTTTTAATTTCAGCGAGAGTCGGACCTGTCAGTGTGGTTTCAGATACAGGTGTTCTCCCTAAAAATTTATCAACGATGGTATTAAGTGTTGTTTGTCTCACCATAAACATATTAATATCTTTGAGAGTCATCGTAGATGTAGCCGGGACACCAAAGAAACTATTAGCGATGTAGGCATTGTGAGTATGCTTGCCGATAAACTCGCTAATTTCAGCGAGAGTCATGCCAGCCACAAGTGGGGTTCCAAAAAACTTAACAACTACGTCGTTAGTGGGTTTTTGATCTTCTATTAGTTTAGAAATCTCGAGATAATTTGCCTTGATTTCTGAAGCAGTCATCATCCTTCCAGCTTCCTTGTTAGCGAAGAATGAATTCAACAAGTCTTTAATTTCAGCGAGAGTCATGCCAACCACAAGCGGGGTTCCAAAGAATTTATGTATAACATTTTTGCGAAAATTATTATAACCTCGTATAAGATCATTCAGCTCACGGCCGTGGGTGGCAATCGTGTTGTCGTGGGTGGCAATCGTGTTGTCGTGGGCGGCAATCGCGTCGGTGATCGTAGACACAAGTGCGCCTGGTTTAAGTCGTCCACCGTTGGAATAAAGCGCAATAGAGTTTTCAGCGGCATCGCTCTGCCGTATCAAAATGTCATTCACGGATATATTACTGCTTTTCAATTTACCCTGGCGATCTTGAAATACAACTAATTCGTTCGGGTCAACATCTATTAAATTTAACATCTCAGCGATTTCATCTTCAATTATTTTTTTTACATCCTCGATAGAACCCGCAGACGTTTCCTCGGTGGGTTCCAACATTGACAGAGATTGTCCCCAAATATCAATCATTATTGTTAGCGTAACTTGTGTTTTCAATTTATTGATCCTTGTAATTTCCCACTCGTGTATTCGTTTACAACCAGATGAGGTGGTTTCCACGGAGATCCAAAGGATTTTAATGAAATCTCTGCGAGGACATTTAATACTTCACGGCCGCATATCGGTGGATCATTTAATTGTTGTGTTGGCAGCGTGGAATAAAAAATCGGAAACTCTTTGAGTTTCGTCGAAGAATTTATATACCGCATAAACTCGCTTGGTGGAGCTAACCCATATGAATCGAAATAGACAATCCCACGTGGATCAATCGCGTATGCAACCCAGTGAGTTCCCGATCCGCTGCTGTTATCAAGATTGATAATACCGGTTTCAACGTTATTTGGTTTTCTCGGTAATTGATCTCTCATAAAAACCCCTCTGAAGTTTTTTATCGCTAGTTTTTTAGCAGCATCAATTAAATCAAAATTGGACATAGGAACCATAGGTTCGGAAATCGAAGATTCGGAAATCGAAGATTTGGGAACCATAGGTTCCTCAATTAATAAACCGTTCCTGGTATTCTTCTTAGACCCGATCCGTTCACGGATTTCCCGCTGTACCATGAATACGGGGTTCCTGGTAGGTACAACCCCTTTCCCTTTTTTTTATATCCTTTCCCAGTTGCCTTTTTCAACGCCATCCCTGCCGCGGTACCAACGGCTCCCAACGCTGCCGCTTTTGCCACCGCTGGGGCAGCCGCTGCAATCAATGCTGGTATTGCGGCTAACAATGGAAATATACCACCTGATTTTATCATGTTCGCGACTGCGGCTTTTGAAAATTCTATTTGAACTCCTCGCTTATTTTTCATTGCATCATTAAAATGTTTTATTTGACGATCCGTTAATGATATTTTATGTGTACCGCCAGACATCTGCGCTGGTTTTAACGTTATTGTGGTTCCACATTCTTTAGCGGATTTTGATTTTAATTTCTTGACCTGACCATCAGTCAGCTTGACACTAACAATACTATATGGCATTTTATTGTAAAACACATTTATGCTTTCAATTGATCTAATTGTGAAAATCGTTTACGATTTCAATCATAGATTTTCTACTGGTGCATCAACGAGTCTCATTCGTCCGCCAGCCCCTTCTAACAACATTGATTTGTCGCTGAGAATAACAGCAACCGCTCTATAATCAACACCACCAAGATCTATACGAGCCCTAAAATGTATGTCAACAACGGATTGTCTTGTTAAATCAAGATGTTCCAGTGAAAAGTAATAAATTGGATACAAGTTCTTAAAATCGAGTTGCGATATTTGCAAACCGGTATCAACATTTTGATCACGACCCATATATGACAGCATCCGATGATACACACGTGCTATTTGGTTGTTTCCGTAATTAAGCTGTATATCCTCAGATGGTTCTTGTTGTCCGTTTATTCTCAGTGAAACCTCACTTACCCCTAACCGATCAAATATCATATGACTGCGTTCTTGGGAACCTAATCGATTCCGATTCTGCAGCGCTATAAATATATGACGTGGAGCTGAAACGCCTTGTTTTGATGCCAGGTGCCATGTAAATGTACCATTAACATTATCCTCTTTAGCATCAGTCGTTGTTGTTAGCCAACTTAGCAATGATTTACCACCTGTTTCCATAAATGAGAGCAGCCGCTCTTCCGTGGTAATTGATGGAGTCATTACTGGCATCCATAATACTATTTTACTCAAAACAACTTTACCTTCATCGGCACCAGTACGCCAAATTGCATCATTGTCATTGCCCTTTCGCACTAACGCGATTGTGTGTTTGGCTCCATAGATGACTTTTCTTACATTTCTGCAGAATCCAAATATATGATGGAGTGGAATCGCACATGAAAAATATCGCTGCTGTTCTTGCAATGCTAATTTTCGTGTTGCAAATCCTAAATTGAAATTATCATTAACGCCTCTAAGAATATCAAACGCAGCTCCTGGTCTAGCTCGACGTTCTGGATTAGTTGCTTCTCGTTGATTATCAACTGAAGTGTCTTGCGGTGTTAACACTTTAATGTATTGAAGGTGGTCAGCGTTATCAGAGGTATCCTTTGCAAACATCATAGATGGACCAGCCGATCTTGTATAATCATCGGAGTATCTTGCTAGTCCGATTATTGTTGTTGCAACATCAACCTCGCGGTCTATTGATTCAATTTCTTTTCCATCAATGAGATATCTTGCACTTTCAAATAACGCCATTATACCATTGTTGACGAAACCAACTCGGATATTTGAATCATTTGCATATGGGGTATCAGCTGAAACATTTGTTACAAGTTTTCCTTCTACTTCAATAAATGCTTCACATGGCAAAAAGTATTTACTGGTATCTTGAACTTGAAGTTCAATTCGCGATCGTAGGTCGGGTTGTATTGCATGATAGGAATAGTATTGATAATCGCGGACGGAATCATCTTTGCGCACTGGGGCTTCCATATCTAACGCGGGATCAGCTGTTCGTTTAAACATTATAACATTACTAGCGTTTTCAATTGGTGAATTGCAAAGCAATAATTATCGTCGTTGAAAATTTTTCGAATTTCTTTTTTGTTTCAAACCACTTCCTGCTATCGCGTTCATGATAGCGCTATCTGTTACCGGTGGTGACGAAGTCAATTGCGCTAGTTTTTCTTCCACTGCGTTATTTATTGCTTTGCTGATTTTTGCAGGCATCACTGTAGTTGATGGCAGCACTAATGACGAAGTCATTCCTGGTTTCTTTCGTACCAATAATGATATTTTATCTTTCGCGGCAGAAAATGCCTTTCCTGCAAGATTTCCAACGAAATTGATTCCCTTATCACGAATAGCATCAATGGCTTTCATTGATAATTGTTTAGCTAACGGCGCTACCTTGGGAGCCATTCTTGTAAATAACCCCGCAATGGTATTGCCGAAACCATCTCCGTAATATGCTCTATAAACAGGCAATCGTGAGTTCACCACGTAGACGCTTACTGGTTTATCATGGTTGTAGTGTATAATCATCTTGTTATAAAACTAGTAGTTTTTCAATTAGTGATTAATCGCTTACATCCATTGGATTTTCATCATCAATGACGTTGTCATCGTTGTGATTTTCAACTAATTCAGCAATAAGTTCTCGATATACATCAATGTCCATGATACCGCCGGCAAATAATCGTCTACAGATATCAGCTGCTTCATTAATTACTTCCGGTGAGTTATTTCCGGCTCGTTTCCCTCCGATGAGAACCTCTAACCTTGATATATCACTTAGAATGTTACCAGGGCATGTCACTGTAGAGTCAAAGACATCCTTTAGATTTCCAATCGAATATCCTTTTCCGCTTGTTTTCTCAGTTGTACCAGTTTCATCATACTCTTCAATTCCCTTTCTAAATTCTTTATATCCCAATTCTCTTTTATTTAAACGGCCAACCCCCCTATTCGTTTTATACAACCAATCAGCCCATTCATCTCGGCTTATTCTACTGTTCTTATACTCGTCTTTTAAAAAGTTTTTTCTGGAATGAAAGCTTTGGGCGGCAAAATTACCAAAAATCTTATAATGTTCGGGTTTTATTAATTGAGGTCGTTTGATTTCTGCTATAGCTCCTTCGGTGAGTTTGTCTATAAAGGAAACACCTCTTGGGGTGACGACATCAACAGGTTGAGTTTCAGGCGCAGAATCATCAATATCAGCTAGTCGTTCATACTCGCGTTGAGTTTTTATATCACTGGATAGCTGTTGTATTCCTGCGCGTGTTTGTCCGGTCTCTGCTGCTATCTTTTCAAGCACACCAAGAACAGGCACTTCTCGTCGCTTGCCTTCCTTAGGAATATCTCCGTATATTGCTCGTTCAGTTGCTGTTTTCATATCTTTGGTCGCACTTGTTATCGGAGTAAACAGTTGTTCACTTGACACAGAAAAGTCAGTCTGCGCTTGTTGTCGTTGTTGAAGTTTCTCGCGAAGTCTGTCTCGAACCGGTATAAACTTTTTAATTGCTGCTAGCCGCTCTCGGGCTAATCTAGTTGTAAGCGATTCACCTACCATATATTGTTTATGAACTAATTTTTCAAATGTAAAACCCTTTGGGTTTCCATCACAATTAAATAACTTAGTTATTAAATAATGTACCATCAAGCTAACGTATTCATCTTCGACAGGGTTAAACTGTACGACGCTATCCGCGAATGTTTCAGAAATAACATCGCTGGGGATTTCAGAATTGTAATATCTGAGAACGGCGATGAACGATTTGTGTTAACGACGCGGCAACAAGAACAACTACGTGAAAATGGAGGCGTCGCGGTGATTACTTGCTACTACGACCAGATCATCCATTATGCACATAACTGCATGGGCAAGTCCAGACTGCTGAGTATACTTTCAGGAGAAAATCCTATGTAAGTGTTACAAAAAACGCTAAAAAAAAATTTATTTTTAATAAAAATTACTGAAAGCCTATTTTATAGTAACGCTCACGTGGTTAAGATACGGGTTTTTCCTCGTTTAACATTTTTCTAAGATCACGAACCTTAGAACTAATTTCAGCTCGTTTTTGATACTCTTGGCCGAGCTTTTGACGTATTGCTTCAACGGTGCTAAATAGCGTTATGAATACATTAATGTCGTTACCGTACAAACAAGCATTGATGGATTTTTGAATGCCTTTCACGAGCCTGTACATCCTAGGTAAAACATAACGACCCTTACTAGACTGATACTCAATATCTTCATATTCCGAGGTAATCTTGTCAGCGTCGAGACTTTCAGATAATAATACCCCTTTATTATTTAAATTTGAGATTTCAGCAATTATAGCATTTACATCATTGATATCCATTATTTATATTTATTTATAAATATAGTATACTGTATCTCTAATTATTAAAAAAAAAAACATTACATATACGACAACACATCTTTGGAACTCCTTGGTTGCCTTCGCATCCAAGTAAGCCCAAGGGGACCCGAAACATACATCTCCGGCGGGAGGCCTAAGGTGGCAAACGCCATCTTAGACCGCCCAGAAGATATGCTTGGGGTGACGTCACAACATGGACGGCACAATGCCATATATATCTCCGCTCGAGTGTTGCGGCAAATTTTAGGCATAACATGTACTTAATTAACTTAATTAAGGATGGATTATTATTCAATGGAACGATGATGGTAATGATGTGGGACGGCACAAGACAGCACAAACATGAAACGACGGGGCGGATTTTCTACGGCCAATCAACCAATCAAAAGCAACCAATTAAATTAACCCGGTTGCATGATTGTGAACAAAAGACAACCACACGCCTGGGTTAATGGCGTTGGTTAGTTTTGATCGGTCGCAATGGCCTTCGAAAGCCCCAAGCTTTATACCTTTGATATACTATATAAGGCGACTATTTCAGCAGCGTCGTTTCATGGGTATGTTATTTTATTTCCTTATTACTTATTAATGCTGTTTCACAACATTTAAATGAGACAATTATTTTAAATGAAACATTAAACAAAATAATACAGTTTTTTAAATAACAACATATATTTTCCCTATTCTATACAAAAATGCATTATCGATTAGATCATAAAGAGCTGTATACAAGGAATTTTAACCACGCCCACCTACTTCAATGAATGGGAAACACTCGCGTTCCGGCTGAACGAACATAGATAATACTGGATTATAAAGAACGTCTGTACTTAAAGTGTATTAATAGATGATCTCAATAAATACAACTATTTAAATAAATGCAGTTTTAGCCAAAGCGACAATAAAAGATTTTAAAATTATTTAAAGTTGATAAAAAACAACTCTAACGAAACACACGTATTTACTCCATTACAGTCACGTGGGCGCACACATGTCAATTATACCTCTCTACAGGTAATATAGCAGACGACAAATTCCTTTAACGTCATAATACAAGGGAACTTAGTAGGTAAATGTTATAAGTTGTGGCGGATTAATCTATAAAGAATTTATCTCCCTTAGCAGCAGAGAGGGTGGATGACCACATCGTTGTGAGCAAAATCGTAAAATCTCCGTTTTACAAAAATGGAGACTTTTTTTTTTCGGTTAAAATGAGATTTGTGGGAAGCCTTATTTTTGCTTGAAAACGTGGTCTGTTCACCCTCTCTGCTGCTGCATGAAAAATACCAACCTGACTGTGGCAAAGTCACTCCGAGAATTTAATATATACATAAATGGGATAGAAAATTGGCCCCGTGACCAATAGTCTCTGGTGCTGACAGTACTAACCCAAGTTCTAGCAAAGCGGGTGAGTGCCTAACCATAATCAACTTTTGGTAAGGGTACTCAGACCCAATTCTAATAATGATAATCCAACTATTAAAATCACTCAGACCCAATGCTAATAATGATAATCCAACTATTAAAATCACTCAGACCCAATTCTAATAATGATAATCCAACTATTAAAATCGTTTGATCAACAAAACCAAGAGAAACCCCTCGAAAAGATGTTTTACTAATCAACAAAACATATTCATAATAACATCTTAAGGAGAGACAGGGAAACCTTACACCACACATATTTAGAAAACAAGGGTGTCACCTTAATGAAGAAACCATCTAATAGGTCTCGGAGGGCCGAAGGCTGTGAACAGATGAGTTTTATTAAAGATTAAAGTGGAGAGGAACATTTAATCAGTCTATAGACCATTATTAGAAACTTCATTCCATGTGAGGTTATAATCTATGAAAAGTAAGTGTTATATAAAAGTGAGTATTCTAGGACGAAGTATAGTGCAAGGAAATAGTGGTATCCCTTCGTATCCCTGTCTGATTACTCGGACATCTTATTAAATAGTCAATGCACGAGTACAGATCGTAACAATATTTAAGATCAATGTCACCTTCACTGATTTTGGGCTGAGATGCTGGCTAGTAAACGACATTACTACTTAATGCTTTCCTCGTAAATGAGAAATTATATACCCAAGAAGAAATAATTAGACAATGCAAATACAAATACGTGATCTTTATTTCTTTGACAATAATATAAATATATCCTGATGTTTGAAAAACTCGCTTTCAATTATTCGTCTGCTACAAAAATATGGAGCCTGTGTAGTTGGTACAGGTTTGCGACTAGTACCGTATGTGCAGCATCTCTTTAATTGAATTAGCAGGTTTCAAAGGATAACTCCAGAGCAACATATGTCATATTAATGTAGAAAAAAATATCATCTTTATACTGTATAATTACAATAGGTTTCTTATTTGCAATAGAGAAGAAAACTGTGTCATAATCAAAGTTTCGTTTGTTAGAGAGTATAAAGTAGTTTGACTGCCATGCAGAAAGGGAAGCAACTTTCAGAAACTCTTTCTTCATGTACGAGTCACCTCCATTTATTACAGACTTTTATCGACGAATCTAATACGGTAGACAGCCTACAGTTTAGTGTGAATAAGAAAGATATCTACTTTTTATAGGATAAACACGAAAATATTTTGCATGGATTGTTTCCATTCTGCGTCAATTCGGCTAACAGCCAGATTATTACGTCGATGAAAACAATTTTACATTTACAATAACTTTATACATCGTTCATCACATATAATTCATCAAATTGGGATTTTGTTCCCAACTAATGACTGTATTCATATCAGAAAGGGTCAGGTCTCGTTATTTCCTGTTACATATTTTTTGTTGTTTTTCGGAATGATACGGTACACTTTGGGAGTGATATACTTAATGTGAAAAGATCACAGTGAGGATGAGTCAAACAGTCGTCAGAGTTTTTCATCTTTAAACGTTTTTAATGATTATGATTTCATTATCTTTCTCTTTTTCTGCGATCAAACGTGAATTTTTGCGCGGCCTCGGTAAGCTTGCGGTCTACTTCGGAAGCAGATGATATCTACACTAATCAACGTCAGATTCATCCATTGCTTCAAAACACGATTTATATCGCTAGGTAAAAATGTTTCATACTATTATTAATGTACTAATGTTTATGATAGAGTATTGCAGGTATACAATACTTTCAGTCACTTACATTTTCCATGGTTCTTATGGAAAACTAAGTATATCAAAGGCAATACCTTAATTACACATTTTGCTTTTCGAGTTAGTTTTTATTCATGTCTTGATGGCTACTTAATGATTGTGTAAGTGTACATTAGAGGGTTTATAATTTGTATACCCTGATGTGGAAGGGAGATCAAGGAAGGGAGTTAGAAAGAGTAGGAGCATAAGAGGGAGGAAAATGAATATTTTTTTTTTTATTGGTATTGTAACTAAAACCTAACCCTGAAGGCGTTTATGTGCTTGTAATAGCTGGTAGTCTCTAATGTTCTAATGTGTCAATGGCCTGAATTGTGGTAGTGTGCCAACAGTCGGGTTGAATTATAGCAAATATTTCCTTCCTTAAATATATTATAATCCCCTGTTAATGTTTCTTTCCAAGAATATTATAAAGCACTTTGTATCGCCTGAGTATATTAAATAGCATCAGTCAAATCAAAATTGAGCATATTAAATAGCATCAGTCAAATCAAAATTGAGCATATTAAATAGCATCAGTCAAATCAAAATATGAATACAATACTATATATTATTTCTGCTCAGGTGCTGTCGCAAGAAAAATATAATTTTTCCAGTAAGCAAGAAAATGTATGAAACTAAGACACAAAATATAAGCCCGGATGAGGGCCAATGGTTAATTTCTAGAACAATCCAAACTATAATTATAATGTTTGGTACTGAAAATATAATACATGATATGGTAAACCAGGACCGACAATGGCGGGGTTTGGGTGGGGAACAATCGGGGATGTATATCATTACATTTTTAAATGTATGTTTTTAATTTTCTCGTATTGTTTTCCTCATATCATGTTTTTAATATTTGTTAAAAATAACTCATCGCCTACCACAAACAAGTACTTTCGCTGAGTTACAACAAAGATGTGAAAATACGATTGACTGCGACATGAGATAGTCTGTGATGATGTGCAGAACTGTTAAGCTCCTTTCATCACTGCCGCAATTCATCCACATAAATCGTACAAAAGAACTTTACTCTCTAAGCGTAATGTACAATGTATGACAGTGTAAACAAATCTATTTGCTACCATCATTTTCTTTATCTTTATAAAAGCTGTTTAATGTTTACTTAAAATTGTCTTGGTGGTGAGGGTGGGGGTGACCTGTCACATATTACGATCAGTAAGAATTGACGGGCCGATTCTTCCGAGCTATTTATGCCATAAGTTTGTTCTTCTTTCCTAATAACTGACAGTTTTAAATGATCTGATTTCGGCCATTTTGACAATCATTAGTACAATGCATGTACCAATTTATTTGATAAGTTGAAATGTTGACCTCTTCCAAAAGAAACTGTTTACAGCAATTAAACTGTATTATATACGCAAAAGAATTTTAAAAAAGTATCGGCTAATTGTTTTTTTTTTATTCTTCTTATTTTAGGTCTGAACAAGTATCTGCCCAGAATTCAATTTGAATAGATTAAATCCATGCAAATCTTGTGTTCAGTTGTAAAAAGTAAGTCGTTCTCCCTGGTTTGATCGTGTGCTCCATTTACTGACCATATAGTGTTTTCTTCAGATGGATGAATTTGACATTAAACGTACATTATGGAGAAACGTTTCCAAATGTAACGTATTGGTGTTTTTTGTTGACCATGGCTGAGAGTTTATGAGAAAACATTAATCGAACATTTATGGGGTTACATGTGAAAATAACGCGAGACCTCCATGTTGAAAGATGTTTTTATTTTTTAACAATGTAGATAAAGCAACGTTCTGATCTCTATCTGGAATCCGATCCCAAGTATTAGTTTCCCGTTCAGTACCCGTGGACCCAGTCTATTTATATAGCAGTTTTCGTGTCTCCTTTGGATGGTAATTCAAGAGTTTGATTTCTTTGTATGGATATAAATGTAATTGTTTATTCTTTAGAATATGAGTTTATGCTTTGTTTTGCTGTGTGTGTGTGTGTGTGTGTGTGTGTGTGTGTGTTGTATGGACAGTGCACAGTGAGTAATATTGTCTTGGTGATGATCCGGAAGTGAGATTTGTGATCCATTGCATGTTGCTGTGTTTACAGTCCAGCCTCTCAAAGACATGCGGGTGAACCTATGACAAGTTTTCCTCGTGAATTCATCTTTCAATTTATTTTAGAAACGGACTGACAAATAAGTCATGTCTCAACACAACAATAACAACAACAACCACTCCAGAATCGACTATTACTTTTTTATATATAAAACAATCATATCACTCAATAAATATTTTGGGAATCACATTTCTTTATTCCTATATATATATATATATATATATATATATATATATATATATTGTAATAAATTTGGAGTTGCTAGCCCGAAATAGTTAGCCAGTTAGTAGGAGCAAACATCACAGAGAGGAGTGTTAGTGAATTTGAACCATGCTGGGTTCGTTAGTAGTGATTTTAGGCACAAGCCGAATGACTGTCCCTTTCAGTAACATAGTCCATATTAAAATTCAGCGGTGTATACAAGTATTGTGATTGAAAAGGCAGCATTTATGGTTGGAAATCGGTAAATTATAGAATGGAATCAATAAGTTGGAACTTGGTAGGTGCCGTTTATGTGGCCATAGTGGAAAATGGGCGTATGTATATGAGCGTGATACGCCGGAAATTCTGTGGATTGACTGGCCTAGGGTCGCGCAGTTAAATATTTCCCAGTTAGTAAAGGAATACTGGTGTAATTTCTATGGCATGACAAGCTATCGGTACGGGAAAACGGATGATAATGAATAAAAACCATGCAAAGGTGCAGTTAATGGACGTTTGGGCAAGTTGTCTCCTCTGGGTCGCCAATTGATTAGAGCAAAGATTATTAGTTATAGCAGACACGTCTTTCTTTCCATTTTACAACTCAAGTTGTATGGAAGTCTTTGAAAATTTGGGGAAAACATATGACTTCCAGCGTGACTCGCGCCAGGGTTTTGACACCGCTCGGTCAAGTGAATACCCCTGTGCGTGTAACAATATATATATATATATATATATATATATATATATATATATATATATATATATATATATATATATATATATATATATATATATATATATATATATATATATATATATATGAGGCACATGATTATTTATAGGTTGCAGTGTAAGAAGAAAATTATATTTTAAATCCAACTACATATTTTCCAGATTGCATTTACAGTGCATACTACCTAACGTAAATTGGAGTCGAGATAAGAAAATTTGTATGATGGTAATCCTTGAGTGTGTTCAATCTCTTTTTTATATCTATTTTTTAAATAGAAAACAGCAGCATTCTGTAACCGTCTTACTAATTTATGTAATATCCATGCAAAAAAAATGCTTCTAAATAATAATAATAATAATAATAATAATAATAATAATAATAATAATAATAATATTATTATTATTATTATTATTATTATTATTATTATTATTAACAATAATTATTACTATTAGTAGCAGTAGTCGTAGTATTTGACGATGAGATTGATTTTTGAGACAGGGGTATCTAAGAGTGGGAATATTTAGAATTATGTTTTAAATTAAAGCCATTGATAAGTGTGGGACTGTGTGTATGCAGAGAGAGTCAAGATACAAAAATACATTCAAGGTTGACACAAGTGGAGTTACAAATGTAACAGTTTAGCACAAATACGCAGAAAGTAACGTACACTTAAGATATTTTGTTTTTATTCATCCAGAAATAGCTACATTTTTCTTTCCTAAATATGCTCCAGAGTAAATAATACGTTTTTTTAATGTTTCACTTGAATCTATGCAAACTAGTGATAAATGTGCACACGAAGTTTAAATGTTAGATTCTCACTAAGTTTTCTTTTATAATCTGCACATTCAGATGGATGTCATATTGATGGAATAGCGATCCTTTTACCAACCAGAATAATCATCTCGTTGAAATTCAGTCACTAAACTCATACATGACCAGTCATGAAGAAGTCGATTCATGAGGTGATGCTTTTTCTTTAAATAAGCTTGTATTCATGAAAGTCAACCAATCTTTACTTATGTGTAACACACCAACCTTGTAGTCAATCAAATATTTCGTGTTAAGTCAGAGTTTTGTTAAACATTGTGTTATAATCAAAACTATTTCTTTATATTTTTAAACAGATTCCTGTAATGAACTAAGGACGAATACACTATTGTTTATATACACTATTGTTTATATACTCTATTGTTTATATACACTATTGTTTATATACACTATTGTTTATATACTCTTTTGTTTATATACACTATTGTTTATATACACTATTGTTTACATACTCTATTGTTTATATACTCTATTGTTTATATGCATGCATATCGGGAATCCTGATTAAACATATGGTTACCTATCGGAAAAATGTTAGTTACTTCCGTTTTCATTAGCATCAGGATAACATTGCAAAAGCATGTTTTAAAAAATGTATAGAAACGTTCCGTTATCTGTTTTGCATAGTCAATATTTATTTTATAGCATCTAATTAGATAAAGAGATATTTATCAGTAAATATTCCAGTTATATTAATTATTAGATAGGAAGATGGACTTTAAAGTCTGAAATAAAGATGTCTTATCTTCCTATCTTATCTTATTAGATAGGTAGATAAATAAATAAGCTTGTTTAAAGGAACAACTAATGACTAAACAATCTTAGTTAATCCATATCACAGTAATATAAAACAAGACCGTTGTCTCTAATATGTAAGATGTATATTATAGACAATGTCCTTTTTTATATTACTGCGATGATTAACTAAAGTGATCGGTTTCAGTCCAACCTAATAATGTCCATACTGAACATTAATATGGAATAACATGTATTATTGCAGACCAATACAAGCTTAATACTCATATGTCATAGGGTCACATACTTCGACCTTTAAATCACATTTTCACAATTTTGATGGGTGCAAGTTACATAAGTGAAAAAGGCAAGACACCTCTTTTTCATTACCAATCATTCAACAGTTACAAATATTTGCCAAAATACAACATATTTGCGCGTCCATATAAGGTCTATGCACTTAGGCAGTCATAACGCACAGGTCACGATGGCCTCCTTTTGTGAATTGTTATGATGCATACGAATGAATGTAGTCGGTTTGGTGTATTTGTCTAAAATAATTATGATTGCTCACGTTTGTAAACTAATTTTAGCTGCTAACATTCTTTATCACTTCCACAAATCAGTTTGTTAGCAAATATCCTCATGACCCTTCCATTGCCGCTCCAACCCAGCTCAACCCTACCAGATGCAGTCCAACCTATAGGTCTACTGTATTTGTGTAGGTTTTTATGTAACTCACGTCTGACTTACGATGGATGCTCAAGCATCGATTAATAAATAGTACACCGCTGCCCGTACCCATACAGCGGCTAATAAATAATTCACCATTTCCTTTATACCGACAGCTGTTAATAAATAATACAATTTTCATTATACCTATAGCAATTAATAAATAATTCACCATTTCCTTTATACCGACAGCTGTTAATAAATAATACAGCAGCAGAGAGGGTGAACCTCACAACTTTCCGAGCGTCGATTCGATGATCTAAGGCTTCCACCAAATAGTAAAAAAAATGGCGTCTATTCGATAAAATAAGATTTCCTTATATACGCCATTGTCGTTGTCATTCACCCTCTCTGCTGCTGGAATTTTCAGTTCTGGGTTAATAATTCTTTTACGAGTTCAACCAAATATTTGATCGAGTCCTTAGGACGAAAATCCTTTGAAATTGCAAAGCAATTTAGGACTTTATAAACAAACTAATCGCTAACACCTCTTCTTGTAAATCAATCAGATTATTTGACTGGTCGGTGAGTTTGAAATTAATTCTCGTTAACGAATTATTATGGCATCGCATGTAGACAGGATTAATTGGGTTTTCAATAATTAGGAATCCTGGAGGAGCTGTTGGTGCAAATGAATAAAGAATATATCCCTGCTGAGCTTGATTTGATTGTTCTAGATTAATCTGATAGCTTCCTTCGATAACATCACATACTAAATTAAGCGCAATCACTGAGGATATATTCACGTTGAACGGAGCGATATGCCTACCACCGCCATCTGGGTCATTATTATATTTGAGGAGGACAGATGGATCTTGTTTTTGTAGCGCCTTGATATCGGTTTTAACAATTCTTGCTAGTTCATCAGCTTTGTACCCGGGAAACTTGAAATTACGCAGATTGTCCTCTGTGATATTGTAATCGGTTAGGAATCGTTGTTTATTGTCGCTGTTGTCATTAATTATTGTTTGAATAATTAGTTCATAGATATATTCCATGTCCGATATAAGTTGATTTATTATTTCAACATGTTTTTGCGATTTTGTTTTCCGTAGTTGTTCTAGTTGTGTTTCATATAATTGTTTAATTTCATTAAAATAACCACGGACGTCAGTTAGCGTAAATGAAATAGTAACAGATGAGTCGGTTGTTCTTTTAATGATAAAATCCCATTGCAATGTGTCTTTGTTGGTAAATATAAATCTATCGGCGATTCTTCCTTTTCTTATATCAGATAAATTATCTCGATAACTGGGATTGATTTCATGATATGATTGTACGTCCGTGGTTAAGTCGGTGGCGGATTTTTCCGGTGGTTTTTCAGGCCATCCTAACACTGTTCTTAACGAGCTGTTATATATATCTACAATGTATCCCTCTGTGCTTATTTCGATCGACGACGAGAGCGTCGGTTGATGAAGATTAATAGCTATTTTTGATTCTTTTCCAGTGATTGATTTTATTCTACGCTGAATTTCAGCATTGATTTGCTTAATTTGGTACGACCCAGTTGGTAACGAAACAGTTTCCCACTCTGGAGTACCATCGGGTTTATTCTTATACGAGAACACCAGTGCGTTATTGGGTTGCTGACCGCCAAATGCAACCGATCTGATATTAGGCCAGCTATGATATACTCGTAATTTTGCCAGCGCGATCTCACGCACTGGAATCGGAGAAGGGAAGTTCACACTAAATTCAGGACTCGTTGATGTTATTGATATCATGCTTGTTTGTACTGGGTTCGTGTTCTCCACTATTTGTTGAAGTAATTCCATCGGTGTTGTCATTGTTATTATACTCATGATTTATTTCTAATTTTGGTATCGAGGAATCATAAATACTGACCATCACTGAGAACTCACAATCTGGTATGGTTGAGATTATTGAGATCATTCTGGTTTTTTTTGGGTTTGTGTTTTCCAATTCCATCGGTGTTGTCATTGTTATTATATTCATGTTGTTGCTCTAATTTTGATATCGCTGAATCAAAAATACTGACCATCGTTGAGAATTCACTATCTGATATAATTGTATTATCGAGTGACGACGATATCATCAGGGATAACTGCGAATATGCGGTTGATGCAATATGAAATTGAATTAAGTAATTCTGCAGTTTACTCTGGCTGCATGATGATATCTTTTTTGCTATCCCGGTTGATATACCCCCGATTGTAGCCACCGCAGAAATGCAAATTGGAACTACAACCGGGGCAATCATTGTAACCGATGCGAGTATTATTCCGGCGCCAGCGAGAACGCTTGACACCGAGTACATAGTAATATCAATTGCGGTGATTCTTCGTCGGTATTTTTTTATTTTTATTTGATACTCCTCAGTGAGGGTTTTGAGTCTAGTCTGAAATTCTCTGACTTGATCATAGCGACATTGAGTTGATGAAATCATTGTTATTTTAAAAACGCTAGCGTTTTCAATTATTTGTCATCGTTAGCGGGAATTGCTAGTACTTCAGCCGGAAAAATGATCTACGAGTTCTAAACACCAGTGTATTGTTGATCTAATTGTACTATCAACCGCGACAATCTCAAATTCTTCTTTACCATTGATAATTACTGTCGCGGTGCCACCAAAGTAGGTTTTACCTTTCACGATGATATCAAATTGCTTGGTAGAGACTAACGTTATCCTGTAGATACCACTGGACCCCTCCCCGATATCGATTGGCAATCTAACACTAGATTCTTTTACCCAATCAAAGGTCCCATAATCGACCGTATACACGATATTTTCAATGCTTCCGTGTGGATGCGGAATCTTTACCTTTTCAAAGGTTTCTTTTAGTTTAAGAATATCATTATACATTTCGAGGTAATTTGTCTTGATTTCGTTAGTATTTATCGTCCTAAACCTCTCTTTGTTAAAAGAGAACGAAATCAGAAGATATTTAAATTCATTGAGAGTTTTTAGGTGAAGAATATCATTGTAAATCTCGAGATAATTTACCTTGACTTCGGTAGAAACCATCATCCTCCCATCCCTCTTGCTAAAAAAGAATGAAATCAGAAGGTCTGTGAGTCCAAGCTGTGTTTGGTTTTCAATATACCAGTCGATGTTCGAAAATTTTGTCGTGATATCCTTGGGTTTACTACCCTCAAAGAACTTATTAACAAACTCGTTGGTGAGTTTTTGTTCGTCAATAGCGCTTTTAACTTCAGCGAGAGTCATGCCTGTCAACGATGTGGTTTCAGATTCATCACGTGTTCTCCCCAAAAATTTATCAACGATGGTATTAAGTGTTGTTTGTCTCACCATAAACCTAATAATATCGTTGAGAGTCATCGTAGATGTAGCCGGGACACCGAAGAAATTATTAGCGACGTAGGCATTGTGAGTATGCCTGATAATAAACTCGCTGATTTCAGCGAGAGTCGAGTCTGCCACAGGTGGGGATCCAAAAAACCTAACAATGACGTCGTTAATGGGTTTTTGATCTTCTTTTAGTTTAAAAATCTCGAGATAATTTGCCTTGATTTCTGAAGCAGTCATCATCCTTCCAGCTTCCTTGTTAGCGAAGAATGAATTCAACAAGTCTTTAATTTCAGCGAGAGTCATGCCAACCACAAGCGGGGTTCCAAAGAATTTATGTACGACATTTTTGCGAAAATTATTATAACCTCGTATAAGATCATTCAGCTCACGTTCGTTGGTAGCAATCGCGTCGGTGATCGTAGAAATAAGATTACCAGGTTTAAGTTGTCCACCGTTGGAATAAAGCGCAATAGAGTTTTCAGCGGCATCGCTCTGCCGTATCAAAATGTCATTCATGGATATATTACTGCTTTTCAATTTACCCTGTTTGTCTTGAAATACAACTAATTCGTTCGGGTCAACATCTATTAAATTTAACATCTCAGCGATTTCATCTTCAATTATTTTTTTTACATCCTCGATAGAACCCGCAGACGTTTCCTCGGTGGGTTCCAACATTGACAGAGATTGTCCCCAAATATCAATCATTATTGTTAGCGTAACTTGTGTTTTCAATTTATTGATCCTTGTAATTTCCCACTCGTGTATTCGTTTACAACAACATGAGGTGGTTTCCACGGAGATCCAAAGGATTTTAATGAAATCTCTGCGAGGACATTTAATACTTCACGGCCGCATATCGGTGGATCATTTAATTGTTGTGTTGGCAGCGTGGAATAAAAAATCGGAAACTCTTTGAGTTTCGTCGAAGAATTTATATACCGCATAAACTCTTTCGGTGGGGCTAGCCCATATGAATCGAAATAGACAATTCCACGTGGATCAATCGCGTATGCAACCCAGTGAGTTCCCGATCCGCTGCTGTTATCAAGATTGATGATACCGGTTTCAACGTTATTTGGTTTTCTTGGTAATTGATCTCTCATAAAAACCCCTCTGAAGTTTTTTATCGCTAGTTTTTTAGCAGCATCAATTAAATCAAAATTGGACATAGGAACCATAGGTTCCTCAACAATTGGGTTGGAAATCGAACATTTGTAAATCGAAGATTTTTCAATTAATAAACCGTTCCTGGTATTCTTCTTAGACCCGATCCGTTCACGGATTTCCCGCTGTACCATGAATACGGGGTTCCTGGTAGGTACAACCCCTTTCCCCTTTTTTTATATCCTTTCCCAGTTGCCTTTTTCAACGCCATCCCTGCCGCGGTACCAACGGCTCCCAACGCTGCAGCTTTCGCCACCGCTGGGGCAGCCGCTGCAATCAATGCTGGTATTGCGGCTAACAATGGAAATATACCACCTGATTTTATCATGTTCGCGACTGCGGCTTTTGAAAATTCTATTTGAACTCCTCGCTTATTTTTCATTGCATCATTAAAATGTTTTATTTGACGATCCGTTAATGATATTTTATGTGTACCGCCGGACATCTGCGCTGGTTTTAACGTTATTGTGGTTCCACATTCTTTAGCGGATTTTGATTTTAATTTCTTGACCTGACCATCAGTCAGCTTGACACTAACAACACTATATGGCATTTTATTGTAAAACACATTTATGCTTTCAATTGATCTAATTGGAAACTCTTCAAGTTTCATTTACAGATTTTCCACTGGTGCATCAACGATTCTCATTCGTCCGCCAGCCCCTTCTAACAACATTGATTTGTCGCTGAGAATAACAGCAACCGCTCTATAATCAACACCACCAGGATCTATACGAGCCCTAAAATGTATGTCAACGACGGATTGTCTCATTAAATCAAGATGTTCCAGCGAAAAGTAATAAATCGGATACAAGTTCTTAAAATCGAGTTGCGATATTTGCAAACCGGTATCAACGTTTTGATCACGACCCATATATGACAGCATCCGATGATACACACGTGCTATTTGGTTGTTTCCGTAATTAAGCTGTATATCCTCAGATGGTTCTTGTTGTCCGTTTATTCTCAGTGAAACCTCACTTACCCCTAATCGATCAAATATCATATGACTGCGTTCTTGGGAGCGTAATCGATTCCGATTCTGCAGCGCTATAAATATATGACGTGGAGCTGAAACGCCTTGTTTTGATGCCAAATGCCATGTAAATGTACCATCAACATCATCCTCTTTGGTATCAGTTGTTGTTGTTAGCCAACTTAGCAATGATTTGCCGCCTGTGTCCATAAATGAGAGTAGTCGCTCTTCTGTGGTAATTGATGGGGTCATTACTGGCATCCACAATGCTAATTTAGTTAAAACAACTTTACCATCAGCGGCACCAGTACGCCAAATTGCATCATTGTCATTGCCTTTTCGCACTAACGCGATTGTGTGTTTGGCTCCATAGATGACCTTTCTTACATTTCTGCAGAATCCAAATATATGATGGAGTGGAATCGCACATGAAAAATATCGCTGCTGTTCTTGCAATGCTAATTTTCGTGTTGCAAATCCTAAATTGAAATTATCATTAACGCCTCCAAGAATATCAAACGCAGCTCCTGGTCTAGCTCGACGTTCTGGATTAGTTGCTTCTCGTTGATTATCAACTGAAGTGTCTTGCGGTGTTAACACTTTAATGTATTGAAGGTGGTCAGCGTTATCAGAGGTATCCTTTGCAAACATCATAGATGGACCAGCCGATCTTGTATAATCATCGGAGTATCTTGCTAGTCCGATTATTGTTGTTGCAACATCAACCTCGCGGTCTATTGATTCAATTTCTTTTCCATCAATGAGATATCTTGCACTTTCAAATAACGCCATTATACCATTGTTGACGAAACCAACTAGGATATTTGGATCATTTGCATATGGTGGATCATTATGAGCAGCATCGTTTGTTACGAGTTTTCCTTCTACTTCGATAAATGCTTCACATGGCAAAAAGTATTTACTGGTATCTTGAACTTGAAGTTCAATTCGCGATCGTAGGTCGGGTTGTATTGCATGATAGGAATAGTATTGATAATCGCGGACGGAATCATCTTTGCGCACTGGGGCTTCCATATCTAACGCGGGATCAGCTGTTCGTTTAAACATTTATAACATTACTAGCGTTTTCAATTGGTGAATTGCAAAGCAATTTCATCTTTATAATCATCGTCGTTGAAAATTCTTCGAATTTCTTTTTTGTTTCAAACCACTTCCTGCTATCGCGTTCATGATAGCGCTATCTGTTACCGGTGAAGCTGTCAATTGTGACGAAGTCAATTGCGCTAGTTTTTCTTCCACTGCGTTATTTATTGCTTTGCTGATTTTTGCAGGCATCACTGTAGTTGATGGCAGCACTAATGACGAAGTCATTCCTGGTTTCTTTCGCACCAATGATGCTATTTTATCTTTCGCGGCAGAAAATGCCTTTCCGGCAAGATTTCCAACGAAATTGATTCCCTTATCACGGATAGCATCAATGGCTTTCATTGATAATTGTTTAGCTAACGGCGCTACCTTGGGAGCCATTCTTGTAAATAACCCCGCAATGGTATTGCCGAAACCATCTCCGTAATATGCTCTATAAACAGGCAATCGTGAGTTCACCACGTAGACGCTTACTGGTTTATCATGATTGTAGTGTATAATCATCTTGTTATAAAACTAGTAGTTTTTCAATTAATGATCAATCGCTTACATCCATAAGATTTTCATCATAACGTTGGGCGTCTCTGTGATTTTCAACTAATTCAGCAATAAGTTCTCGATATACATCAATGTCCATGATACCGCCGGCAAATAATCGTCTACAGATATCAGCTGCTTCATTAATTACTTCCGGTGAATTATTTCCGGCTCGTTTCCCTCCGATGAGAACCTCTAACCGTGATATATCACTGAGAATGTTACCAGGGCATGTCACGGTAGAGTCAAAGACTCCAGCGTTGAAATCATTTGGATTTCTAATCGAATATCCTTTTCCACTTGCTTTCTCAGTTGTACCAGTTGCGCCCTCACTATCATCAAGTAATTGCCTTTGTCGGCCTCGATCTTGTTGTTTTTGTATACCATAACTATCAACTCCTGCTTTAAAAGTTCTGTACTCAATTGTATCCTTTTTCAAATTACCAGTAATATCCTTGTTTATTTTATACAATCAATTAACCCAGTCATCTCGGCTTATTTTACTGTTTTTATACTCGTCTTTTAAAAACTCTCCCCTTGAATAATAGTTTTGGACAGCGAAAATACCAAAATCCGCATAATGTTCGGGTTTTATTAATTGAGGTTGTTTGATTTCTGTTATAGCTTCTTCGGTGAATTTGTCTATAAAGGGAATACCTTTTGGGGTGACGACATCAACAGGTTGTGGTTCAGGTGTGGAAACTCTTTGAGTTTCAGGTGCAGAATCATCAATATCAGCTAGTCGTTCATACTCTTGTTGAGTTTTTATATCACTGGATAACTGTTGTATCCCTGCGCGTGTTTGTCCGGTCTCTGCTGCTATCTTTTCAAGCACACCAAGAACAGGCACTTCTCGTCGCTTGCCTTCCTTAGGAATATCTCCGTATATTGCTCGTTCAGTTGCTGTTTTCACATCTTTGGTCGCATTTGTTATCGGAGTAAACAGTTGTTCACTTGACACAGAAAAGTCAGTCTGCGCTTGTTGTCGTTGTTGAAGTTTCTCGCGAAGTCTGTCTCGAACCGGTATAAACTTTTTAATTGCTGCTAGCCGCTCTCGGGCTAATCTAGTTGTAAGCGATTCACCTACCATATATTGTTTATGAACTAATTTTTCAAATGTAAAACCCTTTGGGTTTCCATCACAATTAAATAACTTAGTTATTAAATAATGTACCATCAAGCTAACGTATCCATCTTCAACAGGGTTAAACTGTACGACGCTATCCGTGAATGTTTCAGAAATAACATCGCTGGGGGTTTCAGAATTGTAATATCTGAGAACGGTGATGAACGATTTGTGTTAACGACGCGGCAACAAGAACAACTACGTAAAAATGGAGGCGTCGCGGTGATTACTTGCTACTACGACCAGATCATCCATTATGCACATAACTGCATGGGCAGGTCCAAACTGCTGAGTATTCTTTCAGGAGAAAATCCCATGTAAGTGTTACAAAAAACGCTAAAAAAAAATAAATAAATTATTTACATTATTTACGAAAGCCTATTTTTTTTTTTTTTAGTAACACCCACGTGGTTAAGATACGGGTTTTTCCTCGTTTAACATTTTTCTAAGATCACGAACTTTAGAACTAATTTCAGCTCGTTTTTGATACTCTTGGCCGAGCTTTTGACGTATTGCTTCAACGGTGCTAAATAGCGTTATGAATACATTAATGTCGTTACCGTACAAACAAGCATTGATGGATTTTTGAATTCCTTTCACGAGCCTGTACATCCTAGGTAAAACATAACGACCCTTACTAGACTGATATTCAATATCTTCATATTCCGAGGTAATCCTGTCACAGTCGAGACTTTCAGATAATAATACCCCTTTATTATTTAAATTTGAGATTTCAGCAATTATAGCATTTACATCATTGATATCCATTATTTATAGTTTTATATAAATATAGTATACTGTATCTCTAATTATTAAAAAAAAACAAAAAAAAAACACTCATTTGGCAATCTCGCTGGCGCCCTATGACGTCAGAGAGACCCAGAGGTTTACGACAACACATCTTTGGTTGCCTTCGCATCCAAGTAAGCCCAAGGGGACCCGAAACATACATCTCCGGCGGGAGGCCTAAGGTGGCAAACGCCATCTTAGACCGCCCAGAAGATAGATAGGCTTGGGGTGACGTCACAACATGTACTTAATTAAGGATGGATATATTCAATGAAACGATGATGGAATTTGTGATGTAATGATGTGGGCGTGGTAAACCAAACCAACATGGCAACCCATGAAATCGAATTCATGGTTGCATGAGTTGGAAAAAAACACCAACCCACGCTACCGAGAATGCGATAGCATGAGTTACAATGTTGGTTTGGCTGAGGGGGATCGCCCCTCCCCCCCAATTAATAGAAAAAACATCTTCCGTTTCGCCATCAAATAATGTATCTGTAGTTGATAGATCTATGTTTACAAGACAAACACGATACCATTACACCACGGAATAGTCATACAGAATAAAGATTTTTTTACTATATATATCTTCTGATATACTTAACAATAAGAGATTTTTAAAATAGACAATTTTATGCTGCAACAATGAGAAATATTTTAAACAAAATAATACAGTTGTTAAATAAAACAGCGTTTTTACTCTGTTATAATCCTCTAGATAAAATACATTCACAAAGAGCTGTATACAAGGAATTTTAACCACGCCCACCTACTTCAATGAATAGAAAACACTCGCGTTCCGGCTGAGCGAACATAGGTAATGCGTTAGATTATAAAGAATTTTTGTACTGAAAAGAACGAGTTAGCTGTCTGCTTTACTGCTAGTCCACCCCCCCCCACACATGAGATATGTAGATAAATAAAAAATTTTGTACTGAAAAGAACGAGTTAGCTTAAATAAATAATACAGTTTTAGCCCACAAGCGACAATAAAAAGTTTTATTCTCTATCGATCTCCATTACAGTCACGTGGGCACGCCTAGTCAAGTACAGGTAATATAGCAGGCGACAAATTCCTTTGACGTCATAATACAAGGGAACTTAGTAGGTAGAGTGTTTTGAGTGGTTGGATTAGTCCATGGGGATTTATCTCCCTTGAATCGTTTCAGGTGTATACGAATCTTACTTTATGACCATTTTTTTTAGACAGAGATGTTTTAATTAAATTTTGTGCAACAAATCGAATTGAAGGCACGCAAATGTCAAAGTATCTACTGGCTTCGTTTATCGAATGAAAGATTCTCTCCTCGCTGGTTTCTAAATCAAACGATTTAACTCCCCTAGGACGTTTTGCATATTTGCCTGTTCCACCTAATTTTGCATTCAGACTTTGTGAGACGGCTTGAAGATTCTCAAGACAATTATCAGTCTTCACGCCATTTATGTGATCAATCACAAATCCGTCTTCGATTAATCCGTTATGACATTCAAAAATAATTCTGTGACAAAGATATGTTTTATTTCTAGCACTAAACAACAAATAACCCATATTATTCAGATATCCAACCGTTTTTTTTAGTCTGCGGTGCCTGACAACACCATCACTGGAGGCTTCGTAATTAACAAGCACTGGATGAGGTCTGAAATCTTGGCTCATTTGTATAATAATACTATTTGTCTAATTTATTATAAACCTCTTGATATAATCTTGAGGGGTTTTGATGATTTTGTCCTTGATTTTATCAAGGACGGAGTCATTGATTCGTTTGTCATAATAGCGTTTTAGTTCCCTGTATCGTTTACCCCCACAAGCAAGACACAACTGCGATTTTCCCCTTACCCCAACCCCACATTGGAGGCATGGGAGAGGACCTTTTGAACCGTTTCTCACACTTTGCATATGATACCCACAGAATTCGCTTCTGCATGATTTGTTACACGGGGTTGTTGATCCAATCATAAGCCACTTGCAGTGATTCATTATACTTTATTTTTCTATTTAAATACTTGTTTTAATTATAACATGGAGGAGTTCCAAAGATTATCGAAAATTAAGCCCTGGAAAAATACTAAATTCAATCTTGCTAGGGAGTTCCAAAGATTATCGAAAATTAAGCCCTGGAAAAATACTAAATTCAATCTTGCTAGGGAGTTCCAAAGATTATCGAAAATTAAGCCCTGGAAAAATGTTAAATTCAATCTCGATAGAGTCTCTGATACACCAAAACGTCTAATCGGTGATAGAACTATACTGGGTAAAATCAGGGAGTGTTTTAATGAATTCTACCGAGACGGTGCAGCATACTGTTGGTCGACATTTCGAATTATCAATGATGATGTCAATGTACCCAACATCGATGCTACCATTAACGATGAAAGAGCAGCTGAGATAATTTCACACCTTGGCGTAAAATCCAAAGGTGGAAATCCAAAGGTGGAAATCCAAAAGATTTCAAGCAAAGCAATTCCCAAACAAAGCAATTCCCAACAAAAGTATTTTTTCAGAATAAAATTCATTATCGAAGTCGAAGGCAAATGGATTATCAGGGATAAATTTGAACCAATCCTCAAGGATAAAAAAACTGTCATTGTAAGTAGAGATTCCAAACCAGGAATTCTAACTGGAATTGACAAACCATACTACGAGAGATCTTATCCCGTAACAGCAATCGTTTATGGTATATATCCGTTAAATGATAAACCCGATATTGCAAAACTAGCTCCTATGAAATATTCACCATTGACTTCGTTAAGGTTCAATTGTGTAGCAACACGGGTAATGGAACACTTCACAAATGCATCCCGAGGAAATAAACTAACTGATCTGCGACGTAGGAAAATAACAGAATGGGAACTGACAGTGAAACAGCACGGTGCAAAGATTTCTGATATAGCTAAATTAGAG
Source organism: Unio pictorum (assembly GCA_030141615.1). NCBI lineage: Eukaryota > Metazoa > Mollusca > Bivalvia > Unionida > Unionidae > Unio > Unio pictorum. Next base: position 2,936,668 of record JARLTB010000248.1, on the reverse strand, counting down.
ACATTATTAAAATTCCCAATATCAGTAACGACAATAACCGGGGAAGTATTACACGAACCGAAATATAGATTACAAGGAGCGCCAATACAAATTATTGATCATAACGAACACGCGTGGACACCTGCGGTAACAATATTTCCACGAGAACGAATCGTGAGATATATCCCCCCGGAATTTTCCGGGGATGTTTTCTATGAAGAGAAATTATTTGATGCTATTCATGCGTTGTGTAAAGAGGACCCTGTGTCAGTGTGGTTACTTAGCAGTGCTGGTTCCGAATCAGGATTCGATCAATTTGTAAGACCAAATGGTGAATTATATCGCGTTGAAGAATTAGATAACAGAATGAGAAAAATCGCTAATGATTTTTCACCAGAGAGTTTCCATGAAAAACTACTCACGGATAGTTTTACTATTTCTTCAGTGGTAGCTCACTTCGCAAGAGAAAAAAACTCCTGGCGTCCAACACGAAGTGATTTTCTCGAGGACGTTAAATTGAGTTGCATCGAATTTGGTCATGGAGGACTGTGGAATACAAAATACCATCGTGACGGTATGATTTCAATTGATATATCCGCGTGTTATCCTGGAAGTTTTCTCGGGTATGGAGAATGTAGTAACTATTTTAAACGATTTGGACACCCCACGCATGAAATGACTCGTGTTGCGATTAATGGACCATTACCTGATTTTGATTTAACCGGATTCGCTCGTGTGATATCATTTGAACTCGCTACAGGGTTACATCCGTGTAGTTATGTTTGGCTCGGTAGACACCTATCTGAAAAGGCCTGGATGCCAATAGTGTTACTACGATATATGATTGATTGTGGCATGCTGATATCGTTGATTGTTTCCGAAGCTATTATATGCTATCGAGCTCAGAAAGAAGTTTGGCTACCACAACCCGATCTAGATCGTATAATCAGCGAACTACGAAAACAGTGTCCAGATGGAAATGGAAATTGCAAAGCAATTTCAAAGAATTTCAATGAAGAAGAAATCATAAATTGGTCTAAGAAGTTATTTGAAAGTAAAAAAGAACAATCAAAGGATTTTGGACGAAGAATAATCGGTAAATTTACCCAGGGTGGAAGATACGACAATGCAAAATTTTCCTCGCGGTTGATCATAGACGTCGCTGAATACGATTTTCTTGTAACGGATTTAACGAAACAGGGAAAACTTGTATCCCGTAAGGATGCTTTTCTATCCAATGGTGAGAAATTGGGTACGGTTGTTACCTACTGTGATGGATATAATTCCCAGTACACACATTTGAGAAGTTCTATGCTAGCTTATGCTTCTATCAATTTATTTTCGATGATAAATAGATTTCCTAATACCGCGGTTAGAGTAGCTACTGATTCGATGTATATACACAATAAATACAAATCAGATGTAGCTAAATTCACATCCCAGGAGGAAGCGTGGGGGTGTTGGAGATTTAAAAAGGAGACGCTACATGAGTATTGTGAATCGGCAGATGTTACCATGGATGAAAAGTACTTAAAATGTGATGAGATTCAATCAGAATTTTCTAATGCACCACCGGTATCTGATCCAATATGTAGATACAAGACAGTTTATTTAAACGGTTGTGGTGGGTCAGGAAAGACAACTCGTGCAATTGAATTATATCGTCGGAAAAATCCTACGGATTTCACAAACATGATTGTGTTAACACCGACTCACAGACTCGCCAGAGAGATGATACAGCGAGGGGTAAATGCCTGTACTTATCATAGTTTCTTTCGATGGAAAGGCGATGAATGGACCCCTGATCGAATGGGTGATAAATTCATTCCTGAAATCATAATTTGGGATGAAATATGCACGGTATCGTTGAGAGTATTACAAACATTTCTCGAGTGGTTGTTAAACAAAAACACAAAAGTCGTCATGTGCGGTGATCACGGCCAACCACCACCATTTGTCGGTGGATCTCCACATGAATGGCTAAAGGGTTCTGTAGACTATTATGAAGAAATTAATACCGACCATAGATCACTTGATGAACAATTACGCGAGTTCAAAGCACTGATTAGATTACAACCGGATAAAATCCAATGCGAAATAGCGCGTGAAATAATTTCAGAAACTCCCATGAATGATTTCTGGGAAACGTGGAGACCAAATGATTTGATAGTAGCAAGTAGAAAAATAGTCAGAGACACACTTCAGATGAAGTTATTTGAAACGCATAAAGAAAAATTTGCAACACTTCCAGTACCGTTGTGTTATAGGCCTTCGGATACACGAAAGCAGAATATTGAAGTTGATATTCCAGGGAAGAGTGAAAAGCAGATTCTCGTGTTAAATGATATTGTGCTGGTTGATATCAGCGTCGTCGAAAATGCATTGCGTGCTAATAAATCCCCATGGACGCTAGGATACGCAGCGACGATACATTCTTCACAGGGATTAACTATATCAGATACAATTGTTTGGATGGTAGATAATCGCATCGAATGGTCGAATTTAGTCTATCTCGCAGTATCCAGAGTACGAAGAATAAATCAGCTTCGAAGAGTTGTCGTTGGCGAAGCCAGTGGCGATGATGAAATCATTTGTGGCGATGATGACACCACAATCAACGCCGACAACGTCAAGGATATAATCAGAAAAAAACTCTCTGGTTATAAACAACAGGATAAAAAAAATAATAGAAAATTTGACATTGATGCTAAATTAATAATTACGCTGAAACAACAACAGAATAATCACTGCGCGAGTTGCAATTGTATAATGCGTTGGCAGTATTCGGATAAAGATCCTCGCCAATTTACCGTAGACAGAAAGAATAGCAGCATTGGTCATATCAAAGATAACGTTATGCTGACTTGTCTTGAGTGCAACAGACGCAGAGGTGCAAGCACAATGCCTCTGGCATCGGGTGCTAGTTAAGACCACGCGGTGGTAATTGAGTATCCTCGGGGATTACCTGTAGTTGTTGTCGAGTAAATCCTCGCTGAGGAGCAGTTGAATCCAGTTTATAGACTGGAGGTCTACCAGTTGATCGTGTTATAGTAGATATCTTGTGTGCAGTAACACTCCAAATAGGATCGGTAGCTCTTTTTTTACCACCCTCAAGCTCTCCTGGTTCGTATAAGTACCTTACAGTGACATTACTACCAAGAATTGGTTCTTTGAAATCTTTTGTGAAATTCCTTGGATTTCCATTTTTGGTATAGACGCTTTCTTAATCGCGTTGACAGGTTTCATGTTAATTGTTCGAGTAATCTCGTTATTGAGCGCGGTAATCACAGCTGGTAATCTCTTAACCCATTCACGGGATCTTTTATCTTGAATAAACTCCTTCGCGTATTGATATCCAAATAACCGTTCAGTAAGAGTCCGATTAAATCGTTCAACAATTGCCTGATCGCGATGTAGTGCAGTATGTCCTTGTCTGATGGTGACATTGTGATGTTTCATCGCTGATAAAACAGCGCCTTGAAATTCCTTGCCAGGATCAACTTGTAACAGATTTGGCCAACGTAGAGGGCCTCGTCGATAAATCTTTTCAAATGCAGAAGCAACTTCAGGTGATGATTTTGTTTTTAGCGGTTCTGCTTGTTTGTATCGACTAGCAACGTCAACTACGGTTAGCGCGTATTTGTAACCGTTGTCATGTGGTAAAAACAATAAATCAGCCTGATGAACTTCATTAGGGACAGTCACATCAAAATGCGAGAAATTGATTTGTTTAGGACGCGGTAGATAAATTTGCCATATAGCCTGTTTGGATAACCAATTAGCCGCAGTAGCCTTTTTCACTTTTGCGGCGTTGGCGAGTTTATTGATTGCAGCGTTACCCCTCCAGTATCCTCTTGGGGAATAATAAATTGATTCCATATTATTAATTACCAGCACCCATCATCAATTTGCCTTTCATAGCTGATTTTACCAACCACGAAGCCAACTTTTCTTTAAAAGATTTATCAGGAATAGCATTTAACGCATGAATTAATTTCACATCCGCGAGATGCCTGTTTTGCAGATTGCTGCTTTTATATGCAACATCATGAGCATGACACGCCTTATCAATAGCGTTTATCGGATACTCGCCGGATCGGGGTTGATTTTGATCATCAAGTCTGATATCTAATCGTGTTCCGGGACCACAGTAGCTATATCCTGGAAGGTGCTTTTCTCCCGGGTACTTTGCCCATGGGGTTCCAGGGAGCTTTGCCAATTTGGCTGCGATATCACCTCCTCGTTTTTTTTTAAAACATCTCCGGATTGTAAAATCTTTGATTTTGTAGAAATAAATCTAAACTTTTTTATACCACATGTTGCACATCTACCAGTTAGTGCTGATCTGTTATTTTTAGTTGTAACCGTCGTCACATCATTTGTGCTAGTACGCGTTTTACACTTCACACAATAGAGATCCATAATTTATGTATAGAGATATTAATATAATTGATTTTTCAGCGACTAAAATAAGAGAACCAGTTAAGCATCATGCAGCGCTACCAAACTCTATCCGTGCAATTATAATCGGGCCATCTGGATCCGGCAAGACTCAATTGTTGCTCAATTTAATAATGAGATGGATGAAGTGGGATAAGTTGTATTTAATTGCTCCTAGCGTAGATGATCAACGATGCTATGAACTGTTAAAGGATTTTAACGAGAATGCATCAGAAATTAAAGGTGAGAATACCATTGATTTTAATACTGATATTGACGAGGCGCCATCCGTGGATGACCTTGATGGGAGCATTAACAATTTAGTCGTATACGACGATGTGATGTTAGACAATCAAAAAAACCCAGCTAGAATATTTTCCCGGGGGCGTCACAAAAACACTGATGTGATATATGTCACTCAACGATACACTCAGATTCCAAAAGTGATTAGAGACAACTGTAACTTACTGTGTGTATTTAACGGCGTTGATACTCATACGCTTCGAAATATTTGGCAGACATGGTGCTCTGATATGGACTTCAATCAATTTAAAAATTTCTTTAGTAACGCTCAGTCGACTCCGCACGGATTTATAACAATAAATTTACATGATCCTCGGACACGATATCGTATCGGACTCGATCAAATATTTGGTTGAACTCGTAAAAGAATTATTAACCCAGAACTGAAAATTCCAGCAGCAGAGAGGGTGAATGACAACGACAATGGCGTATATAAGGAAATCTTATTTTATCGAATAGACGCCATTTTTTTACTATTTGGTGGAAGCCTTAGATCATCGAATCGACGCTCGGAAAGTTGTGAGGTTCACCCTCTCTGCTGCTAATACAATTTTCATTATACCTATAGCAATTAATAAATAATTCACCATTTCCTTTATACCGACAGCTGTTAATAAATAATACAATTTTCATTATACCTATAGCAATTAATAAATAATTCACCATTTCCTTTATACCGACAGCTGTTAATAAATAATACAATTTTCATTATACCTATAGCGATTAATAAATAATTTACAACTGCCCTTACACCTACAAGCAGTTAAAAATAATATATAATTGCCCTTACACCTACAGAAGGTAATAAACATTACACCATTACATTTATACCTGGACATGCATCTACAATAATTGTATTGTATGTTAGCTGCATATATTTCTCAGTACTGACCATTCCACTGTGTGTCAATCAATACAAATCACATGTTAATCTAAAATACCTCCAAAGATGACTTCCCGGTGAAGTTATTGTCAAGGGTTCAACGGCATTTTTTGAGAGGCTGCATTGTAAACAGATCAACATGTAAAGAGAATAGTTTTCACATCCAGATCATCACCAAGGTCTTATTACTCAATATGCATTGTCGCCAAATTACACACAGACGACCACTCATTGAGCTCATATTTTCAAGAATAAAAAATATTACCTTTAAATCCATAGTAAAAAGGCATTAACATAATTCTTATATCACCACCGAAATAAGAGATGACAAAAATGTTCTAAAAATAGACTAGAACTACATTCGTACTGAACTGGAAGTATTAACTGTGATGCGATTCCACATTCATCAGCATCAACATTCCTATTACGTCAAAAAATAAATCCAAAAAATAATGCAGCTGGACATTAAACACAATTAATTTAGCTATATATAGTCTCCACATTTGTTTCTGTTAGTCCAAATTACATTCAAAGATGATTTCACGGTGAAGTTCCTGTCTAGGGGTTCACTTGCATATTTGTAGAGGCTGGACTGAAAACAAAAGCAACATGCATTAGAAGACAGATATTTCTTTTCTGAATCATTACCAAAGTCTTGTTACTCACTTTGCACAGTCGCCGAAATAAAAACACGCATCAATATAGCTCTTATATCAGCACAACATGAGAAGGAAAATGTTCTAGAAAAAGACTAAAACTTCATTCGTGTTACAGAGTTATACAATTTCACTTTATTGGACAAAACCTCCATCCGTGATCGAATCAATGTCTCGTAAATACTGTTGCAAGTGTTAAAGATCGGGAGCTTTGAATATGACAGGATACAATACAATACTTTTGGACATGAAATTAAACCTGGTCAAAGTTCATCGCAAGATGTTGGAATTGCTTGTGAAACTGTTACGGAGATGCAATACATTGTGTGGACTGCAGTAGAAAACACCATCCATTAGACTGGAGCGTGGCTGAAGTTTAAAGGTTTTCACCTGCAATGACCAGGAGGCCATGTTGACTGCACATAATATCTATTCCTGTTTGTTTACATAATTTCACTATTTGAGTGAAGACATTCTACAATATGAGTAAAATACTACATTGTGTACTGTTTGAGTAAAATGCATCATTCTTTGTGTGGTAAAATCACTTCGAATAATTCACCCCGTTTTCTCACTGTGTAAGGTCATTTACTTGTATCTTCATTAGTAAGTATGTGCGTTTTATGTTAACTGGTCCAATATTTTGATATATACACACACATATTTATCATAATTAATTTCTTATTCAAATCATTGGTCATTAAAATATTGTATTTGTATATGTGTTGTGTTGTAAATCCGAAATCCGAACATGTTAAATTGTTACATATGGAAAGTGACTATTTGGGCATTACAATCTCTGTAAGTAAGTAGGTGTTGCAAACTATTGGGCATTTACCATGATCTTGGACTTCTATGATGCACTAAATGATATTGTATACAATTAGCATCGATATTCCCACGCTTTGCATGTGGATAATTGTTTGTTCGTCAGAAAAATCTTCTGTTAGTCCTCCAATGAAACCTTTACGTTGGCCCTTAAATGTAATCTCTGTCGGGTATCCAAGATGAAATATGAAAGACAACTCTTATAGTGATATAGTTGAACTTGTTTACTCATTTTATACGTTCAACCAGAAGACGAAAGATGTATTACGGTTTTGAGTTCACTTCTACGGGGTAACGGTTGGAGATGAGGTGTTCAAAGGAGTGGAGAACAGCGCGGCGTTTCCCCGTGGTGAGCAAATGTGATTGAATTAGCTGCTCTAATATGGTGAAGTCGTACTGATATAATAAATTACATGGAAAACGCTGTTTGTGGTACTGAAAATCGACCAAACGAAATGGAACTAAGTGAAATTTGATATCAAAGATATAAAGAGTGTTTATTTCTGAATGCACTTGATTTGGGAGGAACAAAAAAAAAAACATTTCCGCTGGGGAAAATGATTTACATGCTTTTAAGTGTTCATGAGACAAAACCATGAAATACAGTATTTTTGCTACTATGTTTTGTGCAATTTCATTTGCTTCTTATGTTGTCTCTTTTTTGAAGTGCCAAAGTTATTCTTCAGTAACGATTGTAACATACCAAAAAAATATTTGTTTACATCTTGATTTGAAAGTTTGGCTGATGTAATGTGTACAGGTGAGAATGAGCATCATTTGCCAAAATTTATGAATAATCAACGTCCACATTAATTTTACTTGCATCAACAGGTTGGTGTGTTGTAATTGTACAAGAGCAATTTAATGTTCGGAATAAAATGTAGCTATTATTTAAAGGCGACAATGAAAGCAACTATAGCCTCCATCCTGTGAACACAACCGCTATTCAGTGTTCATATGACTTCTATATTTGAATGTGAACTAAACGACCAACATGCACACAGGAGATGACTCATTATATTTTATTCTCATGGTGAGGTTCATGTATTTCATATCTCTTTCAAAATATATTATTAAAATATTTTTATGACATAAGTTTTATCACTTTTTCATTATTTTAAGCTTATTTTTTTAAAATTAGAATAATATTGAATTATTCTTCAATGTATGTACAAAGGGATATAACTCATATTGCACTCTCAAACTCTTAAAATGATTATATTTTGCATTTACTAGTAATTAGTAAACACGAAGTTAAAAAACACACTGAAATTTGAAACACGATGTGAAATCTTCACACTTTTATCAAGTCAAAATATCTTATAAATAATATATTATGCATAATGAATAATTAATACAACTGTGTTATTCTATTTTTGGATACAGTACCGTTTGTTATCAGCTCATTATGATCTTAAAGATCTTTCAGGTTTATATACGTCGTCATGTTTGATATAGAAAGATAATTCCTGTTTGTAAAAGATTTCCACTTCATACGCTTCCTTCAGTTTTTGAGTTTATAAAAAAATCTACGTTGTTTGCCAATATTAAGTGAAAGAAATTGTATAAGTTGTCATGTAATGAAATACGTTGATCTATAGTTATGATATGGTTTCATCTCTTCTTACCTCAAATGGATCAATATTTGCGATGAGCGCTATTGTCTTTCTGTTAAAGCTGGTATTGGATCAATATACTTTCAGGGTCATAACTTGTCAAATACTTTAGCAGTCAAGTCTTTGAGACCTTACTAAGCATTTAAACCACATATACGTTTATCTCAGTAAGATACACACATATTTAATGTTTGACGTTCTATAAAGATTTCATATTGGCATGAAGGAATGTTATGATCTTGAAAAGACATAAACTTCTAGAGATGTAAAGGTTTTTGTCCAATAAAATCTAAAATGCTCTATCCTTGGCTGAGTAAATTGTCAAAATAGCTAAAAGTTCAAGTCTGAGCCAAACATATTTTCCGAAAGGTTATTTTTGCTTAATTTGCATTGTATGAAATACGTTTTAAAATTTTTAATTGCCAAACTGTTTGTTCCAAATAGGTTAATGCATTTATGAATCCGAATACCAAATGACCCCTTTAATACGTATCTACAAAACAAGTTGACTAATGAACTTTAAATTACATTATTATTACCATCTCTGTTTAATATGTTCTTTGCAATATAATTCCTTTGTATTTGTTTAGTAATATTTCAGTCTATTTTTACTATTTTAGATGCATATTGGATGGAAATGGAGAACGAATGAGAAAGTATCAGTTTTTAAAGGAAATACATACAACAGAAAATATGTTTGTTATTAGTTCAATAAAACTAAAATACAAAAACTTTGAATACAATAATTAGCATTTTATATGAATCATATTTTTATCGATATTCGTATTTTATTTGCAATTGTTATTAAGATAAATACACTCTAGGCACGTGCCCGTAATGCCATACACTAGTCTAAGCACGAGTCCGTTACAGACATGTCGTTTGGAAGGTATGGTTGATCGTGACTCCTGAAAAAAAAAAACCATATAGTATTAGCTGAGAATGTTATATGTTATAATCACGCAGAAACAGACGTGTTTTACGATTGGAAAGTAATGACCATTATATGAGAAGGCGGTGTATGTTTTTATCTGAACATCGCACAAAGCTTTTTTTACCATACGAAATGTTTGCTAAGGTGTCTGCCACATTCAATGAAAAACTGAAATTTCTACAAAACAAGTTTTCTGTTTTATGACACTGTTTGGTTTCGAAGCTGATGCAATAATAAATAAATCTGCTAAGCTTTATTTGTTACTTGATAAACTAAGTGTCATGAGTAAGCCAATTGATGAGATATTCGCAGTTTATCATCCAAACATGTTACACGCAACTAATTCACAAGCTCTCAAATGTAGCTCATCAAACTGAGAAAATACAAAGTATACTTTCTATACAGCTATCAGAAAATGATTTTTCTTCTTAACAAAATAAATTAAAATTGTGACATAAGAAACAATCCGAGTGTTAGTTACTGATTTTCGCAGTTGTCGCTCATTGCTAGTACCAACACTCATATAAACAGTTCATCACTCGACCAACACTCATGTTACAGTTTATCACTCGACCAACACTCATATAAACAGTTCATCACTCGACCAACACTCATATAAACAGTTCATGACTCGACCAACACTCATATTACAGTTCATTAACCGTGTATACTTCCATATGATCAGTCCATTGCCGGTACCAACGCTCATATGCACACAGTTCATTTATTTTACCAACTTCCATATAAACAGTCCATTAAATATGTATAGGTCCATTTAAATAGTACATTACTAATACCAACGTTTATCTAAACAGTTCATCACTCGACCAACGTCCATATAAACATTACATTAAACGTGGATACACCCATTATTAACAGTCCATTGCTAGTACCTACGCTCATATAAACCGTTCATTGCTTGTACCAACTTTGATATAAAAAGTCCATTAACCATGTATACATCCACATGACTAGTCCAATGTTTGTACCAACGCTCATATAAACAGTTCCTCGCTCGACCAACGCTTATATAAACAGTTCCTCGCTCGACCAACGCTTATATAAACAGTTCCTCGCTCGACCAACGCTAATATAAACAGTTCATCGCTGGACCAACGCTCATATAAAGAGTTCATCGATGGACCAACACTTATATAAACAGTTCATAGCTGGACCAACGCTAATATAAACAGTTCATCGATGTACCAACATCCATATATTCAGTCCATTAACCGTTTATACACCCATATGAACAGTCCATTTCTTGTACCAACTCCCATATAAACTTATTCATCGAATGCACCAATGCCCATATAAACATTCCTTTCACTGTGTATACGCCAATATTAACATTCCATTGTTAGTTCCAACGCCCATACACAAACACCATTGCTGACGTCAATTCCGAAATATAAACAGTCCATGGTTCATGACAACGTCTATATAGATAATTATGTAATTGGTGGTCACCCGATTAAAAAATACAATGTTTCATATTTCTAACGTTTCCAGTCAATGTTATACTATATTAAAAATAAATAAAATCAAATCCCGAATGTCTGACGATTACCAAGTTTTGCACGTGAAATACTGCCCGATATGATTTAATTGTAATTATGTTGTTGGCTCTTGGCGATGTCATTTAGGTTATAAAATTGCCGCGTAATAGGAATATCTCAGAAAACATTTTGAGTACCCCGCTAATTAAAGACACTAAAGTAGTTTACTGTATTAGCCTTTCGAATGCAATGTATTCTAGCATACGCCTGTGAACATAACGCAAACAAGACCGAACCCTCTTAACATTTGAATAGAAGTTGTAATCGTTCTTATGTCAATGATTGTAAAAAGTATAATCCCAGGATCATGTAGGATATTAGAACAATAAGCAAACTAACACATTATTTATAGCAAGTATAATCCCAGGATCATTTAGGATATTAGAACAATACAACTAATACATTATATTGTAGCAAGTATAATCCCAAGATCGTGTAGGATATTAGAACAATACACCGAACCTGCCTGGTTTGACCAGGATCCGAACTGGCAAAATTTTATCGAATATTCATATTAAATTTTGTGTACTCTGGATCATACAATTGGACATGTACTAACCTATTTCAAAGCTTAAGAAACACATCTTCCTTCGATGCACCACTGCAATAAAAATCGATTATGTATGTTTTCAAGGAAAAGTAAAATATTTTGTATTCATAGCCATCCATTAGTTCTCGATCTGAATGATTTGCAAGAATGCGTAAGTAAATGCCTCTCTTTGTTGTACAGCACACTGAATGTCTTCTTTTCTTTCACATCTAACTATACCTTTATTGTAAACAGGACTTCAAATTGTAATGTTATAGTCTTTAGTTAGAAGATGACATCTGATTAATGTTATAATGACAATATAGAAGGGCAACCACATTTATGTTGAGAGAGAGGGAAAGAGAGAGAGAAAGAGAGAGTTCTTCCGCATTGAGAAAAATAGTCATACAATTACACGGATGCACAATTTAAATCTTAGCGGTGTCCTGCGAATAGAAACTATGATCTATTATACAAGTAATATAATTGTTAAGAAGATAATGTGAATGATGTACATTCAGCACATAAGTAAGTTGAAACATTTCCGGCGTTTCGATAAAAAAGAATAGTTAATTCCTTATTCTAAACCATGTGGAGTTAAAAGGAACTAAAATACACGAGTGCAGAAGAAGCTGACATCATATCATTAGCACGCATTGTCCATGAGTAATAAGGATACAGACCATACAGGTGGAGCCTAGCAAAACGTTTCCAGTGTACTGTTCCACAGGGTAGCAGCAGTTGTTATATCCAGGAGATAGAAATTCATAATAAGATCATTGTAAATAAGAGGTCAAGTCTAGTGAATCATTACCAGGAAATTATTTGACATGATCGTTAGTAGGCAATGAATCTAAGTATGTGTACTAGATGTACACGTGTACTCCGAATCCATCAGTAATTTAGCAGAGAGAGAGAGAGAGAGAGAGAGAGAGAGAGAGAGAGAGAGAGAGAGAGAGAGAGATGTATTTACTTTCCCAGGTTTAATATATATATATATATATATATATATATATAATATTATTATTATTATTATTATTATTATTATTATTATTCAAACATTGTTAAATCTACGTTAAAGATTCTAATCAAACATTATTATTATTATCATTATTATTATTATTAATATTATTTTATTATAATTATTATTATTATTATTAATATTATTATTATTATTATTATTATTATTAATATTATTATTATTCAAACATTGTTAAAACTACGTTAAAAATCCTAATCACACATTCTTCTTCTTCTTCTTTTTCTTCTTCTTCTTCTTCTTCTTCTTCTTCTTCTTCTTCTTCTTCTTCTTCTTCTTATTATTATTCGTATTATTATTAATTATTATTATTATTCATATTCATATTATTATTATTATCATTATATCATAAGTCTTATAATTATTATTATTATTTATATCATAAGTCTTATAATTATTATTATTGCTATTATTATTATTATTTTTATTATTATTAAATGTTGCATAGAATGTTGACTAGTGGGAAAATATTGGATTTTGTTGCTATTTGTTGGCACATTATGATACAATGGGTTTGGGTACAAGTTGTATCAATTTAAATTAGATCTCTCTTTCTACATGAAACAAATATAGGCAAATGAAAATATTGAATATGACGACAATAATTAAAACAATAATGTGTGTGGAGAGAGAGAGAGAGAGAGAGAGAGAGAGAGAGAGAGAGAGAGAGAGAGAGAGAGAGAGAGAGAGAGAGAGAGAGAGAGAGAGAGAGGAGGTACATTGACATTAATCACGAAATGAGTGAGTTATTCAAATCGTCCAGCATCGGTTACTTATTTGCGTACATGATGCTAAATTATATGTTTATCATTTGCTTTATTCTTTCCCTGAAGTAGTAAATCTTAGGTAAATGTTGCATATGACACTGAAATTAAATTTGTCATCAACTCAGTTCGTTGTCAACAGTACTTGGGATAGAACGTGATTAAAATGCAGAGCGTTTTTCATATCACGAGAAAATGAGTCTCTACAAAAATGGTAAACATGGTAAAATCTGCTTTTAATCAACTTATATTGCAATCTGGTATGGATACTATCCATTATTCGATTAATAAAACCTGGTATTATGTCAGATATACCTTACAGATGTAAAGACTTTTTCAAAGCACTGTAATACATACTACACTGATTGTTCTGTTCGAGATTGTTCCACAAAGATATTGTTGAAGGTATTAAAAGTACTTTGGTATAATTTAGACTGAAACTGTAAATGACCATATTATTTGAATGTCGAATTTTATATAAAAAAAAAATTTGTTCAGACACATGGGGAGGGGTCAAGTAATACCCCTGTGCGAGTAACAATAGTTTAAAGTTCGGCTCATTTTAATGTTGTAGAATGTTAATACGTTTTGTCTCTTTTGTCTAGACTGCAGACTTTCCTACCCTGTTTCACAATAGAGGTATTGCATTTTTGTATATTTTGGAAGTCCAATGTTTTTGGATTGATCACCTAGCATCCGTAACAGACTACACTGGCATATTACAAAACAGACCTGACAGTTATAAACGGTTTTGATAAAATGTGCCTACTTAGTTTTGTTTTAGTTTTCGTGGATTAGTTTTTCGACAGGATGATGTTTCAAATTCTATTGTGTCATATCCATGTGATATTTGATGAAAGTATTAATCCTAGGTAGCGATGAAAATCAACATTCAATATTATCTAAATCAAGCTCAAGATTATTTGCTAAGTTTATGTTCGTCTAAAATATAACTACTGGGTTTTGTCTGGATTAAACTAAATAAGCCAATCATCGGAGCGGTTGTGCAGTTTCATCGTGTCATTATTCATGACAAGCTCTATTTTTCATCGCGTCGTTACTCATGACAAGCTTCATTTTTTCATCGCGTCATTATTCCTGACAAGATCCATTTTTTTATCGCGTCAATATTCATGACAAGCTCTCTTTTAGCGCAATATGGGGACAAATAATGTAAAATTGAGTCATCTGTAAACACGATAAGTGAGATGGATTATACCTTCGGCAGTATCGTTTAAATAGATTAAAAACAAGAGTGGCCAAAGCACATGTGCTTGCTGTACACCAGCATTTATAATCTTTTCTCGTGAATAAGTATCATACAAAACCCACCGCTTGTTTTATATTACTTAAATACCTCTCAAAAACCTTTATCAGATACTCAGTACTTTTAAAATTTCAATAATACGCCCCTTGATGCAAGCACAAGCTTTTGATAGATCACAAAATACAAGACAAGGCATTTTGGAATGTTCTAGACCAAATATACTATAATACATTTCAGTAAGTTTAAAAAGGAATGAACTGACAAAGAAGGAGTCCTAATTGATACTTATAAAAGACGGTTTGTATGAAAGCAATTTTATAAATGGTTAAAAATGTATTTCTAAAAATTCACATTCAGGACAACACAAAAGGACAATTTCAATGTTCAAACATAAAACAAGAATTATTTATATGACTCTCTATTAGTTATATCGATAACATCGGTAACAGCAAACTCCGTGGCGCCCGCCATGGCTCGACTGTGTAAGCACTAGTGTCCACAGGTATATATGAATATTTGATGAAAAACTTAGAAAACATGCTGTCTAATCAACATTTATTTATCATTTGTAATATTGCTTAAAACTGTTCTACTCATGATGCGATTGATCCTTCGTCGTATCTAACATGTTGATGAGGAATGGTTAAAAGAATTACATTATTCTTTAGGCACTTTCTTCATTTTCAGCATTGTATTCAAATCCAACAAGCTAATCGTAATTCCATATCTACCAAGAGGATCCGATTTACAAAAATACTAAAGACAAAACAGCGTTTTAGCGAGTTAGCTTCAGCTGTGTTGAACTCTCTAAACGATATTTGCCTTGGAACGCATGAATGAATGTGTTAGTCAAGAATCACAACCGTTGGCTTTTGTCGTTCTGTGAAAAAAGATGAGGCTGAACTCAATTTCCAATTTATTTTTTCTGTATTGGGTTTAATACTCCATTTTATCGTAATGTTCTTTTTTGGGTAGAAAATCACAAGGAAAGTTCGGAAATTGTTTTAAAGATTTTCGTATGGACTCTAGGAGGCATGAACAACTCATCGGCTCATCTAGAATTGTGAAACTATTACCCCTGTAATTAAACCACTATTGCCTTCCTGTAACATCCCTGAATCCAAACGTCAGCGTAGCATGTGGCAACTCACAACACCACTGGTTTATATATATATATATATATATATATATATATATATATATATATATATATATATATATATATATATATATATATATATATATATCATCATCATCATCATCATCATCATCATCATCATTCTCTTGACCTAGTGTGGTCGTTGAGGCACTGAACATCTGACCAGTTCCCTCCACTGGTCGAAATCATATGTGAATGTCTGTGTCTCCGCCAAACGTTTTCTGGTCCATTTTGTGATGTTTTCAGTCCTCTGTTGGCTCTGTTACCTCTCCTTATGACACCCTGGACGCTATACTGTACTACTGTTCTGGATAGACTGTTGGTTCTAGTAACGTGGCCTTACCGTTTTAGCTTTCTCATTTCGATAGTGGTGAGGAGGTTTTCATAATAGTCTACTTTGTGCCTAATGGTGTTACGCACTTCTTCATTTGTGATGTGGTCGATGTAAGAGATGTCAAGGGTGGTTCTGTAGCATCTCATTTCAAGTGCCTGGATTCTTCTTTATAATTCTGCTGTCAGGGTCCTGGTCTCACGTGAATACAAAATGATTGAGCTGACTAATGTTCTCAATAGTCTGATTTTAGTTTTCAGATAGGTAGTTTGGTCTCTCCAGATGGGTCTTACCTTTAACATAACTGCCGTTGTTTGTTTCATCGTTGGAACTAGTCCCAACAACGCTCACACTGGAACAGAGGTCAGTCCCTTTTTTCTGTCTTTACCGTCCTCCTCCTAGTAGAAAAAACAAGCTGACTGTATCTCTCTTTTTGGAGCAGTTTCCAAATCTTCTAGAGTATGGAAATTCGATAGGTGGCAACCTAATTATTCTTGGAGATTTCAACTTTCACTTTGACTGTCCTGGTAAACCATACACGTCAAAGCTCCTAGATTCCATACATGTTTTCAATCTTGAACAGTCAGTTAACCAACCTAAGCATAAACTTGGTCACATTTTAGATTGATTTCTTTATAGACCTGATGATAATATTCTGCAATCCACCCTTGTATCCCACGAACTTGCATCGGATCACCTCTGCATTACATGCCATCTCGATGTATCAGTCCCTAACCCTCCACCTCTATTTGCTACTAAGAGAAACCTCCGTATGATAAATAGAACCAAAGTCAGGCATGACATCCAAGAAAACATAACAACTTTCTTACATCCAACAGCGGAACAAGTTGATAACTGCCTGCGTTCATTGCTTGCCCCAGACACCAAATGCAGAGTATCAATAAAAGAAGTGTTCTCCATCGTATAGCAGTGTTAGGGATCAACTTCGCACTGCTAAATGACATCGTCGAAAAGCAGAGAGGCTTTGGCTTTCCACCAGACTCACTATTCATAAACAAATCTACGAAGCCGTTAAGAAGAACGTCAAAAACATAGTCCACTTAGCCAAATCATCCCACAACAGTATTAAGATCACGGAGAGGTACAGCTGCAAAGAGCTGTTAACGATAACTAGCAAACTAATGTCAAGGAACAAATGTACACCACTTCCAACAACCTTCTTGCCACTAGACCTACTAGACCAATTTGCAAATTTCTTCGATGACAAAGTTCAAACCATTAGAGTTTCGCTTCACAGCACAATTTCAACTGATTCGTCACCATACAGTTATGATGCAGAATTTCAGCGACAACCGTTAGGAGCATTTGAACCTGTTTCTATTGATTTAGTACGGACAATCATGATGAAAAGTGCACCGGAGTCTTGTGATCCAATTCCAACATCACTGCTGGTTGAGTGCTTAGACCCAATATTGCCTTCGCTAACTGATGTTATTATAATATCTCTCCCTCTTCAGGGGAATTCTCCTCATTTGTCAAAACTGCCATCGTAAAGGCACTGCTGAAAAAACCAACACTGGACCATAACGATTTAATGAAATACGGCATAGTTTATAATCTCCCATTCATATCAAAAATATTAGAAAAGGTTTTTCTAACTCAAATTGTATCTCATTTGAATTAAACAGTCTTTTTAGCAATGTACAGTCTGCATATTGCCCTTGCCACAGTACGGTAACTACTCTTCTGAATGTATTTAGTGACATTTTCTCTACTTTGGACAGTGGAAAGATTACAGTCCTCACTCTCCTGGATTTATCTGCAGCATTTGACACAATATACCATGATATATTACTTCACCGTCTCCAGCATGTATTTGGCATTCAGAATATAGTCTTACAGTGGTTCTAGTCCTACTTAGTCAACAGGACACACATTATATCTGCAAATGGAATACACTCCAGCCCAGTTGACGTATGTTGTGGTGTTCCAAAGGGATCTGTTCTTGAAAATGTTCTCTTCATTCTGTACACTCAGCCGCTCTCAAGTGTCATAGATCATCACCCAGTGTCGCACGAATTGTATGCTGATTACACCCAAATATACAAATCTAGCCACCCAACTGAAGTTGATGTTACCATCCATGGAGTAGAGAAGTGCATTTCGGATGTGAAATCATGGATGACATGTAACAAGCTGCAGATAAAACTGAGACTATTCTGATCACAAGACAAAGTCTTTCTCATTCATATCCTTTACTTCAGACAATAAATATCAGCAACGCCAACATTAAATTCTCACAGTCCGTACGGAATCTAGGCGTTACTCTAGACAGTACTCTCACATTGTACCAACATGTCATGAGCATATGCAACGCTGCATATCTTGAATTGAGACGCATCAGTTCCATTCGTAAATATATTTCAGTTGATGCCACAAAACACTTGTGTGTTTATTAGTACTTTCAAGACTGGACTATTGTAACTCAATTCTATCTGGTTTGTCACAATATTTACTCCAGAAACTTCAAAATGTTCAAAACACAGCTGCACGGATCATCTTTAGAGTACCTCGATCAGAGCACACCTCACCACGTCTTTGTACCCTACACTGTCTATCAATTCGATACAGAATGAAAAAAAAATTGTTCTCTGTGCTATATTTCAATGACAGACTCCAGTCCAACAAACTTATCCAGCCTCACCCATTTGAATACACCAGCTAGATCCTTGCGCTCTTCTTCTGATAATCATTGTTCCCAAGCAGAAAACAAAGTCATATGGACAACGTTCATTAGCATACCAGGGCCCGGCGATGTGGAACGAATTCCCCATTGAAATTAGACACAAAGACACAGTGGTCCCTTTTAAGATTGCTCTTAAGTCTCACCTGTTTCGACTTCAGGGACGAACTTAGCGACCTAAGCATGTTTTGTATCTCTTATGTTTTCAGCATGTTTGTTATGTTTTCCAATTTCATTGTTTTTGTCATTTGTTGTTCTGTAGTGTAGTCATATCATTATTGATGGCGTAAAGCGCTTAGAGATTCAAAAGAATAGGCGCTATGCGAAATCCTCATTATTATTATTGTGCTGCTCGTAACAAACTATGTTTGGTCCCTCCTTAGTGATTATGGAACCAATATATTTGAACTAGCCCAATATTTCTATTTCTTGTCCTCTGATTTTATTCTTTGCTGAGATTTGTTTGCCACCATTTGTCATCAGCACTGTCTTCTCGGCACTTATCTTCATGTCAAAATCTGGAAGCTATTTCATCCAGTTTCATCTCTAAAGTGGCAAGCTCGACCTCACTGCTCCCAACCCATCAAAACACAGGTTGG
Source organism: Unio pictorum (assembly GCA_030141615.1). Lineage (NCBI taxonomy): Eukaryota > Metazoa > Mollusca > Bivalvia > Unionida > Unionidae > Unio > Unio pictorum. The sequence continues at coordinate 2,917,078 of JARLTB010000248.1, read as the reverse complement.
TGATATTACGTCCTCCAATGCTGACTGTCACACAGTGGTTTTTCAGGTCTTTGATCATGATGCGCTCTAAGTAGATGTTGGATATCTGTTGTATTGAACCAGTCCACTACATAACGTTGAACAATTACTGCACTGGTATCCTTGGCGTACAGCTGTTTGTTGGTATTGGTCAACTTTTGACTAATGTTGTACTTCGACATTGTGGCCCACAATTCCTCATGTCACATTCTGTCAAAAGCCGTTTTGAAATCTATGAAGACATGATTGATGTCTTCTTGGTGTTGCGAGTACTTTTTACACAGAATCCTACGATTGAATATTTGTAATGTTGTGCTTCTTCTACTCTGTACCCCCCAACTTTTTCAGCAATTGTTTCGTCTGATTCTGTGTTCAGTCTGTTCAATATGATCTTCAGCATCACCTTGCTAGCATGGCTGATTAAACTTAAAATTCTGTAATTTTGGTACAGCTTGGAGGTCGTTTTTTGTGGGGAGTGTTATAATTAGTGACTGGGTCCTCTATGTTGGCCATTTGCCTGTCTGTTGGATCTGTTTGCAGATTATTGTTACTAGCTCTATCATTGATTCCCCACCATTCTTGATAAGTTCAGCTACAATGTTGTCTACTACAGCTACCTTTCTATTGTTCAATGCTCTTATTGGCACTCCTTTTCTTTGAGAATGGAGAAATCTCATTTGTGTGACGTTGGGAACTGCAAACACCTCTGGGTCTCCTGTGGACGGATGACTGTAGATCTCTTTACAATATTACAATACTCTTTCGATCTTTATGCAATTTCACTTGCTTCTGTGAAGTACGTTTCATTGTTTTATTTAATGGTACTGACTCCTGGTTGCTTCTGTCTGATGAGGTCTTTCACAATTTGGAATGTCATTTTGCTGTTATTCTTTATCAGACTGCTCTCTGTTTTTATGCACTTTTATCCAATCCAATAGTATGCATCTTTCTTCAAGATCATTCCTGATATCTTCTTTGTATCTCGGTACGGCATTGACACAGTTGTGTGTCTGATGTTTTGCGGTTTCTTCAGGCATGCCACAGATCCAGAATCTCTTCTGTAACCCAGGGATGTTTCTTTAGGCGATGGTCCTTTGCAGCTATTGTCATGACAGTGTTGAAAGTCTCTGTCATCACTTTAACATGAAGATCTATCACAAGGAGTGTAGCAAATGTGCATCCAATTGCGGCTTCGAAGGAGTTGCATATGTTAGGGTCCTTAACTTGTTAAAGGTTGAATTTGAACCTGATTTTCTTTTGGCTTGGTAATTTTCTTTAGTCTCACTCGGACGTTCATAATGACGAGGTCGTGATCACTACCAATATCAGCACCTGGGAACGCTTTTGTATATGCTCCTTTGGTGCCAGTTGGGTAACGGTTTTGAACAAGTATGTAGTCGATCTGGTTATGATCGGTTCCTTTTGGAGCGTGCCATGTCCAGCATAGTAAGGCTTTACGTTTGACCAGGGTCTTGGCTAGTACCAAGTTCGCAGTTTCCCTCTTTCGTTGGTAAGCTCATAGCAAGAGGTTCCACAATGATCCTCCTAGTCGTTTAGAGCATCTTTGCCAATTTTGGCATTCCAGTCTCCTTGGATAATGAGGATGTTTTTCTGTACTTACCATGTTTATAATACCCAGGAGTTTGTTGTAAAACGCCTCTGTTTTTTCATCATCATGACACGATCAAATCATATACATATACACATATTTGCCATTTGAACGGAGTAAGGATCGACCACGGGCAGCTGTGTCATATGTGTGTGTGTGTGTGTGTGTGTGTGTGTGTGTCAAAATATAAAATTTCAAAGTGAGGAATTTTGTATCATTGGCGTAGATAGTAAAAACAATCGGATTGCTTTCTGATGATGATTGGGTTCTCGCCACAGAAAATAAAATAAACCTATTGTGTCAGTGTGACATGTCTAGCTCGATTTATTTGGCTAATGGTTTGTATTAGGCCTAATGATGATGTGAAAAGTTCATATTTTCAAAGTAATACGAGTTAAATCTCTTTTTCGTTCGACCAGGAGTCATCCAGTGATTAAAGCCTACGATGTAGGAGAAGTTGGTTCGGCTCATTATACACAAGTAAGAACCATATACATTTTAAATGAATGCACTGTTCAAGACAGACTATTCACATCAGCGAGTTAAGCAAATGGCTAATCCAACAGATCATCAGTTCTAATGTTTCAGTACATTAAAATGCACACTAATCACTCTTTAAGTATTTTTTCTTTCATGATATTGCATGGAGAGATGTACGGATTACTTAAAAGAAGATGATTGATTCATAGATGAGTTTTGTTTTTAATCCAAATGGTCCTATACTAAGGTATTGTATACAAATATAATCAAACGTAAATCATGGATAAGATCCACATCGACGTACACGCACTATCAACTCAATCTACCAGGCTTCAAGCTACGATCTCAAAGCGCGTTTCGAAGAAACATTTGCACAGCTGATTAAAACAACAAAGGAAATAGCCAAATGTAAAAAAGATATTACGAAAAGAGATGAGGTCAATAGTAGAACACATGGACTGCGCTAACGTGAACGAAAGAAGCAACAAAATCAACTGCAAAGACTTTGGATACTTGCCATAAACAATTGGGGAAAACAAAGCCGACGTTGATGAAATTGGGAAAGCATTTTGTACTGTCAAAATGTATTAATCTACCTGAATATGACGTTGGAGGGATGATTGCAATGGTGCATGTCAAACCTGCCACCTGACGAACTATCACACTTGCAATTACCGGTTCAATACTTTTATATAAAAACACAGCACGCCAGACGATTTTGCAAATCCCGTATTTTTTTACATTTAAACAGAGTTTCAAATTGGAAAGAGTCCATGGTAAAACGGCAACACACATATAATAAGTACATTAATACGAGTGACCTCCTGTCGTATTCAGGGAGTTTAATTTGAAAGGAACAATGCACAAATTCAAAATATATTTGCGAGTGGAAGGGCAGATGATCGCGATGTTTATGGAGATAATACTTCGGCACTGTACTTATTTCAACAAATTTCTAGTGACACAGAAGCCACAAATGAACGATAAACGTCAGGAAGAAATAATGTGGCAACAACAACAGCAACACTAAGCACGTGTTCCCAAAATCCGTATTTACACAACCAAAATGCGTATCATCATTTACAATAGCACAAGAAGAACATCAACATCTATTTTTTATTTTATCTTGCTTTTCTAGGGAATTTTATTTAAAACGGATTGTATAAAGCATGTCTTCGTTTCTTTGCTACCGTTTATGAGAACCTAAAGAGGTAAAAACGAAACTGAGAGCTCGTCCATCGATTTATGAATTTAGGCTAAAATATTTCAGAAAACGTTGTTCTGTAATTGGACTTGCACTATTTTTTTTAATAAATTTTTAAATTCAAAGGAATATTTACAATTTTGAAATCCTTAGTGAAAACAGCAAGCCTCCTTAGACATCGTCAAAGGTAGAGAATTTTTAGAATTGTGAAAGTGGAGATACAGCTAAAAAGGATATGGAATTAGAGATAAGACAGGTTCAGTTTCAGATAGAAAAGATGCAAATCAAAAGCAAGATAGATGTAAGAGGAATGCAGTTTGAGAAAGAGATGTAAGTACGACTAATGCATTATTTGCAAAATGGGAATGAAGAGTGAACATGACAAATGGAAATGTATTTAGATATTGAAACAAATGAGAGAGAGAGAGAGAGAGAGAGAGAGAGAGCAAGTGAAAGAAAGAAAGACAAAGACAAATGAAGTTACAGAGACCAAACAAAATGCAATTTGTTAAATGAGAGAGAGAGAGAGAGAGAGAGAGAGAGAGAGAGAGAGAGAGAGAGAGAGACAATTGCAATTTGCTAAAGAAAAAGAGCAAATGCGTTTACAATCGGAAACGTTTGAAATGAAATTTAAAATTGAACTAAATGATTTAGAGCTGGCGAAGGGAAAAAATTCGCGTGCATTTGATGTTTAAAGAAATATTAAGTTAGTAGCTCATTTACTGGAAAAAAAGTCGACAAATATTTTCTTCGTCTTGAAAACATAGCGGAAAACAATTTTAATTGGCCAAGAGGGCACTGGATTCGATTACTACACTGTATTATCACTGGTAAGGCTAGTGATATTTAAAATTCTCTGTCACTAGTGCAGAATGATGACTATATTGTAGTAAAGGACTATATCTTCATGGGTTATAAGTTAATCCCAGAGGCTTATTCAGCAAAAATAAATTCAGAACCTATAAAATCGAGCTGACCAGACTTATGCCGAATTTGCATGGGGAAAAGCATCACAATTTGATAGGTGGTGTTCTTCTAGAAAGGTTAATAAAGATTAAGAAAGTCTCAGACATCTCATTGTTGTTGAATAGTTCCAGAATTGTGCCCAGTTTACCATTAAGACTTATTTTGACGAGTATACAATCGAACGCTTGGAAATCTCCGCTCAAGCTGCTGATGTTAATTCTTTGACTCATAATGTTCTCTTTGTAAATAAGTCGTTCGCTCAACCGTTTTCTGGCAGAAGAGTATTTCAGTCTAATACTGGCACTTTTAAATCTCAGTTTGACTCAACGCCTAAAAACCAAGTTTCGTATAACTTTATTCAAGATTCATGTCTCTCCCTATATGTAACTGTTGCTAGAAAAAATATCACTTTATTTCTGATTGCTACAAATTTAACAATAGGCATCAGAATCGAGACAGACCTATTTCGAATGTTCTTATTTCTATGATGTCTAGGTCACGGTCATATATTGAAAGCAATTTATTTTGTGCGTCTAATAAACCCAAGTCTGATGTTATTATCGAGAATAATGCGCCATTCACATCGGATTTTTTATCACTCTAGCATGATTCGGCCATTTCGTATTTTGTACATTTATCTTCTGCAAACTACTCAGTATCTTAATTCTAATCAGGTTGATAAGATCTCCTGTTTGTTTGAAATCGCCAATATTAAAACTGAATCTTCTAAAGTGCATGTGTTTTTCATTAAAAATGGAATTATTATGAGAATAAGGAGACCTCTCGAGGTAGCTGCTGTTGACGAGTGGTCAGTGAGATATCAACGATTAGTTCCAAAATCTTACAGACAGAAAATACATTGCCAGGCCTGGCCCATGATACATCTTTGGCTGGTCATACTTTGGGGATTAATTGGACTCATCAGATGATCTTGACTTAATATTATTGGCTAAAACTCAAATTTGATGTAGATAATGTAGATCTTCTCATACGTGTCAAATGGTAGAAAAACCCAATCTGAAGATACCTAAGGCTCACCTGAAAGATATTCATGCATTTGACGAACCATTTAGCAGAATGGTAGCTTGTGTTTGTCCCTTACCTACGATCAAGTCAGATAACCAACACTTGTTGACCATCATGTGTGCGTCAACAATGTTTTCAAAGGCAGTTCCTTTGAGGAATATTAACTAAACAACAATTTTGAAAGGTTTAATAACGTTGTATGCTTAATTTTGACATCACAATTCTCTCCAATCTGTTCAAGGCTCAAAGTGCATATCTGGAATTAGGCGTTCAACACTCACCTTGAAAGTCAAAGGGGGATTATAAATATTTCATCAGACGTTTACAAATTGATTAGAACTTATTGTTTTGATACGGGTAGAAATGTGGATGAATGCGTTCATTTGCTGTTGTTTCATGATAGGGAATCAGTTTAAGAATCCTTAGGTTTCACTATCCTTGAACTGGTTTTGAATTGAATTCGCTGGGAACGAAACTTCTCTATATCGAAGATACTTAATTAAACTTCTCGATTATGTTTCCAATTTTAAGTATTCGATCACTTACAAATGACTGAAGATTAGTAGAGATTAAATGGTCACCAGAAACTCCCTGAAAAAGTTCACAGTATGTGGTCATATATGTACGGAATCGTAACATCGACACTGGCTCACCAGTTACCCAAGAAGAAAACATTCATACATTGCCGAATTGTTATGTATCATTAGATCATTTGGTCTTGTCCATGCTATCCTTTGTAGATATGTATTCTCATGCACGTTGTCGGTGCTGCTGACGTTAATGGTTATTGCTCGAATGTTGTGATGCTTTAAGTCAAGACTGCTGTTGTAGGGTGTTGGTGGCCGAATGAGGGTCATCGATTCATCTATGGAAAATACCTAACATTCATAACTGTACCTGTTGCTCATTTAAATACTAACATATTACAAAAGCAACTTTCTTCAGCATAATTGACTGGATATGTCCCTGTGTGGTTGACCCAAACACAACTTGCACAAATTAATGCGGCAAAATAAAACAAAACGTCGTTGACATAAAAAATTATACATACATGAAGTTACATAAATGCAAAAGACGTGTGGAATATTTCCATTCCTTGCAGCTAGGATATGTGTCAGCAGCTTATCCAGCTGTTTCAAAAGCTGCAGCACTTCTGGCTGTCGGAACTACACCAGGAATGGTGATAACAAAGGCATTCAAAGGTGGGTAATATAAAAGAGGAATAGTCCTTTGATTACAAGGAACAAGTCATATAAGACTCGGACAGAGGTCTTTGATCATTCAATACAACTGCGGCTGATCACGCCTTTGACCAATGTTAATTCACTTGCTACAGCGAATTCAGATAAAGATTTTAGTGGTGTCTATGCGAAATGAACTTGTGTTGATGGCGACATACATGATGTGGGCATCGTCAACACTGAGTTGTCAACAGGACCTAGCATAGCATTCATGAATGTTCTGTCTTCAAAATTGTTTGTATTTTGACTCGCATGAACTTGAATCACCATTTGATGTTGCTGATTATAAAAAGGGGTGATCGTATACATGAATACGAAACTTGCAGCACAGTTGCCCGCGCGACTGTGCGTATTAAGATCATGGGGCGACATTTGAGAAATAATTATCAAAGATAGAGAACAACAAAAACTAACGTTGTAACCTCAGCAAATAGCCGACTAATGTTATATCCTGGTGAAAGTGACTTTGATAGACCTAAACCTAACTTGACTAAAGTTGCGAGAGTATGGAGCATAAATGTTCATCATTGCTTGTAAGGGAGTGGGTTGGGTAGAATATTAATGATGAATAACATATTAAAGGTATATGTCACCCATATAACTTATCGATAAACCCGGAAATATCATACATGTTTTCCACATATACAACAGTAAAAACATTAGTTACCGGAAATATAGTTCAGTTCGAAGCACTTGTTAATCCTTACGGGTCGATAACGATCTTTGGCATTTTTGTTTAAGTCTAGGTCTTGTCATATATACTCTATGGCTTCTGATTGAGTATGATCGACATGATGAGATTGCCGAATTTACCTACAGTAATGGTAATTTTGTTCCACATTTCTACGAATATCTGCTTCAAACAAGAACAAATTTACCACTGGGCCACCCTGATGTAGAAGGCCAGCTTGGTATCATCGCATTTAATCGTGAAAACCTAAGGTCGTTGACGAAAAATCACTCCAAGCTTGTTTGGGCAACGACGAAGTAGAATTCAACGCTAACATTAGATAACTTACATTCTTCAATTCGATTCAAATGAAACAAAAGTAAAAGTATTCAACTTCTATTCAGCAAGGACACACTTATCCAGGCAACATTTATCACACGACAACGACGAGAACAATTGTGTTAATAAATAATTGGTTGTAAGTTTGTGGGTATTAAACATGAACGCAATGCGTCTGGATTGGTCTGTCATGTCATATAATTGTACGACGCGGTTGTGTTAATAATAGGGAAACTATGATGGAATGTCATTGTTAAGGACGGGAAAAGTAATCGAAGCTGAACCATAAATCTGTGATGAAATCACCAATTGAACCGCACGCATTGTGAAGTATAAACGCACGTGTTTAGTTGCAGATGTTATTAATCGTCTCTCTGCAGAAACAAATGATAGTCCTGGTGTTGCTGGAGTCACACTCACAGTAGCCATCATAGGTGCACTAAACGAACTACTGTCGGGACTGTATCGATAGTAACATGTGTCTATGGCGACGCCAACAAACTAAGTGTGATACCATTACATTCACATGTCCATGCTGAACTGCTTGCCGCGGCATAAAGAAGTGTCAACACAATTATAGTACTGCATATTGATGATATAATAATGCGCATGTCTGAGTTCAAGATAGTACTCTGGAAAATATAAAATCACGGACCAATCCGAATACAAATAAGAAGCCACACTGAAAACTTACAATCAATAACATTCGAGTAAAATAATCTTCACGTTCGTGTATCAATAGTGAATCGCTGGTTGCACATTGCATTTTTCTAGCTTTCCATGTCATGTGACATGCTTTGGGAGCCCTAAAGGACATGAGACGGCTAAACCCGTATAATATTATTATTCACCTACTTACTTGTTGCCTAGTGTTTTCTTGAACACATCCACGGAGCAGTTAGACAACATCCAGGGATTTCTCGAGTACGGCTTGGTTTTGTCATATCCAACGTCTGGCACCTTGGGAGACATAATAAACAAATCGTCAGCCTTACAAGCTGATGCGTTACCCTCGCCGTCGTGCTCAGCTCCAATACTAGAAATATGAATACCATAATGCACATGACTAGACGTTACAATTTAGTTTTGAACTTCGACTGATTTCTTACATAGCGTGGCGAGAGTCAGTAAGCTAGTTCCTAATATAATTTGCAGCAAAAAACACAATAAATGCTTCCACTACATAGGTCACCAATTACACAAAGGCTGTTTCATCAAACTGATTCAGACTTTAGCTACAGATAATTATGCAACCAACTGTATTCCAGGGCTTAAAACATATGAAGCATAATACAAAGAATTGACGACAAAATCATTATCAGTTGCTATTAGAAAGCCTAAAGTTAGAAAGTGTCAAACAGAGCAGTTGCCGCCAATTTTAATAAGCCATTTTGCGTAGTAAAATTAGCTTGTATTATCTTGGAGGTCATATCATTAAAATAATTCTGAATTTCTGAGTTCTAGGGCTCTTGATCTTTAACTTTTATGCCAACAGTGTGTATAACAATAACTTCCAATATAAAGTTTCGTTCCTGTATAGCAAAACAGAAATGGACAGTTGACCAATCTAATGATTCTGCTGGGTCAGAATATTCCACTTAATATATTTTCGTTCTTCCATATTCATGGTTTATTATGAGGTGTTGTTATGTTAATTGTGCTACCTAAGCTATGTCACAATGTCAGCGACACAGATGTGTTAGAAAATACACTTAAATATAACAATGCAAATATAAGTAATACGAAGTGGGTGGAGGACTTTTCTCATGAAAGAAAAGTCAGTTGATTACTTAACTTGAGAAGGAAAATCTTCTTGACGACCCGAAATATGATGTGGTCTGGCTGGTGAGTTATATGAATCAAGTTACACTCTAAAGGAAACTGTGGTATATGCTGTATTCTGGTGCTTGAGACATATAAAGCAAAAACAACTACAATAAGACATTTAATCATAGCTGAACACGTGAAAATCAGAAACCCAATCCAGGACACCAAAAGTGCAAATCAAAACGTCAACTCATGGCTCCAGACGTGTTACACATGTGGACTTAAATACGGGATGGTAAAGGGTCAACTTACTTTTGCACAAGTTTGTGTGCTGCTGTGCTCATTGTAAAAAAATATACACGTGCCCTAACGACCGATACTTTGTAAAGCTTGTCACAGACTAAACCAGGATAGGAAAGACCTCAAGAAAATAAAGAATAGAGAATAAGTAGCATAATGACAATCATAAAAGTTGTAAACTATTTCAACCTAAGATCTTTCTGGTATTTAGCGATTCCATTTTCTTCCCTGCTGTTACATTTCGAAAGGTAAATTCTGGTACGGAGGTAGTCAATTTTTACACGTTACATTCCTGTATAGAATCATATCATCATATATGAAGCATTCAATTTCGCGAGGTATATAATAGACTGCAGGTATACAAATATGTACACTGTAGGTTCTTTCACAAGGTATTTTCTGGTGATCAGCACTCTTGTTAAGGATACAGTCTGGTTCTAAAATATTTCTGATTTTCAATCAGTTTTGAAATTCATTAGAACATTGTGAAGAGAATTAACCCCTTTATTTCATGTTTTCTTACCCTAGTCATTCTTCATCACATTCCATTGAGAAAGTTATTGTATTGGTTGATGTTTCGGTTCATTTTCTGGAGAAACTAAAACATTCCCGAAAGGGGAAGAAAACGAAAATTGTGAGTAGAAAATGCACCTGCTAAGCTTAGAAAGTCAATTTTGTCCAGAGAATAATCTTTATTTTCAAATATTCAGTTTCAAAAAAGAAAAAAATCATGTATTGCATTTAGTCTTGACTGAATGATATGTAATTCGTATTTGTTGCTCTGCTCTTACCGTTATCTTATGTAACACCTTCACTTTGTCCATATTCTTCATAATGACTATAAAAAAATCGCTGTGTCTTATGCCTATCGAATTGTTATTGTGTACTTAACCCGTTGCATACTTGATGGTATATAATTGACATACACTATTCTCATTGTCATGCTCATAAGTGTTTATACCTTATCTAAATGTTGTTTACTGATTTTAGAGTTCAAGGTTCGGGCTTAGTTAAAATTGTGACTTCATTTTCGTAGTGGGAATAATGAGAATACGAGTGTCAGAAGAGGAGCGTAAGTATCTTGCTGGTGTATACACATGGGCGATATCGGATATATATGTTTGCCTGGAGACCGTCAGTGAAACGTAGTACAGATAATAAATAGTGTATTTGATTTCAGATTGAATGGATAGCCAGTGTAGGGTAAGACCAGTGGATGTGTGCTCTGATCGTGGTACTCGAAGGATGATCTGGGGCAGCTGAGTTTTGAAAGTCTGGACGTTTCTGGAAAAGATATTGAGACGAACCAGGCATAATTGACTTATAGTAGTCCACTCTTGAAAGTACTAAGGAACACACAAGTCCTTTAGAAACATCACGTGAAGATCACCTGAAGATAGTTGCGAATGGAACTGATGTGTCTCAGCTCAAGATATACAGCCTTGCATATGTACATGATATGTTAGTAAAATGAGAGATTGATGTATGGGTAAAACCTAGGTTTAAGACTGACTGTGAATTTAATGTTGGTGTTGTTGGTATTTATTTTTTGAGGTAAAGGATGTGAATAAGAAAGAATTTGTGTTGTATTCAGAATTACTTCATTTTTATCATGATTTATCTGCAGCTTGGTACATGACGTCCATGATTTCACATCAGAACTGCACCTCTCTTCTCCATGGATGGTAGCATCAAATTCATTTGGGTGGGTATATTTGTATTTGGGTGTCATTATCGTATAATTGGCGAGACAGTGGATGATGATATATCACACTTGAGAGCTAAGGGATCAAACAATGTTTTTAACTTTTTGACATGAATAAGATACTAGAATCTGGGTGGTGTAAATCGTTATGGTCTCGTGTTGGTTTCTTCAACAGAGGTTTAACAATAACAGTTTCGAAAAATGATGGGGCTTTCCAGGATGAGCGAGAGGTTTTAATAGCACCAGGTAGTGAAGATAATATTGGATATAAGCACTCAAGCAGCAGTGATATTGGAATGGTATCAAGTTCACATCCTTTAGTGTACTCTTCATCAGAAGTGTAACTAAATATATAAACAGGATAAAATGTTGCAAACATTCTGCATTGTAACTGTATGGTGAAGACAAGTCAATGGTAATTGTGTCGTTAAGTTTATATCTAATGGTTTATACTTTGTCACGTAATAAAATCGTCAACATGTCTGGAGGATGAACGTGGGACATGGTAGTTGAAAGTGGTGTACCTTTGTTCCTTGTCATTAGTTTCTTAGTAATCTTGACGAGATCTATCAAAGCTTGAACTTTCCATTATCATAGTACTGTAGTGGGTTGATTTAGCTGCTTGTGATCTTCGTCTTAGCGGTTTCATAGATTTACTTGCGAATAGTGTGTATGGTGGAAAGCCAAAGCATTTACTGCTGTCTCTATTAGTAGTCGAAAGCTGGTCTATACCACTGCTATACGACGGACACACTTTTTATTGTATTCTGCACTTGGTTGCTGGGGCACGTTTGTCAAGCAAAGAACGCGTGCAGTTATGAAGTTGTTCTGCTGTAGGAGGTAACCAAGTTGTTTGGTTTACTAGGATGTATTACATTAGTTGGGCTATATTTATCATACAGAGGCTTCGCTTAGTAGCAAATAAAGGTGGGAGTTTAGGTATTGATACTTCAAGATGGCTTACAATGCAGAGGTGATCTGATGCACGTTCATTGGTCACCAGGGAGATTATGGAATATTATCATCAGGTATATGAAGAATCCAGTCTACAATGTGACCATGTTTATGGGATGGTTGGTTAACTGACTGTTTGAAGTTGAACATACGAATAGAATCTAGGAATGTTTACGTGTGTGGGTTTCCGGGACAAGCAAAGTGAAAGTTGAAATCTTGAAATCTTCAAGAATAAACAGTTTGCCAACTATGGAATTACCATACTCCAGGAGATTCGGAATCTACTCCTATAAGATAGATTCCGAAAACTTGTTTGTTCTACAAGGTGAAGAGCCATAGAGGTAGAAATTGGACTTTGTTCCAGTGTGAGTGTGGTTTGTACTAGTTCAAACGATGTATGGCAAAAATGGATTGTTTTAGTGCGATTAAGAACTGTTGATCATGTATTTTTTGCATTAACAGCAATTATACCACTGCGAGAGTGGCGGAGGAAATACTTGATAGAGTAACCGGTTGTTGTGAGATTCGCACACTTGGGTTCATCGCCTGATGTTTTAATCATGTTTATGTCAGGAGAAAGACTTCGATATTCTGATCGTGAATACAATTACCAATTTGTTTAGGCTTTTCCGGTGGTCCTACTGAAATGGTAAAGAATAATGCGATACGCAGTGGTATCTGTTGAATAGTTGTCAGAAAAGGTGGACGATTGATTCAATAGTGATTTAAACTCGGTTATCTGAATTAACGACTGAGGTTTTAACTTGCTCTGGCAAAAAAGACGAAAGGAAGATAACTGGAATTATTTCTGTTCTACACAATACCGATTTGAAACAACGTTTTCTTCCGCTTGAGTTTACGTTTCATGAATGTAGTCCGACTTCGTTTAGTCTAGTGCACAATGTAGTGTGGAGAGCTAATGAGTGGTAATTTTAGGCACTTAATGAGGATCCGTCAGCGCATAAAAGGGTGAAATTGCAAGTATCACGTGATGGAAGTTTGTTCCACAACAAAGGGAGTTGTAGCTGTGGAGCAATATAGCTGTGCAAAGTCTAATTGTTCTCGTTTCCAAAACCAGAAAATTAAGAAATACATCATACCCGAAGATCCACAAACTCCTCAATTCGCTAATTAGTACATCTACCCAACGATCAATAGTTAATTATAGGTTATAAAGTTTCTGGAATAACGTGCCTACAAAACGACATGCACACACACACACACACACACACACACACACACACACACACATATATATATATATATATATATATATATTACAATATTTCGAAATAGTGAATGAGGTTTATTATGTACCGCACGTGCGAAGTTCTATTGATGAGAATAAGCGACTGCTTCCAGTGCACAAAATATATCTGTATATAAATTTTACATTACGGAACGTCTTCTCCGTGAGCGGTCTACTGGTATGGTCATTTCACTTAAGTCAACAGTCTATTCACAACAATACTGTAGGGCAGTAGAAGGAGAGGTAGACAGAGAAAAATGTGGACTGACAAAATCACAGAATGGATCAGTAAAACGTTTACTGAGACACAGGCATTGGCACATGATCGAGACAAGTGGAGGGAACTGGTCAGATTTTCACCAGCACAGTGCCTCGACGACCAAACTAAGTCAAGAAACTGATGATGATGGATTACTGTAAGGCCTTGAACATCTTCAGGTGTAGAGGTATGCGAGTTATTAATGTGTTGTGTGTCAGTTTTAACAATTGTACTAGCACGTGTATCTTTGTATATTTTCTATGTAGATTTGACCTGCGTGGTATAATGTAAACATGTTCTGTTCTTGTTATGACTTAGCAAAAGATTTATATTGGCAATACAAAGATGTATTTTCAAGAAGCGTTTAATACCGTAGGATTCGTATTGGGCATGGTTATATTCACTTCTCAGCTTGTGTATTGCTTTGTGATTATTGTGCCGATAATGTAAAATGTATAGCGTACCATGCATAACGTCATAGGTTTTATCATACAAGCCCATGTCGTGCATATTGCACGTCCTTATATATATTTTTTCAGCTGATCAGAGTGATATCTGACTAGCGTGATATTTGACCGGAGTGATCCGCTGCAGAGCTGACCAGATTGATCTGAGGTTTCAGAGAGCTAGGAGTCGATGTGGTACCAGCTGCATAGCTAACCATACAATTCAAACATATCAGCTGAATAGTGTTGCTGGTTGAGTAGCAGGTGATCTGGCGTTGCTTACAAGAGATTGGTAGGCGCCGATTGCTTGATTGACCAACCTGGAATACTGTCGTCTTAATAGAACATGCATGTAATCTTTCGACCGTGGGCTATTTCTTGGGATTCGTAAAATCCAGTGTGTTTGGGGGACAAAAGATAATTTGTATATCTATTCCATTTTGTTTATTTCACTATCTGAGTGCAGGCATTCTGCTACATGCACATTAGTACAATATTACATTTTGTAGTATTTCAGTAAAATGCATCATTCATTTTGTGGTGAAATCACTGTAAATAATTCACCCCTTGTTTTTATACTGTGCAAGGTCATTTATTTGTATTTTCATTACTACGTGCGTTCGTTTTCTGTTAATTGATCCAATATGGTGATCATATACACGCACATATTAATCACAATTCATTTTTCGTTCAAATCATTTGTCATTAAAATATTGTATCTTATCACCATCAGTTGTGTTGTAAATCCGATATCACAACAGCTTATTTTGTTACATATGAAATGTGACTATTTGGGTATGCAACTTTATGTTAGGAGGTAGGTGTAGCAACCTATTAGGCGTTGTCCATATTCTTGAACTTAAATGATACACTAAATGATATTGTATACAATTAGCATCAGTAAATCTTCTGTAAGCCCTCCAATGAAACCTTTACGTTGACAGTTATTGGGCCTTTAAATGTAATCCATGTCAGGTATCAAAGATGAAATATGAAAGACAACTCTTACAGTGATATAGTTGAACTTGTTTCCTAAATTCATAAGTCGAACCAGAAGACGAAATTATATCACGTTTTAAGTTCACTTCTACGGGGTAACGGTTGGAGAAGAGGTCTTCAAAGGAGTGAGGAACAGCGTGGAATTTCGCCGTGGTGAGCAAATGTGATAAAATTAGCTGCTCTAATATATATATATATATATATATATATATATATATATATATATATATACTAATCTGGTGAAGCCGTACTGATATAATTAATGGAGATGAAACGCTGTTTATGGTACCGAAAATCGACAAAACAAACTGGAACGAAGTGAAATTTGATATCAAAGATGTAGCGGAATATTATTTCTGAATGAACTTGATTTGGGAGGTACGAAAGAACATTTCGCTGAAAAAATAAGTGATTTACATAATTTTAAGTGTTAGTGAGGCAGAACCATGAAATAAAGCTTGTTTTTGCTATCCAAAATGGCACAGATAATCGGAACAGATAGATGCAGGATAAATTCAGCACGGATAGAAAGAATGATAGCATAAAATAGCGATCTAACAAACGTTGCAAACAAACAAAAGAAAAAAAGCACAATAGATTAAGCAATTATTTCATTAACGTAGACTACGTAAGCAGCTGATACCAATTTAAAACGATAGTGCTTGAAATGGCCAACATTTCATGCTACAATATTATGCGTAAGTCTTTTCTTGTGAAGCAGGAGACATACAATTTTCAGCATGTTCTGTTGGTTCATTGGTGAAACATTTTAAAACTGCCAAAGATAGATATTTATAATTTAGATTGATTTCATGTATTGGAAACACGTTTGTTGTTTTTATGGATGGCGTTTTTCAGCACATGCAAGGTAATACATAATGGCTATTAGATCGGATACCCGAAGAACCGTAGAAAACCACCTAAAGAACCATCGAATTGCGGATAGATGCTGCGAAGCTTTCTCGCATACCCACGTTCCCCTAAGTCTGGACACCGACTCACTTTCACGAAGGAGAGTTGTTGGGGAACTTTAAACAACTCAGACTATATGGTCTCGAAAATACATCACAACTACGTTTTGTGCAATTTCACTTGCGTCCGATGTTGTCTCTTTTCTGAAGTGCCAAAGTTATTTTTCAGTAAAGAGTGTAAGATACCAAAATAAATATTTATTTATATCTTGATTCGATCGTTTGGCTGATGTAATGTGTACAGGTTGGTTTATGAATAATCAATGTCCATATTTCTTCTACTTGCATCCACAGGTTGGTGTATTGCAATTGTACAAGAGAAATTTAATGTTCGGAAAAAAAAACTGCAGCTGTTATTTAAAGGTGCCAAAGAAAGCAACTATAGCCTCCATCCTGTAAACACATCCGCTATTCAGTGTTCATATGACTTCTATATTTGAATGTGAACGATACATCCGCTATTCAGTGTTCATATGACTTCTATATTTGAATGTGAACGATTCATCCGCTATTCAGTGTTCATATGAATTCTATATCTGAATGTGAACGATACATCCGATATTCAGTATTCATATGAATTCTATATTTGAATGTGAACTATACATCCCACATGCACACATGTGACTCATTATATTATATTTTCACAGTGACGTTCATGTATTTCATACCTCTCTTTTAAAATCTATTATTAAAATATCTTCATGACATTAGTTTTATCACTTTGTCATTATGTTAAGCTTATCCTATAAATTAGAATAATATTAAATTATTTCTCAATATATGTACAACGGATACAACTCATACTGCTCCCTCCAACTCTCAAACGAAGGTTGTTTTTTGCATTTACTAGTAATTAGTAAACACGAAATTTAAAAAACACACTGAAATTTGAAACACGATGCGAAATCTTCACACTTTTATCAAGTCAAAATATCTTATAAATAATATATTATACGTAATACAACTGTGTTGCTCTATTTTTGGATACAGTACCGTTTGTTATCCGCTCGTTATGGTCTTAAATATCTTTCAGGTTTATATACGTCGTCATGTTTGATATAGAAAGATAATTCCTGTTTGTAAAACATTTCCACTTTATACACTTCCTTCAGGTTTTGAGTTATAAAAGAAATCTACGTAGTTTGCCAATATTAAGTGCAAAAGATTGTATAAGTTGTCAAGTATTGAAAACAATTTATCTATAGTTATGATATGGTTTCATTCCTTCTCACTTCAAATGGATCAATATTTGCGATCAGTGTTATTGTTTCTCAGTTTAAGCTGGTATAGGATCAATATACTTTCAGGGTCATAACGAGTCAAATACTTTAGCAGTGAAGTCATTGATTCTTTATTAAACATTTAAACCACATATACGTTTTATCTCAGTAAGATAAAAAAAATAATATTTGACCTTATATAATAATTTCATATTGGCGTGAAGGAATGTTGTGATCTTGAAAAGACATAAACTTCTTAATGTTTAACTGAAAATATGCCAAGCTGTTTGTTCCTAATACGTTAAAGCATATTTGTATCCGAATATCAAATGACCCCGTTAATACGTATCTACAAGACAAGTTGACGAATTAACTTTAAATTATATTATTGTTACCATCTATGTTCTTTGCCAAAAAAAAACAATTGTATTTGATTAGCAATATTTCAGTGGTTTTTTTTACTATTTTAGATGCATGTTGGATGAAAATTGAGAAGGAATGAGAAAGTGGCGGTATTTAAAGGAGCAGCAGAGAGGGTGAACCCTACAACCTTTTGAGACAAAATAAGCCTTCCTACGAAATCTCATTTAACCAAAAAAAAAATAAGTCTCCATTTAGCAAACGGTGACTTTACGATTTTTAATCAATTTTGGTCACAACGTTGTTGTCTTTCACCCTCTCTGCTGCTATGGGTTAATAATTCTTTTACGATTTCAACCAAATATTTGATCGAGTCTTTAGGACTTTACAAACAAACTAATCGCTAACACCTCATCTTGTAGATCAATTAAATTATTTGACTGGTCGGTGAGTCGGAAATTAATTCTCGTTAACGAATTATTATGGCATCGCATGTAGACAGGATTAATTGGGTTTTCAATAATTAGGAATCCTGGAGGAGCTGTTGGTGCTAACGAATAAAGAATATATCCTTGCTGAGCTTGATTTGATTGCTCTTGATTAATTTGATAGTTTCCTTCAATTGCATCACATACTAAATTGAGCGCAATCACCGTTGAAATATTCACATTGTACGGGGCAATATGCCTACCGCCACCATCTGGATCATTATTATACCTGAGGAGGACAGTTGAATCTGGTTTTTGTAGCGCCTTGATATCGGTTTTAAAAATTCTTGCTAGTTCATCAGCGTTGTATTTGGGAAACTTGAAATTACGCAGATTGGCTTCTGTGATATTGTAATCGGTTAGGAATCGTTGTTTATTGTCGCTGTTGTCATTAATTATTGTTTGAATAATTAGTTCATAGATATATTCCATGTCAGATATAAGTTGATTTATTATTTCAACGTGTTTTTGTGATATTGTTTGCCGTAGTTGTTCTAGTTGTGTTTCATATAATTGTTTAATTTCATTAAAATAGCCACGGACGTCAGTTAGTGTAAATTAAATAGTAACAGATGAATCGGCTGTTCTTTTAATGATAAAATCCCATTGCAATGTGTCTTTGTTGGTAAATATAAATCTATCGGCGATTTTTCCTTTTCTTATATCAGATAAATTATCTCGATAACTGGGATTGATTTCATGATATGATTGTACGTCCGTGGTTAAGTCGGCGGTGGATTTTTCCGGTGGTTTTTCAGGCCATCCTAACACTGTTCTTAACGAGCTGTTATATATATCTACAATGTATCCCTCTGTGCTTATTTCGATCGACGACGAGAGCGTCGGTTCATGAAGTTTAATAGCTATTTTTGATTCTTTTCCAGTGATTGATTTTATTCTACGCTGAATTTCAGCATCGATTTGCTCAATTTGGTACGACCCAGTTGGTAACGAAACAGTTTCCCACGCTGGAGTACCATCGGGTTTATTCCACAAAAACCTTAACGAGTTATTCGGTTGCTGACCTCCAAATGCAACAGATCTGATATTAGGCCAGCTATGATATACTCGTAATTTTGCCAGCGCGATCTCACGCACTGGAATCGGAGAAGGGAAGTTCACACTAAATTGTGGGTTTGTTGATGTTATTGATATCATGCTTGTTCGTATCGGAGTGGTATTCACCGCGATTCGTTGAAGCAGTTGCAATTCGTTGAATTGTAGTGACATTATTGTTAACGTTGTCTTCAATTTCCAATTTCAACATCGCGGAGTTATACAACTGGGTCATCGTGGAAAATTCAACATCGGATATGAACGAATTATCTATTGACAGTGAGATCAACTCGGATAATTTCGAGTACGCGTCAAATACCACCCGGTACTGAGCTGTATAATCACTGAGTTTTTTCTGAGAACACGATGATAACTTTTTAGTTATCGCGGTGGCGACTGCCGCAATTGTTGTTGCCGCGGAGATAGCAATTGGAACTGCAATCGGAGCCATCATGGTTACCGTCGACAAAATAACCCCGGCGCTGGCCATCACACCGGATACCGAGTACACGGTGATGTCGATGGCGGTAATTCTTCTGCGGTACTTTTTCATTTTTTCACGATAGCGCTCAGAAAGTGATTTTAGGTTCGCGGAAAATTCTTTCACGGTATCGAATCGATATCGATGCGATTGTGATACCGCTGACTCCGTCAACGGGACTATTGATTTCGTTGACTCCGTCAATGATGTCATTGTTATTTTAAACCCGCTAGTGTTTTCAATTATTCGATTGTGTACCTGGTTTCATGGTTGGTGGGGGGGAATACCGGATACGAATTCTAGCGTCCAGGGTAGCGACTCCCTAATCCCTGCCGCTGGCCCGTCGGATGTAGTTATATCAATCCTAATAAGGGATCTTATTCGGTCGGGTGCAGCTGGTATCATATCGTTTATATACGTCACTGTGTTAACACCTGTTATATACATCGGGCTGACTCCCAAATCAAATTTACGGCGATGTACTATTGTAAATCGATAACAACCCGGTATATTACCATATTTGCTGTGAAAAAATAAACTATTTTCATTTCCTTGGATCCAATCAAAGGTTCCACTGGCAACTGTATATACGATGTTATAAACGATTTTTACGCTGTGTGGAATTTTTACTTTATCGACGACGTCGCTGGCGGGTTTTTGTACCTTTTTAAAATCTTCTTTTAGTTTAAGAATATCATTGTAAATATCGAGATAACTTGTCTTGATTTCGTTGGTATTTATCGTCCTCACCGCCTCCTTGTTAAAAAAGAACGAAATCAGAAGGTATTTAAATTCATCGAGATCTTTTAGTTTAAGAATATCATTAAACATTTCGAGATAATTTACCTTGACTTCGGTAGGAACCATCATCCTCCCATCCCCCTTGCTAAAAAAGAATGAAATCAGAAGGTTTCTGATTCCAAGCTGTGCTTGGTCTTTAATATGAAAGTCGATGTTAGAAAATTTTGTCGTGATATCTTGGGGTTTACTGCCCTCAAAGAACTTATTAACAATTTCGCTGGCGGTTTTTTGTTCGTCAATAGCGCTTTTAACTTCAGCGAGGGTCGGGCCTGTCAACGATGTGGTTTCAGACACAGGTGTTCTCCCCAAGAATTTATCCACGATGGTATTAAGTGTTGTTTGTCTCACCATAAACATCTTAATATCTTTGAGAGTCATTGTAGATGTAGCTGGGACACCAAAGAAACTATTAGCGATGAAGGCATTGTGAGTATGCTTGCCGATAAACTCGCTAATTTCAGCGAGAGTCATGCCTGCCACAAGCGGGGTTCCAAAAAACTTAACAATGACGTCGTTAGTGGGTTTTTGTACCTTTTCCAGATTTTCTATTAGTTTAGAAATATCGACATAATTTGCCTTGATTTCATCTTCATTCATCATCTTCCCCGCGTTCTTGTTAAAAAAGAATAGCGATAGAAAGTTTTTAATTTCAGCGAGAGTCATGCCAACCACAAGCGGGGTTCCAAAGAATTTATGTACGACATTTTTGCGAAAATTGTTATAACCTCGTATAAGATCATCCAGCTCACGGCCGCGGGTGGCAATCATGCTGTCGTGGGCGTCAATCGCGTCGGTGATCGTAGACACAAGTTCGCCTGGTTTAAGTTGTCCATCGTTGGAATACAGCGCAATAGAGTTTTCAGCGGCATCGCGCTGCCGTATCAAAATGTCATTCACGGATATATTACTGGTTTTCAATTTACCCTGGCGATCTTGAAATACAACTATTTCATTCGGGTCAACACTTGTTAAATTTAACGTCTCAGCGATTTCATCTTCAATTATTTTTTTTACATCCTCGATAGAACCCGCAGATGTTTCCGCGGTGGGTTTCGACATTGACAGAGATTGTCCCCAAATATTAATCATTATTGTAAAGACTCTAGTATTTTTAATTTATTAATTCTCTAAAATTACCTTGTAATTTCCCACTCGTGTATTTATTTACAACCAGATGAGATGGTTTCCACGGAAATCCAAAGGATTTTAATGAAATCTCTGCGAGGACATTTAATACTTCACGGCCGCATATCGGTGGATCATTTAATTGTTGTGTTGGCAGCGTGGAATAAAAAATCGGAAACTCTTTGAGTTTCATCGAAGAATTTATATACCACATAAACTCGCTTGGCGGAGCTAACCCATATGAATCGAAATAGACAATTCCACGTGGATCAATCGCGTTTGCAACCCAGTGAGTTCCCTATCCGCTGCTGTTATCAAGATTGATGATACCGGTTTCAACGCTGTTTGGTTTTCTTGGTAATTGATCTCTCATAAAAACCCCTCTGAAGTTTTTTATCGCTAGTTTTTTAGCAGCATCAATTAAATCAAAATTGGACATGGGAAATTTTGGGTTTTCAACTAATAAACCGTTCCTGGTATTCTTAGACCCGATCCGTTCACGGATCTCCCGCTGTACCATGAATACGGGGTTCCTGGTAGTGTTAGACCCTTTCCCTTTTTTTATATCCTTTCCCAGTTGCCTTTTTCAACGCCATCCCTGCTGCGGTCCCAACGGCTCCCAACGCTGCCGCTTTCGCCACTGCTGGGGCAGCCGCTGCAATCAATGCTGGTATTGCAGCTAACAATGGAAATATACCACCTGATTTTATCATGTTGGCGACTGCGGCTTTTGAAAATTCTATTTGAACTCCTCGCTTATTCTTTAGCGCATCATTGAAATGTTTTATTTGACGATCCGTCAGTGATATTGTATGTGTACCGCCGGACATCTGCGCTGGTTTTAACGTTATTGTTGTTCCACATTCTTTAGCGGATTTTGATCGCAATTTCTTGACCTGACCATCAGTCAGCTTGACACTAACAACAGTATATGTCATTTTATTGTAAAACATATTTATGCTTTCAATTGATCTATTTGGAAACTCTTCAAGTTTCATTTACATATTTTTGAAAATCATAGATTTTCCACTGGTGCATCAACGATTCTCATTCGTCCCCCACCCCCTTCTAACAACATTGATTTGTCGCTGAGAATGATAGCAACCGCTCTATAATTAACACCACCAGGGGCTATACGAGCTCGAAAATGTATGTCAACAACGGATTGCCTTGTTAAATCAAGATGTTCCAGCGAAAAGTAATAAATCGGATAGCGGCTTTTAAAATCAAGTTGCGATATTTGTAAACCAGTATCAACATTTTGATCACGACCCATATATGACATCATTCTATGATACACACGTGCTATATGGTTAGTGTCGTAATCAAGTTGTATATCCTCAGATGGTTCCTGTTGTCCGTTTATTCTCAGTGAAACCTCCTTGACTCCTAATCGATCAAATATCATATGACTGCGTTCTTGGGAGCCTAATCGATCCCGATTCTGCAGCGCTATAAATATATGACGTGGAGCTGAAACGCCTTGTTTTGATGCCAGGTGCCATGTAAATGTATCAGCAACATTATCCTCTTTGGCATCAGTCGTTGTTGTTAGCCAACTTATCAATGATTTGCCACCTGTGTCCATAAATGAAAGTAGCCGCTCTTCCGTGGTAATTGATGGGGTCATTACTGGCATCCACAATACTATTTTACTCAAAACAACTTTACCATCAGTGGCACCAGTACGCCAAATTGCATCATTGTCATTGCCTTTTCGTACTAACGCGATTGTGTGTTTGGCTCCATAGATGACTTTTCTGACATTTCTGCAGAATCCAATATGTGACGGAGTGGAATCGCACATAAAAAATATCGTTGTGGTCTTTGCAACGTTGCTACTCGTGTTGCAAACCCTAGATTAAAATTATCATTAACTTCTTTTATAATTTCAAACGCAGCTCCGGGTCTGGTTCGACGTTCTGGATTAGCTGCTTCTTGTTGATTTGCTTCTGCAGTATCTTGTGCTGTCAATACTTTAATGTATTGAAGGTGGTCAGCGTTATCAGAGGTGTCCTTTGCAAACATCATAGACGGACCAGCCGATCTTGTATAATCATCGGAGTATCTTGCTAGCCCGATTATTGTTGTTGCAACATCAACCTCGCGGTCTATTGATTCAATTTTTTTTCCATCAATGAGATATCTTGCACTTTCAAATAACGCCATTATACCATTATTAACAAAACCAACTCGGATATTTGGATCATTTTCATATGGTGTATCAGCTGCAACATTTGTTACGAGTTTTCCCTCGATTTCAATAAATGCTTCACATGGCAAAAAGTATTTACTGGTATCTTGAACTTGTAGCTCAATTCGCGATCGTAGGTCGGGTTGTATTCCATGATAGGAATAGTATTGATAATCGCGGACGGAATTGTCCTTGGGTACTGAGGCTTCTATATCGAAGGCCGGATCAGCTGTTCGTTTAAACATTTTATTAAAATACTAGTGTTTTCAATTGTGAAACTCTTTATAATCATCGTCGTTGAAAATTCTTCGAATTTCTTTTTTGTTTCAAACTACTTCCTGCTATCGCGTTCATGATAGCGCTATCTGTTACCGGTGAAGCCGTCAATTGTGACGGAGTCACCGAAGCAGCCAACGACGCTAGTTTTTCTTCCACTGCGCTATTTATTGCTTTGCTGATTTTTGCAGGCATCACTGTAGTTGATGGCAGCACTAATGACGAAGTAATTCCTGGTTTCTTTCGCACCAATGATGCTATTTTATCTTTCGCGGCAGAAAATGTCTTTCCGGCAAGATTTCCAACGAAATCTCCGATTTTGCTGGTTCCCTTATCACGAATAATATCAATGGCTTTCATTGATAATTGTTTAGCTAACGGCGCCACCTTGGGAGCCATTCTTGTAAATAACCCCGCAATGATATTGCCGAAACCATCTCCGTAATATGCTCTATAAACAGGCAATCGTGAGTTCACCACGTAGACGCTCACGGGTTTATCATGGTTGTAGTGTATAATCATCTTGTTATAAAACTAGTAGTTTTTCAATTAGTGATCAATCGCTTATATCCATAGGATTTTCATCATAACGTCGGGCGTCTCTGTGATTTTCAACTAATTCAGCAATGAGTTCTCGATATACATTAATGTCCATGATACCGCAGGCAAATAATCGTCTGCAGATATCAGCTACTTCATTAATTTTTTCCGGAGAGTTATATCCGGCTAGTTTCCCTCTGATGAGAACCTCTAACCGTGATATATCACTGAGAATGTTACCAGGGCATGTCACGGTTGCGTTGAAATCTAAAGGATTTTTAATCGAATATCCTTTTCCGCTTGTTTTCTTAGAACCGGCTTCTGCTTTTATGTCTATTTCTTCCGGGATTGGATCCTCCATATAACGTGGTGGTTGTGGACCGCCTTTAACCGCAGCTAGAAAGTAACCATAACCAGGGTGATGCAACGCCGAGATTTTATTCCCGCCGCGTTTCACTAAATATATTTTTGATGCCCAAGTGTCTTTGTTTTTTATAAAACTTTTAAACTCGTCTTTTAATAAATTCTCTCTTTTACCCTTTGGAAAATTGTCTCTAGCAAAATCAGCTAATTCGTAATCCGTACGGATTCCTTCAATTTCATTTAATGCTGCGACTGTAAATATATTCTCAGGTGAATAATCCTTTCCTCCAGCTGCACCTTGTTGTTCTTCTTCGAGTTCTTCAATTTCTCGTTGAGTTTTTATATCACTGGATAACTGTTGTATCCCTGCGCGTGTTTGTTCGGTCTCTGCTGCTATCTTTTCAAGCGTATCAAGCAGCGGCGCCTTCTTTGCTCGTTCTCGCTCAAAAATATCTCCGTATATCGCTGCTTCAGTTAACTTTTTCACATCTTTGGTCGCACTTGTTATCGGAGTAAACAGTTGTTCACTTGACACAGAAAAGTCAGTCTGTGCTTGTTGTCGTTGTTGAAGTTTCTCGCGAAGTCTGTCTCGAACCGGTATAAACTTTTTAATTGCTGCTAGCCGCTCTCGGGCTAATCTAGTTGTAAGCGATTCACCTACCATATATTGTTTGTGAACTAATTTCTCAAATGTGAAACTATCACAATTAAAAGATGAGTTATTAAATAATGTACCATCAAGCTAACGTATCCATCTTCGACAGGGTTAAACTGTACGACGCTATCCGCGAGTGTTTCAGAAATAACATCGCTGGGGGTTTCAGAATTGTAATATCTGAGAACGGCGATGAACGATTTGTGTTAACGACGCGGCAACAAGAACAACTACGTGAAAATGGAGGCGTCACGGTGATTACTTGCTACTACAACCAGATCATCCTTTATGCACATAACTGCATGGGCAAGTCCAGACTGCTGAGTATCCTTTCAGGAGAAAATCCCATGTGAGTGTTACAAAAAACGCTAAAAAAAAATTATTTTTTAATAAAATTTACCGAAAGCCTAACGCTCACGTGGTTAAGATACTTAAGATTCTTCGTTTAATATTTTTCTAAGATCACGAACCTTAGAACTAATTTCAGCTCGTTTTTGATACTCTTGGCCGAGCTTTTGACGTATTGCTTCAACGGTGCTAAATAGCGTTATAAATACGTTAATATCGTTACCGTACAAGCAAGCATTAATGGATTTTTGAATTCCTTTCACGAGCCTGTACATCTTGGGTAAAACATAACGACCCTTACTAGACTGATACTCTATGTCTTCATATTCCGAGGCAATTCTGTCGCAGTCGAGATCTTCAGATAATACTACCCCTCTATTTTTCAAATCTGAAATTTCAGCAATTATAGAATTTACATCTTTGATATCCATATTTTTATAGTATACTGTATCTCTAATTATTAAAAAAAACCAAAAAACATTCATTTGGCAATCTCGCTGGCGCCCTATGACGTCAGAGAGACCCAGAGGTTACATATACGACAACACATCTTTGGAACTCCTTGGTTGCCTTCACATCCAAGTAAGCCCAAGGGGACCCGAAGCATACATCTCCGGCGGGAGGCCTAAGGTGGCAAACGCCATCTTAGACCGCCCAGAAGATATGCTTGGGGTGACGTCACAACATGTACTTAATTAAGGATGGATATATTCAATGAAACGATGATGGAATTTGTGATGTAATGATGTGGGACGGCACAAGACAGCACAAACATGAAACGACGGGGTGGATTTTCTACGGCCAACCAACCAATCAAAAGCAACCCAATTAAATTAACCCGGATGCATGATTGTGAACAAAAGACAACCACACGCCTGGGTTAATGGCGTTGGTTAGTTTTGATCGGTCGCATTGGCCTTCGAAAGCCCCAAGCTTTATACCTTTGATATACTATATAAGGCGACTATTACAGCAGCGTTGATTCATGGGTATGTTATTTTATTTCCTTATTACTTATTAATGCTGTTTCACAGCAGTTAAATGAGACAAATATTTTAAATGAAAAGCAGCAGGAAGGCTGGCGGTGACAAATCGTCTCCCATTTTCGAACTTTAAGTCTCCATTCATCAAAATACGACTTAACAAAAAATCGCTAACCTAGTTTTTGCTGTTTTTTACCTTATGATTTTTTGGACTTCAACTGGTGAACAACTCGCGGAAATTAAGTAACGATTATTCATTATTAAGTAATAGTTATTCATAAAAAATGTTACTGTAACTTTTATGAAGAAATTTGTTTATGGATAATAATAGTTAAATAATTATATTAAATAAATATGAATAAGTAACTATAGTTGATAACGAATAATTTGATAACTTAACAATACATTAATAATACGTTGAGTAACCAGTGTTTTTATCTTAACATAATATTTTAATAGAGGTGTTAAAACGTCGTTACTTATGTGTTACAAAATAAATTATCGTTTTACTCGTTACTAATTAAGTTATTTATACCTTATATGAGTTATTTTTACACATTTACTAGACATAATTATTTGTATATAATTATTACAAAAAATATACATCAAAAAATTACGGTAATATTTTTTATAGATAATTATTTTTTTTACATAAAAAATGTTACTCATATATAGTCATGCCAAACCGAGGAAGGTATTTAACGGCCGCCGACGAACAAAATATTATTAAGGCGAGAGCGAATAAGAAGCCAATTGATGTAGCAAAACAATACGGGATTTCACTTACTCGTGTATGTAAGATATGGAAGGATTTTAATCCTAACGAAAAGTTTATCGCAGGATATGTTGGAACCGAACGAGGAGCAAATTTAACGAGGTATATCTCTGATATAGAGAAAAAAAATGCAGAAAAAAAAATTGAGTATGAAGATAAATGTGAAAAATTAAAAGAGTATATTGAGGAGATAAAAAAAGTAGAAAATATTAGAAAAGAGGGTTATAAAAAATTAATTACAGACCTTAGAGCTGTTGATTTACTAAAATCATTAGAAGAAGAAATTGGTAAAATTAAGATTAATCAAGAAGCTTATGACGCTTTAGTAAAGAGAGATAAATCACTTAATGAGCAAATTTCTAAACTTGAGAAAAAAGTAACAAAAAAGGAAGAGAAACTTAATAAATTAGAAAAACCTCATACCGTTGATATAACTATTGCTGAGGTAAAATCTGAGATAAATAAAAAATCCGTTGAACAAATAATGTCAGAAAAATTATTGGGAAAATAGGAATCCATAGGATTGTGAAGATTTACTATATTTACTAATTTAATTGATAATAATAATAATAATAATAATAAAAATGTCAAAAATAGGGGAAGCACAAATAACTAGATTAACTCGGGAAAGATTGGCTGCAATTAAGAAATTTCTTCCAGTAAGAGATTCTTTTAGAAATAATCTTCAAGAGAAACAACAAGCAAAAATGGGATATACCGAGGAAACAAGAGAATTATTTAAACCGGTCACAGAAGCCACAAAAGAAGTTGTAACCGCGGTAGAAGGATTAAAACCTGTAGTTGCACCTATAGTTAAACCTAAAAAGAGTTCTGAAATTAAAGTTAAAGAACTTAGAGATAGATTTACTGAGGGGGCTTTAGCATATATCGATAAAAATGATATAAATGATTTAGTTGATTTTGCTGCGTTGGGGTATTTTCGAAAAGAAGAATTTTTAAAACCTGAACATAAAAATTATATCTCAAATCCAGATGATCTTGCTAAAGCTGTTTTCAAAATTAAATATCGATTACCACAAATTAACAATGAAGATCCTTTATATATTAAATATATAAACGCTGTTGCACGAAGATATTCTGAAGAAGAACAACAAAGAATTGAGTTAATATCTGAACAAGAACAAAGGAAAAAAGAAGAAAAAGAACAAGAACAAAGGAAAAAAGAAGAAAAAGAACAAAGAAAACAACAAAAACAACAAGAAGAAGAACAAAGAAAACAACAAAAAACACCTGTACAACCAACTTTAAAACAAACACCTGTACAACCAACTTCAAAACAAACACCTATACAACCAACTTCAAAACGAGGACCTGGGCGGCCAAAAAAAGAAACAACCGGAGAAGGATATCGCGGTGGAAACATTAGAGTAAAAAACTCTAGATTTATTCCCTGTTCAAGAACTATTGATGATGATGTATCACGACTTGAAGTTCTTATAGGAGGAAAAAGAGCCGGAAATAATTCTCCAGAAATCATCAATGAAGCCACTGAAATCTGTCAACGACTGTTCCAGGGTAAAGTAATTGGTATGGGTTTGTACCGTAATTTAGTTAATGAGCTTATTGATACAGATTATTACAGTGATTAAAATTCTTTTTAGAAATGTTTTACAATTAAAAATTACAAGTAATTTTAAATAATGATAGTACATCGAAGTATGAACAAACCTAGACAGGTTTTTGTCGTGAATTCAAGATTACCCGTTTATAAAATTAAACATGGAAATGGAATTGGTGATGTTATCACAAGTTTTGTTACTAGAATTGCCCCAAAATTACTCCCTGTAGCTAAAGAAATTGGGTCTAAGGCTATTGGAGTGTTAACGACCAAGGCTGGCACAGAACTCGGCAATCTAGCTCTTCGTGGAATTGATTCAGCCGTAAGTAAAATTGGATCTTTAGTGAGAGGAAAACAAAAATTAGAGTCCACAAATAATATGCCACCTAAAACTGGTAGTGCAATTAATAAAATGGTTCAAGCTCGTTTAAGACGTATTTCTGGTTCTGGACTAAAACGATTAATTATTTAGATTTATCAAATAAATATAATGTTTGAATATGAAATTGATGACGCCTTTGACATAGATGCTAAGGTACAAAAAAATGATTCAATACGAGATTATCAATATTTTTCATATACCGCCCAACAACCTAATACACCAGGACGAATTGAACTCAGATTTGATGATACCTCCAAATACTTTCTCCCCGCAGAAGCTTACATTGAGGTCGAAGGTAGATTGGGTACAAGGGATCCACCAGGAAGTTATCTAGATCTTGCAACCACAAATATTGGATTTGTCAATAACGGTATTATGGCGTTATTTAAGTCGGCTGAGTATCATATCGGCACAACCAGAATTGAATCTATTGATAATGATGTGGATGTTGCAACAACAATAATAGGACTTGCAAGATACTCTGATGATTTTATTCAATCAGCTGGTCATTCAATGATGTTCGCAAAAGATACAAGTAATTCTGCTGACCTTAATCCATTTGTGTTAAAACGACCGAAAAAGGTTTCTGCGGCCAATGATGAGGCTGATGTTGAGAAGGTTGTTATGGGTGCCAATCCTAATTATAACGCAGGTTTTGCAAAACTTAAAAAGATGATAAATGATGATGGTAGGTTTTCTTGTACGATTCCACTCTCACATATATTCGGGTTTTGTAGGGATGTTAGAAAAGTTATCTTTGGTGCTAGTCATAACGTAGTATTACAAAAAAATTCTTCTGATAATTATGCTCTTTGGAAAGCACCAGACGTTGCTAATGGTGTAGTTGAATTAACAAAACTAGCATTGTGGATGCCTGTTATGACACCATCACTGAATATTGAAACTAAATTACTATCTTTTATGGATCACGGAGGTAGAAATCTATTATCCTGGCTTGAGGTTACAACCTCAACCACAACACATACTGCTAGTGGAGTTTTTACATGGCAGCTTGCACTAACTAAAAATACATCAGCACCAAGACATGTATTTGTTGCATTACAAAGTGTAAATAGAACCAAAACATTACCTACTGCAGCAGGTGCTGTTGCAGCTGTATTGAATCCTGCCTCTCAACAATCTAGATCTCATATGATATTTGATCAATGTGGTGTTAATGAAGTTTCACTACGTGTAAGTAATCAACAAGAACCTGAAGAACAACTTATTCTCAATTACGCAAATAATCAGATTGGAAGGGTTTATCACCGGCTATGGTCATTTATGGGACGTGATCAAAATATTGATACCGGTCTACAAATATCTCAATTAGATTTTCAGCAACATTACCCGATTTATTATTTCTCATTACAACATCTTGATATGTCTAAACACTCTACTGTTGACGTTAAATTTCAGGCTCGTGTTGACGCAGCCCCGGCTGAAGGATTTAGAGCTATTGCTGCAATTCTTAGTGATAAATCGATGATTCTTGAAGGAGGTGGTGGAAGAATGAGATTGATTGATGCACCTATAGAAACTCTGTGAGAAATTCGAAGAATTTTACAATTGAAAATTACAGTACATTTTACAATAAATGTCATATAATACTATCAACGTCACGTTGACCCCAGGTCAAATAAAGAAATTACAATCATCAGTTGCTCAACAATGTGGAACTACAATTTCACTGAAACATAGTCAACTAACTGGTGGACCAAATAAAATATCTCTTACAAATACTCAAATAAAGCAAATAGATACCGCAAAGAAAAATAAAAAGGGGGCTCAAATTACATTTTCTAAGGCTGCAATCGACAATATGGTTAAAACAGGAGGATTTCTTCTTCCATTACTTGGTGCTCTAGCACCTGTTCTTGGGTCGTTAGGTAGTTTTATCATAGATAAGATTAGCGGTAAAGGAATATCAGGACGAAAAAAAAAGGGAAAAGGACTCAGACTTCCAGGGAGTCGATTCACGAGATATATACCAACTTAAATTCGAAGAATTTTATTCCAAAATCCCCTGGATTTTCATCTGAAAGATTTTCATCGATGGTTCCGATGTCAAATTATGATCTTATAGCTGCGGTTGAAAAATCTAAATCCACTAAATACCCAATAAAACATTTCAGAGGTGTATTTATGAGAGATCAATTACCAGAGTACCCACAAATTCCAGAAACAGGAATAATTAATCTAGATAATAACTCTGGACCTGGAACTCATTGGGTTTGTTACTCAATTACCCCAAAAAACATTATTTATTTTGACTCATATGGATTACCACCACCACCTGAATTTGTTAATTATGTGAGAAAATTACAGAGTAATTCACCTCGGATTTCTAAAGGTAATTTACCAATTTGGTATTCAACACTTCCAACACAAACAATAGTTGACCCTCCAATATGTGGGCCAGAAACTATTAACGCGTTATCAGTATTATCTAACACTATCATTCCAACTAAAGCAATTCTTGAATATACCGCAATGAAATTGTAGAACAATTTGAAAAAACATAAAATATATAATATGTCAGATATTTTTTTAAGATCAACAACTCGACAAGAGAAATCTCTATCAGCCAGACAAATATTGAATATGATAAAAAAATATACATTATCAGGGTTAAATCTCGTTGATGTAGATCCAGGAGAATTAGTTGTTTTTGAAGATAGTAACGGTAAATTAAGAACTAGTAATCTATCACTAGATGATCTTTTAACTAAACAACCAACTGCAGATGATGATACTATTGTTGTGTTTAAAAAAGGTAAATTAGAACCAAGTTACAATATACAAACAATTTCAGATAAATTTAATGAAATAAACCAAATTAGTAATCAAGTAACATCTATTAATGCTGATTTAAATAAATTCTTTGGTAATCCACGAGACACATTAGATGTACAAATCGCATATATAAAGGCTGCAATAGATAATTTAGCGCGATTACGGGCTGAATATGATGCTCATGTCGCTAATTTTCTTATGTTACGAAGAAATTTTAATGTCACTGATAATGCAATTGAGAAATTCTTTGGTAAGAAAAATATTAAACCAGATGATATTACAACAACAATCACTGATATTACAACTAAAATTCAAAAAAATCTTGATGATATAACTACTATTTACAACCAGCTAGGAGTTTGGGCTACCCCATTCACAATTTCTGAATCAATCGCGATTAATACAAGATCAATTGCGGATATTAAAACAATCACTGATGCGGTCAAGGAAGATTTTCCAAAAATAGCTCCCAGACTCGATAAAATAAAAGTACCTCACACAACGGATCAAATTAAAAATCTTACTTATGTGGTTGCTAAGGGGGAACTTGATTATGTTGATCCTGGTCCTAATTCTGATCTTACTATAGAATTTTCAATTGATGTACCTGGTTATTATAGATTTACATTATTTTCCGAGTATAAATTTAATATTGGTGGGTTTGGGGTGTGGAAATTTTTTCAATCAGGTACTAATACAATATTGATAAAGAATGATTCTTCAAATTATCCACATATTATAACTATAAAAGCTGATGATCCCACTATAGTTAGAGTAAAGTTACCATGGTTTGTAGAATTCTTATCAGAGTAAAAAGAAATCGATTTATTAACATAAAACATTTTCAAATAAAATGCAACTAAACCCTCTTAACGTTTCACCATCCCAGTATCGTTATGATACAGTATCGAAATATCAACAACAATTGCAGGATCTTATAAACACTTATATAGTCAAAAAGAAGAAATATCAGCGAAGAATAACAGTATTAGATATAACTGTTTATACTGTGTCAGGGGTCATTGTAGGTACTGGAATAGTATTATCATCAGTCACCATGACAGCCCCGGTTGTAATTCCAATTATTATTTCTGCGGTAACAACCCTTACAGGTATATTTACTGGGGTGTCAAATAAAATTTCATCATGTTCTTCACATAAATTACGCGATTACACAATAAAACTAGACACAGCAACTAACACATATTCCGAGATAACAGCATTAATTTCTAGGGCAATAAGCGATAGTGAAATAACCGAAGAAGAATTTTCACATATTACTGAACGGTATAATTCTGCAATGAAGAAATTAAATACTACAATTGAAAATTACAAAAGTAATTTTAATAATGAACTTAATAGAAACTCCTCGAAAATATCAAATAACCCAAAAAAATAATTCAATCGTTTTTTCCTGGAAGTCTCCAATAGAGTGGTATACCGTTGGAATATCACCAGGTGAGTATACGATGAGTGAAATCAATAAACAACTTAATACTAATATTTCTTTGACTATGGGAGAAAATACAAGTGAAAATTCGAAGAATGGAAATACAAATATTTCTGATTTGGTACCAAAGATTATAATATCTCCGGCCAACATATTTATAATAGCTCCAGAACTTGTGGTTGATATCTATCAAAGTAGTATTAGATCAGTTATTGGGTGGTGGGATTATTATCCTCAAGGGATTTTTAATGATTCAATATTTCTAACACAAGGTAACTATACGATTAATTATCGTTTGGAAGATATAAAATATGATACAGATTGAAAAATACAAAGTAATTTTGAAACATTTCTAAATTAGATTTTTAAAGATAATTTTAATAATGTCTCAATCAGAAACACAACCACTTCTGAATCAGATCGCGAATAATACACTATCACTGAAAACACTACCAATAAATATTAAAACAAAAACCCCAGAATTTACTTTTGAATTTAATCCTCCATTAAAAATATCTGAGATTGCATTAACTCGTTTAGGATGTTATTATAGCTGGCCAAATGTGAGATCAGAGCCGTATAAAGGTAAACCTCCTAATAATAGTTTTACATTTTCACCCAACTATAAACAAAATCCAGATGGGTCTATCGCTGATACAACCAAATGGCACACAGTTCATATACCTACAGGCGCGTATGATATTGAGGATATCAGTGAAATAATTATTGAGGAGATTGAACATATAACTGGACCGAATATAATAGCAGGTAAAGATACTCCTCTGACGGATACTGATGATAAATATCCAATCGAAATTAAGGCTAAAGAATCTTCATTGAGTTCAATCATCGAAATAAATTCACCGGATTACGCGGTAGATATTTGGAATAGCAGTATTAGGAGGCTACTAGGATACCCTGAATCCTACTTAGATACAATTGATCCAAAATCAATACCACCTGAACCAAAAAAATCTGATTTTACGTCTGAACGTAGTAGTGATCACGGATTGTATTATAATGATATTGATAATATTTATAAGGACGCCAGTGCCCACGGATATTTAAGTGTTTCTAAATTTACGTACACACGACGTACGTGGAGCTGTGATAGGCGAGGCTAATATTCCAAATATTTCTGCAAATCTTGCGTTAATAAATTCTGATTTTGATCGGTTTATAGATTTATTTGTGTCTGCCATCAGTGCAACTCCCCCGAATCGTGAGGCTGCTATTAAATTCGTTGAAATACTTAATCAGATAATCGCAGATGCAATCGATAACAACCAACATGCAATTGATACAGTATTAACGTTTACGCATGAAGCCCAACAAAAATTCGCGACAACATATAATATTCGTGTTGAAGATATTCCTAGCTTTAAATATCCTGGATATAATGTGCCAGCACAACAGAAAAAACTTAGTGATACTATTTCAGAATCAGTTTTAAAGATTCATCGACAATGGCTTGATAAACTTCCTGTAACACATCACAGATTACCAGAGCCGGTATTATCTGATTTTATTGATAAGTTGACAATATCCTCGTCAGTCGTTAATTCTCGATTACATCCTGAATTTAATTATAATGATAATAATAATGTGTATGCGTTATCAATTCCACAGATGCCAAAAAACTCTCGTATACTAACTCCAGTAATGTCTGAATATCAAAAAGATGGTCCGATATCATGGTGGGGTGAGTTACAATGGAATCCTCCATGGGTGTTTTCAATAACATGGAACTCACTACCTAAGATTTTTAGTGCGATGAGAGAGAGATTTATTCAACGAATTCAACAACAACAAGAATCTTTCAAAACTATAATTAGTACGGCACATGAATTTAGTGATGTAATTAAAAACCCCAATGTTTCTAGAGATACAATTGTGCGTAATAATAGAATTCTTAACCAGATAATTGCCGACATGAATTTTCTTAATCAAATATTACTAGATATAACGATCGCAAATCATAAAAAAGAGTTTTTAGAGTTAACAGCGCGTACTGAAAGCACAATACAGAGTTATAAATTTCCAGGTTGGTGTGTACCTGAATTAATGAGTATGCAACGAAAAGTCATGGATGACTATTTTCCGCAGATTCATGCGCTATGGTTTAAATTTATTCCACCACGGGAATTACTCACATATAATAATTCACCGAGAAATAAACATAAACATAAATCCCCGAATAATGTTAATATATCAGCGGTAACAACTATTCATGTTATTTGTGATGTGATATCAGGTAGTTATACGGTTGATACTGAAAAATCTGATAACGCAACACAGGGATATATATTATATAGCTTTTCACCGAATGTTTCTCCAGGTAGCTTAATTGTAAAAGAACCTTCTTCACCAACCTATCTACAAACAATTAATCAGTATATCACAAAGATGTTTTTTAGAATTGTTGATCAAGATTTTTCATTGTTAGATCTTCGTGGAGAAGAACTACAACTCACGTTGCATGCGATGTCATAAAATTCGTAGAATTTTTTAATTAAATTTTTATTTAAATATACAAATATTATATATATAATGAACCAATCGATCGTTAACGAAATCGTAACGCAACTTAACCGTGTACACAAAATTCCGGAAATCGCTGCAATAGTAGCACAAAAAAATATCAACCACTGGTCTGCTGATTATCTTGTAGATGAATTCCGTAAAATTGAGTCTGCACGGGCTAAGGATTATCCAACATATCGATCGGAATATCGTGTAGTTAAAACATTGATACGACAACCTAATATAATAATTTACTATCTTAAAAAATTCGGTAACGATGAGGTGTTAGTTGAACTTGTTGCTCTCAGCCAACTTCTTCATCCGCTATTGAAAAAAGTGGGAGATGTATTTGAAGAGGAAAAAAATATAGCTCAGTTTGCCGAACAATTTGATAACAGTTGCATGTAAAGCAATTTTTAATCATTCAAAATCTTAAGATTTTTTATTTTTTATTTTGAATTTCATAAATTTCTGTAAACTATTTATATGATTATTTTTTTTACACCCAAGAAAATGAAACTCTACAATCATATTCCGATGAATATGATGATGCACATATACCGTCAGCATCTTTTCTTATCGATTCTTTATGAATATTAAAAAACTTGGCGGCAGAACTAATGGATGGAAAATCTGTAATCTCATCACCGTAAAAGGCAATAACCGGTCTTGGAATACGAGGGTTACGATTATAAGTCATATTAAGATTATTTTCTCGTGGTGTTACAACTCGTAAATTATCGACATGATTATTTAACTTATTTCTATCAATGTGATCAATTACGTATCCAGCCGGAATCTCTCCAAGAAAAACTTCCACAATAAATCTGTGAGCGAGATAAGTCTTTTTTTTTCCTCCAAGAGGAATACTAATATGCAAATATCCGGTATTACCAACAGTACCAATTTGTTTTTTTAATCGACGATGTCTAACATTTCCATCGAACGAAGCTTCGTAATCAACGTAAATCGGATGCGGGCGGTATTCGTTTGAATTCATTTATTCTATATAGAATTTATTTGTTTAATTATAATACTTACCTTGGTTTGTTTATGTAGTCTTCGGGGGTCTGGATAACCGGGGTTCTGTGATTAATATGAGTATAAACATCATAGTATCGCTTTAATTCTCTGTATTTTTTTCCTCCGTGTTCCTCACATAGTCGAGTTTTTCCCTTTACCCCAATACCACATACGATACAGGGTTTTGGACCGGTACTTCCACGGCGAAATAAAAATTGATGTTGCGCACAGTATTCTTTTCTCGAATTTCTATTACATGTGTCCGTCGAACCGATTAGCAACCACTTACAATTATACATTATATATATTAATATATATTTAATTAAAAATAAACAATTGTTTTATTTAATTTTTCGAATTAGATATTTGTGTTTATATAATGAATGAAAATTATTTTTCACTAGATGCAAGATCTGGATTATCACTAAAAGGACTTGATAGAGACCTCAAAAAACTAAGAAAACTTGCTATGAAAGAATTTCAACATGATGGTGCTGAAAATATGTTCACAAGTTTACGAACAGTGATAAATGATAGATTTTATGACGGCACAATAGATGAAGTTCGCTCAATGAATATAATATCATTATTTAGTAACTACAGATATTATTGCAGAATAAAATGGATAAAATGGGAAGAGGGAGAAGAAGGTAGTCCAGGTAGATGGATTATCCAAGATAATTATAACCCTGTAATGAAGGATGGTAGGAATGTAATATTTAGTAGCGATATGAATCCTGGATTGTTAGTTGGAGTTGATAGCCATTATTATAATAGAAGCTACCCTGTAACTGTTGTGATGTATGGGCTATATAGAATTTATACAGATATTGATCACGATAGAATGTATCCAATGAGAAAATCTGTATTAATAAATTGCGTTGCAGAACGAGTTATGGAACATTTTAAAAATTCTTTACGAGGAAACGGATTAACGAAGCCGCGAGAAGAAAAGATAATGAGTTGGGGAAAACAGATGACAGAAAAAGGCGGAGCATCAATTAGCGATGTTGCTAAGTTAGAAACGTCTTTAAGATACCCAATTACAATTAAGTCGATAAGCGAGGAAATATTAAAAGATTGTAAATATAAGTCAAATAAAGTACCAATTGAAATAATTGATCACAACGGGCACGCCTGGAACAGTGAAATTACTGAATTTCCTAAAAATAAGAATGTGAAATATATAAATGAATATTCCGGAAATATATTTGACACAATTGAGGCAGTACACAAAGATGATCCAACTTCAGTGTGGTTATTTAAGAGCGACGAAGATCCTGAGATGGATTTTGACCAGTTTGTAAAAACTAATGGGGAATTATATCGAACTGAAGAATTAAATAATCGTATGAGAAACGTTACAAAAGATTTTGTAGAAAACTTTGATGAAAACATATTGTGTAACTCTTTTACGGTATCATCCGTGGCTGCTCATTATGCCCGTGAAAAGAATTCTTGGAAAAAAACAATGAAAATATTTCTTAAAGATGTAAAATCAAGTTGTATTGAATACGGACATGGAGGACTGTGGAACACTAAATATGATATTGGTCATTTAATTTCCGCTGATATGAGCGCTAGTTATCCAGGAGGGTTTTTAGGGATGGGAGAGTGTTCCTCATACTTTAAACGTTTTGGACATCCTACACATGAAATGACTCGTGTTGCAATAAATGGAAATTTACCTGATTTTGATTTACCAGGATTTGCTAAGGTTACTTCCTTTAAACTCCGTGATGGGTTACACCCTTGTAGTTATTTATGGCTCGGAAAACATATGTCTGAAAATTTATGGACTCCTATTGTATTATTGAGATATATGCTAGATAGTGGTATGTTAACTATGTTGACCGTTAGCGAGGCAATAATAAGTTATGGAAGTCAAAAAGATGTTTGGTTACCAACACCAGATTTAGATAGAGAAATTGAAAAGGTAAAAGAGAATTTCCCGGAATACGACGAAGAACAAATTATTAAAACCGCTAAACAATTATATTGTGATAGAGAAAAATCAGCAAAAGATTTAGGAAGAAAAATCATCGGAAAGTTTACTCAAGGAGGAAGATTTAATAATGCTAGAACATCTTCTAGATTAGTAATTGATCCAACTGAAGAGAAAATTATTATTAAAAATCTTACTGACACTAATAGATTTGTAACGAGTACAAAAGCTTTCTTATCGAATGGAAAAGAATACGGGACTATTATAACTTATATAGACGGGGAAAGTGTTCAGTATACACATTTAAGATCTTCAATGTTAGCGTATACAAGTATTAATTTATTCTCGATGATAAATAGATTTCCAGATATTGCTGTAAGAGTTGCTACTGATTCTATGTATTTTCATAAGAAACATATTGATGTTGTTACATCACATTTAGGAAATGGTAATTGGGGAACTTGGAGAATTAAGAAAGAGAAATTACACTGCTATAATCATCACGTAGATGTTGAGATACTTAGTAGTTACCGCAAAAATATTAAAACTGAAATTTCTAGTGCTCCATCAATATTTGATCCGATAACTCGCTATAAGATAATTTATTTAAACGGTTGTGGTGGAAGTGGAAAGACTGAAAGAGTTATTAGATTATATAAAGATTTTGGTATAAAAGGATTAACACATTCTCATAAACTAAAAAAGGATGTAATAAAACGTGGAATTCCTGCTAGTACTTATCACAGCTTTTTTAGATGGAAAGGTGATAAATGGGATCCTTCTCGAATGGGTAATAAATTTATTCCATCAGTGATATTATGGGATGAAATATGTACAGTACCATTAAAAATATTACAACAATTTCTAGATTGGTTATCAAAGAAAAATATTAAAATTATAATGTGTGGTGATGACGTTCAACCACCACCGTTTTGCGGAGAATCTCCACATGAGTGGTTGA
Source organism: Unio pictorum (assembly GCA_030141615.1). Lineage (NCBI taxonomy): Eukaryota > Metazoa > Mollusca > Bivalvia > Unionida > Unionidae > Unio > Unio pictorum. Next base: position 2,876,551 of record JARLTB010000248.1, on the reverse strand, counting down.
AAGCTAATGTTGATTACTATGAAGAAATCACAGATGATTATAGATCACTAGATGATGAAATAAAAGATTTAAAATCTAGAATCCGCCGGCAATCTGATTACGAGCAGTGTAGAATTCTCAGAGAAGTTATTAATGAAACTCCTGATAAGGAATTTTGGGAATCTTGGAAACCGACCGATATAGTATTTGCAAGTAGAAAAATAATCCGTGATGATATTCAACGACGATTATTTGAGATACACAAAGAGAAATTTCCTAATGAAAAAGTACCGTTATGTTACAGACCGTCTGATACAAGAAAACAAAACAATACACTCATCACAAGGATTAACTATTGAGGATACAACTATCTGGATCGTAGATAATCGTATCGAGTGGTCAAATTTAGTTTATTTAGCAGTATCTAGAGCTAGAAGAATAACTCAACTAAAAAGAGTTATCATCGAAGATAACGCGAACAGCTCTGATGTTGATATTTACATTGTTGAGAAAAAATTATCTGGATATCGACAACAGGATAAGGAAAAAAACAGAAATTTTAATATTAACTCAAAACTAATTTTATCACTGAAAACGCAACAAAATAATCACTGCGCTACTTGCAACTGTTGTCTGCGATGGAGATTTCATCCCAGAGATAGTTATCAATTTACTGTGGATAGAATTGATAATAATTTAGGACATATTATTGGTAATGTGAGATTAACATGTCTCGCGTGTAATATACGTCACGCTAACTAATTTTTCGTGGTGGTAATTGAGTATCATCAGGAATAACTTGTAGTTGTTCGCGTGTAAATCCTCGCTGAGGTGCGGACGAATCTAATCTATAAATTGCTGGTCTAGAAGAAGATCGTGTCGACGATGATATTTTATGTGTAGTAATACTCCAAATAGGATCAGTGGCTCTTGCGCCACCACCTTCGAGTTCACCTTGCTCATATAAATATCTTACAGTGACGTTACTAAGAATTGGTTGGTTAATATAAGAATTATTTGTAATTTTAATACCAGGTACATACTCCTTTTTTATTGCAATGTTAGGTTTGATGCCAATCATTCGAGTTATTTCGTTATTTAACGCAGATACTACTTTTGGTAACCTTGAAACCCATTCACGAGAGCGAGTTTCTTGAGTAAATTCTTTTGCGTATTGATATCCAAATAATCGCTCAGCGAGAGTTCTATTAAATCTCTCTACAATTGCCTGATCGCGATGTATTGCAGTATGTCCTCGTCTGATGGTGACATTATGAGCTTTCATCATAGATGTAACAACACCTTGAAATTCCTTACCCGGATCAACTTGTAATAGATTTGGCCATTTTAGTGGACCTTTACGATAAATCTTTTCAAATGCATCGGAGACTTCTTTTGACGACTTTGTTTTTAACGGTATTGCTTGTTTATATCTACTAGCGATATCAACTACGGTTAATGCATATTTGTAACCGTTATCATGAGGAAGAAATAATATATCGGCTTGATGAACTTCATTCGGTACAAAAACATCAAAATGAGAATAATTAATTTTTTTAGGACCCGGAAGATAAATTTGCCATAACGCCTGTTTGGATAACCAATCTTTCGCGGTTTTATATTTCACTGATGCGGCACTAGCGAGTTTTTTAATTGCTGCGTAACCCTTCCAGTAGCCAGTAGGTGAGTAATAAATAGATTCCATGTATAAAACACTAGTGTTTTTAAATACTTTTAGATTTTCAATTACCAAATAATATTTTACCTTTCATAGCGGTTTTTATCAATACTGAAGCTAACTTTTCTTTTAATTTTTTATCTGGAATTGCATCTATCGCGTGAATTAATTTTATATCTGCGAGATGACGTTGTTGAAGATCATTACTTCGATATGCAATATCATGAACACGACAAGCTTCATCAATAGCATTAATTGGATCTTCACCTGGATTTGGTTGATCATTTTCGTTGAGTCTGATATCTAATCGGGTTCCTGGTCCGCAATAACTATATCCTGGAATGTGTTTTTCACCTGGATACTTAGCCCAAGGAAGTCCTGGAAGATTACTTAAACGGTTGGCGATATCTCTACCTGTTTTTTTTTATGAATCTAAATTTTTTTATACCACAAATTTCACAGTTACCGGCTGTGGCTAATCTATTTTTTTTTGTAGTAACTGTTGTTTCATTGATTGTTGGTGTACGTTTCTTACATTTCACACAATATAAATCCATAACTTTTATAGTAAATAAACGCATATCAATAAATGGAAGTGATTGATTTTAGCGCTACAAAGAAAAAACAACCAGTTAAACATAATGTGATGTTACCAAATTCTATCAGAATGATTATTATTGGACCATCCGGAAGTGGTAAAACTCAATTATTATTATCAATGATAATGCAACATTTAAAATGGGATAAGTTGTATTTAGTTGCACCAAGTGTGAATGACCAACATTGTTATAATGTAATAAAAGAATATAATGAGACAGCATCTGAAATTGCTGGAGAAGATGTTGTTAATATAATAACTGATATTGATGAAGCTCCGTCTGTAGAAGATTTAGATGGGCGTGTTAATAATCTTATTGTGTACGATGATGTTATGCTAGATAAACAAAAAAAACCTGCAAGAATTTTCTCACGTGGACGCCATAAAAATGCTGATGTTATTTATGTAACTCAGCGATATACACAAATTCCTAAAGTAATTCGCGATAATTGTAACCTGCTAAGTGTGTTTAACGGTGTTGATACTCATACCATCAGAAATATTTGGCTAACTTGGTGTTCTGATATGGATTTTAATCAATTTAAAAACTTTTTCAGTAACGCTCAGAGAACTCCTCACGGATTTGTCACAATAGCGTTACATGATCCGCGAACAAGATACCGTGTTGGACTTGATCGAATATATTCTTAATTTCCGCGAGTTGTTCACCAGTTGAAGTCCAAAAAATCATAAGGCAAAAAACAGCAAAAACTAGGTTAGCGATTTTTTGTTAAGTCGTATTTTGATGAATGGAGACTTAAAGTTCGAAAATGGGAGACGATTTGTCACCGCCAGCCTTCCTGCTGCTTGAAGCATTAAACAAAATAATATAGTTTTTAAATAACAACGTATATTTTCCCTGTTCTAATTCTCTAGACAAAAATGCATTATCGATTAGATCATAAAGAGCTGTATACAAGGAATTTTAACCACGCCCACCTACTTCAATGAATGGGAAACACTCGCGTTCCGGCTGAGCGAACATAGGTAAAATGCGCTAGATTATAAAGAACGTCTGTACTGAAAGTGTATTAATAGATGGTCTAAATAAATACAACTGTTTAAATAATACAGTTTTAGCCCAAGCGACAATAAAACATTTTAGAATTATAAAAATACAACTCTAACGAAACACATGTATTATACTCCATTACAGTCACGTGAGGCGTGCACATGTCAATTATACCTTTCTACAGGTAATATAGCAGACGACAAATTCCTTTGACGTCATAATACAAGGGAACTTAGTAGGTAAATGTTATGAGTTGTGGCGGATTTATCCATAAAGGATTTATCTCCCTTGAATCCTTTCAGGTGTATACGAATTTTATTTTATGACCAATTTTTTAGACAGAGCAGTTTTAATTATATTTTCTGCAACAAATCGTATTGAAGGCCTACAAATATCAAAATATGTACTGGCTTCATTTATTGATTGAAAGCTTCTCTCTTCATTATTTTCTAAATCAAACGATTTGACCCCCTAAGGCGTTTTGCATGTTTGCCAGTTCCACCTAATTTTGCATTCTGACTTTGTGAGACGGCTTGAAGATTCACAAGACAATTATCAGTCTTCACGCCATTTATGTGATCAATCACAAATCCGTCTTCGATTAATCCGTTATGACATTCAAAAATAATTCTGTGACAGAGATATGTTTTATTTCTAACACTAAACAACAAATACCCCATATTATTCAGATATCCAACCGGTTTTTTTAGTCTTCGGTGCCTGACAACACCATCACTGGAGGCTTCGTAATTAACAAGCACTGGATGGGGTCTGAAATCTTGGCTCATTTGTATAATAATACTACTTGTCTAATTTATTATTTGCTTTAATTATAAGTCTATCAATGTAGTCTTGAGGGGTTTTTATGATTTTGTCCTTGATTTTATCTAGGACGTTAGGGTCAATGATTCGTTTGTCATAGTAGCGTTTTAGTTCCCTGTATCGTTTACCCCCACAAGCAAGACACAACTGCGATTTTCCTCTAACGCCCACCCCACATTGGAGGCACGGAAGGTGGCCAAAACTTCCTCGCCGAACGCTTTGCAAATGATACCCACAGAATTCGCTTCTGCATGATTTGTTACACGGGGTTGTTGATCCAATCATTAGCCACTTGCAGTGATTCATTATACTATATTTTTCTATTTAAATACTTGTTTTAATTATAACATGGAGGAATTCAAGAGATTATCGAAAATTAAGCCCTGGAAAAATACTAAATTCATTTATTATAACATGGAAGAGTTCAAGAGATTATCCAAAATTAAGCCTTGGAGAAATACTAAATTCATTGATTATAACATGGAAGAATTCAAGAGATTATCGAAAATTAAGCCCTGGAGAAATACTAAATTCAATTTCGATAAGGAGTTCAACAGATTATCGAAAATTAAGCCTTGGAGAAATACTAAATTCAATCTCGATAGAGTCTCTGATACACCAAAACATCTAATCGGTGATAGAACTATACTGAGTAAAATCAGGGAGTGTTTTAATGAATTCTACCGAGACGGTGCAGCATACTGTTGGTCGACATTTCGAATTATTGATGAAGATGTCAATGTACCCAACATCGATGCTACTATGAATGATGAAAGAGCAGCTGAGATAATTTCACTCCTTGGCGGGCCAAGGAGCTGGAAATCCAAAGGGGAAATTCGAAGAATTTTATCAAGGAAAATCAAAGATGGAAATCCAAAGGTAAATTGCAAAGCAATTCCCAAACAAGGCAATTCCGAACAGAAGTATTTTTTCAGAATAAAATTCATTATCGAAGTCGAAGGCAAATGGACTATCAGGGATAAATTTGAACCGATCCTCAAGGATAAAAAACTGTCATTGTAAGTAGAGATTCCAAACCAGGAATTCTAACTGGAATTGACAAACCATACTACGAGAGATCTTATCCCGTAACAGCAATCGTTTATGGGATATATCCGTTAAATGATAAACCCGATATTGCAAAACTAGCTCCTATGAAATATTCTAGTTCACTGAATTGTGTAGCAACACGGGTAATGGAACACTTCACAAATGCATCCCGAGGAAATAAACTAACTGATCTGCGACGTAGGAAAATAACCGAATGGGAACTGACAGTGAAACAGCACGGTGCAAAGATTTCTGATATAGCTAAATTAGAAACATCATTAAGATTCCCAATAACCGTTATGACGATAACCGTAGAAGTTTTATACGAACCGAAATATAACAAAAATGGAGCGCCAATACAAATTATTGATCATAACAAACACGCGTGGACACCTGCAGTAACAATATTTCCACGAGAACGAACCGTGAGATATATCCCTCCAGAATTCGTCGGGGATGTTTTTTATAATGAGAAATTATTCGATGCTATTCATGCGTTGTGTAAAGATGATCCTGTGTCAGTGTGGTTACTTAGAAGTGATGAAGATCCCGAAATAGGATTTGATCAATTTGTAAGACCAAATGGTGAATTATATCGCGTTGAAGAATTAGATAACAGAATGAGAAAAATCGCTAGTGATTTTTCACCGGAGAGTTCCCATGAAAAACTATTAACGGATAGTTTTACTATTCCATCAGTGGTAGCTCACTTCGCAAGAGAAAAAACTCATGGCGTCCAACACAAAGTGATTTTCTCGAGGACGTTAAATTGAGTTGCGTCGAATTTAGTCATGGAGGACTGTGGAATACGAAATACTCACGTGATGGTATGATTTAAATTGATATATCCGCGTGTTATCCTGGAAGTTTTCTCGGGTATGGAGAATGTAGTAACTATTTTAAACGATTTGGACACCCCACACATGAAAGGACTCGTGTTGCGATTAATGGGCCATTACCTGATTTTGATTTAACCGGATTCGCTCGTGTGATATCATTTGAATTCGCTACAGGGTTACATCCGTGTAGTTATGTTTGGCTTGGTAGACATATATCTGAAAAGGCCTGGATGCCAATAGTGTTACTACGATATATGATTGATTGTGGTATGCTAATATCGCTGATTGTTTCCGAAGCTATTATATGCTATCGAGCTCAGAAAGAAGTTTGGCTACCACAACCCGATCTAGATCGTATAATTAGCGAACAGCGAAAACATTTTCCAGATTTCAATGAAGAACAAATCATGAATTGGTCTAAGAAGTTATTTGAAATTAAAAAGAACAAGCAAAAGATTTTGGACGAAGAATAATCGGTAAATTTACCCAGGGTGGAAGATACGACAATGCAAAATATTCTTCGCGGTTGATCATAGATATCGCTGAATACGATTTTATTGTAACGGATTTAACGAAACAGGGAAAACTTGTAAATCGTAAAGACGCTTTCCTATCCGATGGAAGACGATTAGGTACAATTGTTACCTATTGTGATGGATATATTAAACAATATACGCATTTGAGAAGTTCTATGCTAGCTTATGCTTCTATCAATTTATTTTCGATGATAAATAGATTTCCTAATACCGCAGTTAGAGTAGCCACTGATTCTATTTATATCCACGAGAAATATAAATCAAATGTAGCTAAATTCACAGATCCAGAGGCAAATTGGGGATGTTGGGGATTTAAAAAGGAAACGATACATGAGTATTGTGAATCGGCAGATGTTACCATGGATGAAAAGTACTTAAAGTGTGATGAGATTCAATCCGAATTTTTTAATGCACCACCGGTATCTGATCCAATATGTAGATACAAGACAGTTTATTTAAACGGTTGTGGTGGGTCAGGAAAGACAACTCGTGCAATTGAATTATTCCTCGTTTCAAAATCAAACATGATTGTCCTAACACCTACTCACAGACTCGCCAGAGAGATGAAACAACGAGGGGTAAATGCCTGTACTTATCATAGTTTCTTTCGATGGAAAGGCGATGAATGGACCCCTAATCGAATGGGCGATAAATTCATTCCTGAAATCATAATTTGGGATGAAATATGCACAGTATCGTTGAAAATATTACAAACATTTCTCGAGTGGGTGTTAAACAAAAACACAAAAGTCGTCATGTGCGGTGATCACGGCCAACCTACACCATTTGTCGGTGCATCCCCACATGAATGGCTAAAGGGTTTTGTAGACTATTATGAAGAAATTACCACTGATTATAGATCACTTGATGAACAATTACGCGAGTTCAAAGCTCTAATTAGATTACAGCCGGATAAAATCCAATGTGAAATAGCGCGTGAAATAATTTCAGAAACTCCCATGAATAATTTTTGGGAAGCGTGGAACCCAAAGGATTTGATAATTACAAGTAGAAAAATAGTCAGAGACACACTTCAGATGAAGTTATTTGAATTGCATAAAGAAAAATTTGCAACACTTCCAGTACCGTTGTGTTATAGGCCTTCGGATACACGAAAACAGAATATAGAAGTTGATATTCCAGGACAAAGTGAAAAACAAATTCTCGTATTAAATGATATTGTGCTGGTTGATATCAGCGTCGTTAAAGATGCATTGCGTGCTAATAAATCCCCATGGACGTTAGGTTACGCAGCGACGATACACTCTTCACAGGGATTGACTATATTGGATACAATTGTTTGGATGGTGGATAATCACATCGAATGGTCGAATTTAGTCTATCTTGCAGTATCCAGAGTACGAAGAATAAATCAACTTCGAAGAGTTGTCCTGGATGATAATGACGCTACAATGGATGATGCTAGCATCGTTGATGTTAAAATTATTGATAAAAAACTCTCCGGTTACAAACAACAAAACAAAAAAAAAAAACAACGAGAATTTGATATTGATGCTGAATTAATAATTACGCTGAAGCAACAACAAAATAATCACTGCGCGAGTTGCAATTGTATAATGCGTTGGCAGTATTCGGATAAAGATCCTCGCCAATTTACCGTAGACAGAAAGAATAGCAGCATTGGTCATATCAGAGATAACGTTATGCTGACTTGTCTTGAGTGCAACAGACGAAGGGGTGCTAGTTAAGACCACGCGGTGGTAACTGAGTATCCTCGGGAATTACCTGTAGTTGTTGTCTAGTAAATCCTCGCTGAGGGGCAGTTGAATCCAATTTATAGATTGCTGGTCTACCAGTTGATCGTGTTATACTAGATATTTTATGTACGGTGACACTCCATATAGGATCAGTAGCTCTTTTTTTACCACCCTCAAGCTCTCCTGGTTCGTATAAATACCTTACAGTGACATTACTACCAAGAATTTGTTCTCGGAAATCTTTTTGTGAAATTCCTTGGATTTCCATTTTAGGTATAGACGCTTTTTTAATCGCGTTGACAGGTTTCATGTTAATTGTTCGAGTAATCTCGTTATTGAGCGCGGTAATCGCAGCTGGTAATCTCTTAACCCATTCACGGGATCTTTTATCCTGAATAAACTCCTTCGCGTATTGATATCCAAATAACCGCTCAGCAAGTGTCCGATTAAATCGTTCAACAATTGCCTGATTGCGATGTAACGCAGTATGTCCTCGTCGTAACGTGGTATTATGATGTTTCATCGTTGTTAAAACAGCACCTTGAAATTCCTTGCCAGGATCAACTTGTAACAGATTTGGCCAGCGTAGTGGGCCTCGTCGATAAATCTTTTCAAATGCAGAAGCAACTTCAGGTGATGATTTTGTTTTTAGCGGTTCTGCTTGTTTGTATCGACTCGCAACGTCAGCTACGGTTAGCGCGTATTTGTAACCGTTGTCATGTGGTAAAAACAATAAATCAGCTTGATGAACTTCATTAGGTCCGGTAACATCAAAATGCGAGAAATTGATTTGTTTAGGACGCGGTAGATAAATTTGCCATATAGCCTGTTTGGATAACCAATTAGCCGCAGTGGCCTTTTTCACTTTTGCGGCACTGGCGAGTTTACTGATTGCTGCTTTACCCTTCCAGTATCCTCTCGGAGAATAATAAATAGATTCCATATTATTAATTACCACCGCCCATCATCAATTTGCCTTTCATAGCTGATTTTACCAACCACGAAGCCAACTTTTCTTTAAAAGATTTATCAGGAATAGCATTTAACGCATGAATTAATTTCACATCCGCGAGATGCCTGTTTTGCAGATTACTACTTTTATATGCAACATCATGAGCATGACACGCCTTATCAATAGCGTTTATCGGATACTCGCCGGGTCGGGGTTGATTTTGATCATCAAGTCTGATATCTAATCGTGTTCCGGGGCCACAATAGCTATATCCTGGAAGGTGCTTTTCTCCGGGGTACTTTGCCCATGGGGTTCCAGGGAGCTTTGCCAATTTGGCTGCGATATCACCTCCTCGTTTTTTTTAAAAACATCTCCGAGTTGTAAAATCTTTGATTTTGTAGAAACAAATCTAAATTTTTTTATACCACATGTTGCACATCTACCAGTTAGTGCAGATCTGTTATTTTTAGTTGTAACCGTCGTCACATCATTTGTGTTAGTACGCGTTTTACACTTCACACAATATAGATCCATAATTTATGTATAGAGATATGAATATAATTGATTTTTCAGCGACTAAAACAAGAGAACCAGTTAAGCATCATGCAGCGCTACCAAACTCTATCCGTGCAATTATAATAGGGCCATCTGGATCCGGCAAGACTCAATTGTTGCTCAATTTAATAATGAGATGGATAAAGTGGGATACTAAAAGATTTTAATGAAAACGCTTCAGAAATTAAGGGTGAGAACGCCATTGATTTTATGACAGATATTGACGAGGCGCCATCCGTGGATGACCTTGATGGGAACATTAACAATTTAGTCGTATACGACGATGTGATGTTAGACAATCAAAAAAACCCAGCTAGGATCTTTTCCAGAGGCAGACATAAAATCACTGACGTGATATATGTCACTCAACGCTACACTCAGATTCCAAAAGTGATCAGAGATAACTGTAATATTCTTGCTGTGTTTAACGGCGTTGATACACATACGCTACGAAATATTTGGCAGACATGGTGTTCTGATATGGACTTCAATCAATTTAAAAATTTCTTTTGTCATGCTCAGTCGACTCCGCACGGATTTATAACAATACATTTACATGATCCTCGGACACGATATCGTATCGGACTGGATCAAATATTTGGTTGAAATCATTTATTATTTTTGTTAACCAGAACTGAAAGTTCCAGCAGCAGAGAGGGTGAACGACAACAACGTTGTGACCAAAATTGATTAAAAAATCGTAAAGTCTCCGTTTGCTAAATGGAGACTTATTTTTTTTGGTTAAATGAGATTTCGTAGGAAGGCTTATTTTGTCTCAAAAGGTTGTAGGGTTCACCCTCTCTGCTGCAAAAGGAAACAGACACATTGTAAAGTAAGTTTGTTATTAGTTCAATAAAACTACAACACGAAGACTTTAAATAAAATAATTAGAATTTTATATGAATCATTTTTATCGATATTCGTGTTGTTAAAATGAATACACTCTAGACACGTGTCCGTAAGGCCATAGACTAGTCTAAGCACGAGTCCGTTACAGACAAGTCGTTTGGAAGGTATGGATGATCGTGACTCCTGAGAAGAAAAAAAAATATAGTATTAGTTGATGTTGTTATATGTTATAATCACACAGAAATAGACGTTTTTTACAATTGGAAATTAATGAGTCAAATGACCGTTGACCATTTTATGAGGAGGATTTGAATTTATTTATCTGAACATCGCACGAAGTTTCCTTCACCATACGAAATGTTTGTTAAGATGTCTGCCACATTCTTCGTTATACAGTATATACAGTAGGAAACCGGTAAATTACACAATGGAATCAATAAGTAGGGACTTGGTAGATACCGTTTATGTGTATATAGTGAAAAAAAGATATAGCTATATTAGGGTAATACGCCGGTAAAAGTGTATATCGACTGGCCTAGGGTGGCGGAGTTAAATAGTTCCCAGTGACAAAGGGGATACTAGTGTATTTTATATGGTATAACCGGTTGGGGGTACGTAAATCTGATGATGTGAAAAAACACCATGCAAATGTTCGGTTGATGTACTTTTGGCAAGTTGTTTTATCTGTGGTCTCGAACTGACTAGAGAAAAATTTAGTATATAAAGACAGACACGTCTGACTTTCCAGTTTACAACTCAAATTATATGGAAGTCTTTGGAAATTTGGGGAAAACATATGACTTCCAGCGGGATTCTCGCCAAGGTTTGACACCGCTCGGTCAAGTGATACCCCTGTGCGTGTAACGGTACCAACATCCATATAAACAGTCCATGAAACATGTATACGCCCATATGAATAGTCCATTGGTTGCACCAGCACCAACATTTATCTGAGCAGTTCATCGCTCGACCAACGTCCATATATATACAGTACGTTCAACGTGTATATACCCGTTATGAAAAGTCCATTGCTAGTACCAACGCTCATATAACCAGTTCATCACTTGACCAACACTCATATAACCAGTGCATTGCTTGTACCAACACTCATATAAACAGTTCATTGCTTGTACCAACACTCATATAAACAGTTCATTGCTTGTACCAACACTCATATAAACAGTTCATCACTTGACCAACACTCATATAACCAGTTCATTGCCTGTACCAACACTCATATAAACAGTTCATTGCTAGTACCAACTATCATATAAACAGTTCATTGCTTGCACCAACGCTCATATACACAATTCATCACTCCACCAACGTCCATATAAACAGTCCATTAACCGTGTATACTTTCACATGAACAGTCCAATATTTGTACAAACGCTCATATAAACAGTTCATCGCTCGACCAACGCTTATTTAAACAGATTATCGCTGGACCAACGCTTATTTAAACAGTTCATCGCTGGACCAACGTCCATATAAAAGGTCCATTAACCGTGTATACACCCATATAAACAGTCTATTTATTATACCAACTCCCATATAAACTTATTCATCGATTGCACCAATGCCCATATAAACAATCTTTTCATCGTTTATACGCCAATATTAACATTACATTGCTCATTCCAGCTCCCATATACAAACAAAATCGCTGACGTCTATCCGAAATAAATAGTCCGTGGTTCATGACAAATTCCAAGTAGATAATCATGTAATTGGTGGTGACCCAATTAAAAAATACAAAGTTTCATTATTATAACGTTACCAGTAAATTTTATACTATATTTTAAAAAAATCGAATCCCCAATGTGTGGTGATCACCAAGTTTTGCGCGTGAAATACTGCCGGATATTATTTAATTGTAATTATGTTGCTGGCTCTTGGCAATGTAATTCAGGTTATACAACTGCTGATTAATAGAAATATCTCAGAAATCATTTTGAGTACCATGCTTATTAAAGACCGTAAAATAGTTTATTACATTAGCGTTTCTAATTTAATATAAAAAAGTTTATTACATTAGCGTTTCTAATTTAATAAAAGAAAGTTTATTACATTAGCGTTTCTAATTTAATATAAGAAAGATCATGAAAATTTAAATGCGGAAATTACATCAGAATGTGGTTTTTCAATTGTTCACTTTATTTTCGTTTTCTCTCAGTTCATTTAAAATTGGTTGGAAATATACATGTTAACTCTGAACCGTCACGACATCAAGATTGTTATAATAAAAGTGTGATCCCTAAATAGTCGAGAAAATGAATTAAAGTTATAGCATTTTGAAGGTGACACACAACTCTCATAAACATAGTACGTACCGCAATTAATATTTATAGGGAAGAGCTAGAATTTAATTTATCAGTGGATCATTTTTTTATCGATATTATAGTATACGCCTGTGCCAGAAACGCAAACAAGATTAAACCCTCTGAGCATTTTAATAGAAGTTGTAGTCGTTCATATGTCAATGATTGTAGCAAGTACATTCCAAGGATCACGTAGGATATTCGACCAAAACATAAAATTATATATCATATTTTCATATATTATATTACAGCCAGTATAATCACAGGATCATGTAGGATATAACAACAATACACCAACTTATAAACTACTTATAGCAAGTATAATCCTAGGATCATGTAGGATATAAGAAGAATACACCAACTAACAAATTATTTATAGCAACTATAATCGGAAGATCATGTAGGATGTTACAGAAATACACCAACTAATACATTATTCATAGAAAGTATAATCCCAAGGTGATGTAAAATATTAGAACAGTACACTAATAAATTATTTATAGCAAATATAATCCCAGGATCATGTGGGATATTAGAACAATACACCAACTAATAAATTATTTATAGCAAATATAATCCAAAGATAATGTAGGATGTTACAAAAATACACCAACTAATATATATATATATATATATATATATATATATATATATATATACATATAGATATAGATATAGATATAGATAATAATAATAATAATAATAATAATAACATATTAGAAATTACACACTATATATATAATAACATACTAGAAATTACACACTATATATATAATAACATATTAGAAATTACACACTATATATATAATAACATACTAGAAATTACACACTATATATATAATAACATACTAGAAATTACACACTATATATATAATAACATACTAGAAATTACACACTATATATAATAACATATTAGAAATTACACACTATATATATAATAACATATTAGAAATTACACACTATATATATAAAAACATATTAGAAATTACACACTATATATATAATAACATATTAGAAATTACACACTACATATATATATAATAACATATTAGAAATTACACACTATATATATATATATATAATAACATATTAGAAATTACACACTATATACATATATAATAACATATTAGAAATTACACACTATATATATATATATATATATATATATATAATAACATATTAGAAATTATACATTATATATAATAATAATACTAGAAATTACACACTATATATATATAATAACATATTAGAAATTACACACTATATATATATATATATATATATATATATATATATCATAACATATTAGAAATTACACACTATATATATAATAACATATTAGAAATTACACACTATATATATATATATATATATATATATATATATATATATATATAATAACATATTAGAAATTATACACTATATATATAATAATACTAGAAATTACACACTATATATATATATATATATATATATATATATATATATATATATATATATATAATAACATATTAGAAATTACACACTATATATATAATAACATATCAGAAATTACACACTATATATATAATAACATATTAGAAATTACACACTATATATATATAATAACATACTAGAAATTACACTATATATATTAAACGATTACTGTTACTTATAGATATCATCACCTTCACTTCTAGAAAGAACGAGGAACTTGGCGAAGTTTCTTTTAATGTGTTCTTAGAAAATCAAATGCATAAACAAAATCATGATCGTCTTCGTCATCATCATTCTTCAATAAAATTGACATCACATTTTGACTTTTTTAAAATTAATAATGAAATTAAATGTCAAGACTTTATTGGCAAATATTTCAAAACGATTGCAGTAAATAATTAATAATGTGTGTTGTCAATACTAACGATTGTGCTAAAAAAATCCTAATGATTGTGGTAAATACTTTTTAAGGATTGTAGCGCGAATTTTGTTGAACAGGAGATGTTATATAGTGCGAATGCAATAATTAAGTTACCAACGGACACATTATGGCAGCCGAACTTGCCTGGTTTGACCAGGATTCGAATATTCATACTAACCTTTGTGTACCCTGGATCCTACCACTCGACATGTACTAACATATTTCAAAGGTTAAGACACACATTTTCCTTCGATGCACCACTGAAATAAAAAATCATTATGCATGTTTTCAAGGAAAATAAAAACGTGTTATATTCATAGCCATTCATTAGTTCTCGATCTGAATGATTTGCAAGAAAGCCTACGAAGCTGCCTGACTTAATTATACAGCATACTTAATGTTTTCTTTTATTTGACATTTAACTATAGCTTTAATGCACCCAGGCAGTCATCAAATTGTAATGGTATAGTCTGCCATCTGATTAATGATCTAATGACAATATAGGAGGGCAACCATATTTATGAGAGAGAGAGAGAGAGAGAGAGAGAGAGAGAGAGAGAGAGAGAGAGAGAGAGAGTACCATATATTTTCCACAATGGGTTCCTGTAGCTGCACGGTAAAATTTCCATATGCATTGCTTCGTTATCGGATCCGCGCATTTCATGAAACTACAAATATCTGCAGACACAGTCTTAAAAGAGAAGAAACAAATAGAAATAGATCGAGAGGTATGATGTCATTGAACTAATCAGCCCTCGCCCCCACGCACCCAAATAGTTAACTCATGTGGTATGTGAATAAAAATTTAGATTAGATGAAACATGTACGAGTTCGAGATGAACTGTTGACTGATGCAGGATAGATGAGAACATGTTTCAGATTTATATTTGTGGTATCTGCAAATCTCACTCATTACCAGTCTAATTAGTTTTATTACATATTTACTTCCTGTGATCTACATTTTCGACGAACTCCAGTGTATTGATTACAGGTAAATCATGATTATATTGCATATATTAAAAGCTTACACTGATAAAACATACAGCAATCATCATTTGTTATGCTGCTATTATCATGAAATAGTTGTATTTTCTGAATCCGACTGGAAATCGCTTCCAGAGGTAACACATTTACTAGATCCGCAGAGTAGCAGGATCAAATTTGTTTAATTTATTCATTATTAAAGTGTGTGGAAAAATGATCAATAAGTCAATACACTCCTAATATCAGGGCTCAATGAGTACCTACTAGACTACCAGTGGAATTCAAAATCGAAAGACAGAAAGGACAAATTGATTCATTTTTGTGTATATGTGCGCGCGTTTGTATGTGCGATTCGGATTTGTATCGAAGCTTTACCAATTTTACAGTCATATCGCTACGATGTCTGCAGTATGGCAGTTTATAGTGATGTCCACTGCTGGAGCATCATGCCGTAGACATGCAACATGATGTCACACCCAGTCACATTATCATGATACTGGGTCTATCAGTCTTAACACCAGCATCTTAATGCCGAGCGCCTAGCAACTCAGCTGTTACTATCATTTTTATGTCTTTGGTATGACTCGGCCTGGGTTCGAACCCACAACGTCCCGCATATGATGTGGACGCTCTAACCGCTAGATTGCTTTGAATGATAACGATACCTAATAAGTCAATACATCAACAATATGGGTGCACTGATTGATAATTACAAAGACAACTACTCTGGACATTGGTGTTAGGTCGAATGAATGATAAGAAAATAGCTGTTGCGTCAAACATTCCACCGTAGGGTAAACAGACACGCATAAAATAACAACAAAATATTGTCAGATACAACGTTCTAGTAATAAATAGTCCTTCATTAATTCAAGGGCCACTACAGTATATACATATTTTTAAATTTTTTTTGATATTGGTCTGCATGGTGGCCAGCACTTAAATTAAAGGAATTCACATAATAACAAACATTGTGAATTCATGCTAAACTTGAAAGTCCAAAGTGATCTCTCCAAATTTTGAGAGTAAAGTCAAGGAATGGAAAATTCTTTGTCATGTAAATTTAAACTTCGGCTCCTGTAACCTCTAAGAACTAAAGCTGGTGGAAGCTTCACTGAATCATAAACACGTTTAAATGGCAGACGTAGCGAATGAAACTTGTCTCTTCTGTGGATTTAATGAATAAAAGTAACGTTTAAGCAATTAATTAGTTACATCGTTAGTTTGCTGTATAATTTTGTTATTTTACCTTACAATCGTTCATGGATACTTATTATTAGTCACTCTAAAGTTTAACTAGCTCAGAGATGGTGATTTTTTTCCAAATTTAATTAGCATATTAATTACATTTATCACCCAAATTAACTTAGAAGTTATTTTTATCGCAAACATGACCTACCTCAGATTATATTCAAGCCCGCAAATTAACTAATTCAGATATTAATTTTCCCGAAAATAACTAGTTCGGAAATTTTACAAATCCCGAATAAATCATATGAATTTCAATACCATCTAGATTTTATTCATAATACATTTGCCGTTTTCATCTAATTTTAATATGTAAGAATTTAGAAGGACTTAAACTGTGGTTCAAAGGCATTGATTTAATACAGTTTCTTCCAATCTTTTTTTGTTTTATAATTTACGTGTTTATACGCATTATAAAATCTATTGTTTTCAACTACTTCTTACGGAACCTGATCTGCGGATATTTGTAAAGTATTTTTTCTTTTTTAGATGTGTCTTTTTTCCTAATTCATCTAAACTGAAAATATATTTTGTACTCGTTTAAAATTTTTTAGTGCTCATGCTGTTATCTGAGCGAACGCTGTCACAAACACACAAACCGGAAGTCGACGAAAATATATCCTCTACTTTGCTGAAAATACTTTTGCTGCATCATCTTTGTAGATCTAGTTGTTCAAATTGGGAATCGTCGTTCCGTATTGCATATGTGCAATAAAATGATGTATACATAAACCCTTTTATTGCAATGAATGCAGGTCTTAATTTCGATGCTTTATTTTTAATTTGTCTTATTGTTGTTGTTGTTGTTATTATTATTATTATTATTATTATTATTATTATTATTATTATTATTATATTTTTGTGTCACAGTAGGAGAAAATGGGAGTGGGTACAAGTTGTATCAATTTAAATTAACTCTCTTTTTACATGAAACAAATATTGGAAAATATTCAACATGACAATATAATGATAAAAAATAATAAGAGAGAGAGAGAGAGAGAGAGAGAGAGAGAGAGAGAGAGAGAGAGAAGGTACATTGTCATTAATCACAAGTTGGGTAAATTATTCGAATCTTCCAGCAGCTGTTACTTATTGGCGTACATGATGCAAGATTCTATGTTTTTCATTTGCATTATCCGTTCCCCAAAGTAGTGATTTTAAGTTAAATGTTGTGAAATTAAATTTTTCATCAAATCAGTTCGTTGTCATCTTTACTTGTAGAACGTGATACAAACGGATAGCGTTTTCAATACCACGAGAGGAACAACAAAATGAGTGTCTGCATAAATGGTAAACATGGCAAACAGCATTTAATCAACTTAGATTGTTTTGTAATCTAGTATGGATAATATCCTTTTTTCGATTAATAAAACGTGGCTAGTCAGATATACCTTTCGAATAAAAACACTTTTCAAAGCACTGTACTACATATCACACTGGATGTTCTGTTCGAGATTATACCACAAAGATATTGTTAAAGGTATTAAAAGTATTATGTTAGAATTTTGACTGAAACTGTAAATGACCATATTTTTTTAAACGTTATAATTCCTTTGTCCAGACACATGCGGAGGGAATAATTCAAAATTATAATTTAGATTTAGGCTTATTTTAATGTTGTATATTGTTAATATGTTTATATTTTTCTTCTAAACTGCAAACGTTTCTACCCTGTTTCACAATAGAGAGATTGCATTTCTGTGCATTTTCGAAGTCCTGTAACTATTCTTGCCACTTCGAGCTGCTTTGCTTCCAATTTCTCTGAATCAATCACCGAGCATCCGTCACAGACTTCACTGGTATATTACAGAACAGACCTGACAGTTATAAACAGTTTTGGTAAAATGTACCTACTTACTTTTGTTTTAGTTTCCGTAGATTAGCTTTTCGACAGGATGATGTTTCAAATAATATTAATGTGTCATGTCCATGTGATATTTGATGAAAGTATTAATCCTAGATAGCGATAAAAAAAACCAACATATTTAAGATTAATATTATCTAAATCAAGCATAAGATTGTTTGCTAAGTTTATGTTCGTCTAATAAATAACTTTGGGCTTTGTCTGGATTAAACAATAAGAGTCATTTGTAGGAGCGGTTATGCAGTTTCATCGCGTCATTATTCATGAAAAGATCTATATTTTTCATCGCATCATTATTCATGACAAAAATGTAAAACTGGTTCATCTATAAACATGACGAGTGAGATAGATCATAACTTTGGAAGTATCGTTTACATAGAGTAACAACAATTGTGACCCAAGCACATGTCGTTGCGGCACACCAGCATTTGTTATCTTTTCTCGTGAATATTATTAAGTATCATGCAAAACCACTGCTTGTTTTATATCACTTAAATACCTTTCGAAAACTTTTATCAGAAACTCAGTACTTTATAAATTTCAATAATAAGCCTCTGTGACTCAAAAAAAAGCTATTGATCGATCACAAAATAGAGTACAACAAATGTTGGATTGTTCGAAGCCACATATACTATTATACATTTCAGTAAGTTGAAAAAGAGTGAACTGACCAAGAAGGAGTCTTGATCGATAGGTATAAAAGACGGTTTGCATGAAAGCAATTTTTATGCATGTTTCAAAATGTATGTATAAACATTCATATTCAGGATAACACTAAAGGGCAATTTCAAACAGAAATCAAGAAGCATTATATGACCATCTCTTATTTCTATTGATAACATCGATAACAGCAAACTTGTATGCGCCCGCTTTGGCTCGACCGTGAAAGCACTACTGTCCATAGGTTTGTATAGATTTTTTGATGAAACTCTTAGAACATCATGCTGTCTAATCAACATGTATATATCATTTGTAATATTGCTTAAATTTGTTATGCTCTTGATGTGATTCGTTCTCCGTCGTGTCTAATACGTTGACGAGGATTGGTTTTAATGATTACACTATTATTTAGGGACTCTTTTCATTTTCAGCAATATATTTAAATCCAATAGCTTAATCGTAATTCCAAATCAACCAAGACGATCCGATTTACAATAAACACAAAAGACAACGCAGAGTGTTAACTTATATTTGCATGAGAACGCATGAATGAATGTGATAGTTCAGAATCACAACCGTTGGTTTTTGTCATTTTGCAAAGAAGATAAGAAGCTGACCTCGATTTCTAGTTTATTTTCTGCATCGGGCTTATTATTCTATTTTAACAGTATGTTCTATTTTGGGTAGAACATCACAAGCAAAGCTCGGAAATTGTTCTAATGATTTTCGTATGGAATCTAGGATGTAATAACAACTCATCAGCTCATCTAGAATGGTGATCTGCCTTCCTGTAACATCGCTCAATCCAAATTTCAGCGTAACATGTGGCAACGCAAAGCATCACTTGTTTATATATATATATATATATATATATATATATATATATATATATATATATATATATATATATATATATATATATATATATATATATAAATCATCATCATCATCATCATCAGCCTCTTGAAATAGTGTGATGCTGAATATCTGACCACTTCCCTACACTGGCCTCAATCATGCGCGAATGCCTGTGTCTCCTCAGAACGTTTTATGGTTCATTTTGTGATGTTGTCAGTCCATTTTTGGCTCTGTCTACCTCTCCTTCTGCCACCCTCTACGCTACCCTGCAGTACTGTTTTGAATAGATTGTTGGCTCTAGTAACACGGTCATACCATTTCAGCTTTCTCATTTCGATAGTGGCGAGGAGGCCTTCATAATGACGTACTTTGTGCCTGATGGCGTTACGCTCTTCTTCCTTTGTAATGTGGTCCATGTAAGGGATGCTGAAATTGGTTCTGTAAAATCTCATAGATGTGCCTGGATTCTTCTTTGCAATTCTGCTGTCAGGGTCCAGGTCTCACGTGAATACAAACTATTGAGGTGACTAGTGTTCTCAACAGTCTGATGCTAGTTTTCAGACAGGTTTTCTGGTCTCTCCAGATGGGTCTTAGCTTTGACATAGCTGTCGTTGCTTATGCTGCTCGTGACAAAAGTTCTACTCTTGATCCCTCTTTAGTGATAATGAAACCAATATTTTGAACTAGCCCACTGTTTCTAGTTCTTGCCTGTGATTTTATTATTGGATCAGATTTTTTAGCCACTATTTGTCCTCAGCTTTTTCTTCTCGGCGCTTATATCCATGTAAAATCTGGACGATGTTTCATCCAGTTGCTTCACTAAGATGGTAAGCTCGTCGTCACTGCTGACAATCCATCAAAACGTACGTTGGTGTATTTTACTTCCTCCAATGCTGACTGTTCGACAGTGGTTTCCAGGGTTTCACTCATGATGCGTTCTAAGTAGATGTTAGAAAACTGTTGTCTTGATCCAGTCTACCACATAACCTAGAGTAATTACTGCACTGATATCATTGGCGTACAACTGTTTTGTAGTATTGGTCAACATTTGACCCATGTTGTACTTCTTCATTATGGCTCATAATTCGTCATGTCACATTCTGTCAGAAGCCATTTTGAAATCTACGAAAACATGATAGATGCCTTTTTGATGTTGCGAGTACTTTTCACACATAGCCCTAGGATTGAATATTGTTTCTGTTGCGCTTCGTTTACTCTGTACCCCTTTCCCCC
Source organism: Unio pictorum (assembly GCA_030141615.1). NCBI lineage: Eukaryota > Metazoa > Mollusca > Bivalvia > Unionida > Unionidae > Unio > Unio pictorum. The sequence goes on along the minus strand of JARLTB010000248.1, from coordinate 2,854,898 downwards.
GTTCTTCAACAAATATGTCTTCTGCTTGTGGGTTTAGTCTGTTAAAGATGATCCTCAACATCACCATTCTAGCATGGCTGATCAAACCGATAGTTCTGTAATTTTGCCATAGTGGAGATCGCTTGTTATGGGGAGTGTTAAAATCAGTGAGTGGGTCCACTGTGTTTGCCATTTACCTGCCTGAGGATCATTTTACAGATTGCTGTTATTAGCTCTGTCATTGATTCCCTAGCATTATTGATAAGTTCAGCTACGATGTTGTCTACTCCTGTTACCTTCCCATTGTTCAGTGCTCTTATTGCTGACTTTCCTCTTCTTTGAGACTGAAGGAATCTCATTTTTTGTGGATTTGGGAACTTCAAAATCTTTTGGGTCTCCTGTGGTCGGATGATTGTTGAACAATACTCAATCGATCTTTCTACAATGTTAGTTGCTTCTGTGAGGCATTTTTCATTTTCTTTTAGAATTGTACTGACTCTTGGTTGTTTCTGTCTGTCAAACAGATTCAGAATCTCATCTGTAACCCAGGGTTATTTCTTTGTGCGATGGAGATCATTGAAGACCTCGGCATCTGTTGTCATGACAGTGTTGAAAGTGTCTGTCATAACTTTAACATCAACGTCTATCAAAATTAGTGTAGGACGTTTGCCTCCAATTGCGGCTTCGATTGACTTGGAGACGTTACGGTCCTTCAGTTTTCCAAGGTTGAATTTGAGCCTGATTTTCTTTGGCTTTCTTTTTCTTCCGTCTCACTCGGATGTTCATAATGACGAGGCCGTGATCACTTTCAATATCAGCACATGGTAACGTACTTGGTTTTGTTCTATTGATGCCAGTTTGTAACGGTTTTTAACCAGTATGTAGTCTATCTGGCTATGACGGGTTCCATGTGGAACATGCCATGTCCAGCATCGTGAGGCTTTATGTTTACCCATTGTGTTGGCTAGTACCAAGTTGATGTAGCTTGCATACTCAAGCAACAGTCTCCCTCGTTCATAGGCAAACTCATTGCAAGAAGGTCCACAATGTTACTCCCAGTCTTTCAAAGCATCGTTGCCAACCTTGGCATTCCAGTCTCCTTCGTTAATGAGGATGTCTTTTTTTACTTAACATGTTTATAATATCCAGGAGTTTGTTGTAAAACTCCTGTATTTCTTCATCATCATGAAACGATCAAATCATATACATATACACATATTCGCCATTTGAACGGAGTAAGGATCGACCACGTGCAGCTGTGTCATACCCGAAGAATATACTCTTCACATCTGTTTATATTGTGTCCGCTACAAAATGTTGTTCTGTGCCTTATGTAACTTTTAACAATCACCATTGCACATCGATAAATTGATGTTGTTTTCAGATTCTAATTTTATATACGTAAAGTACTGCTCCATTGAAGGATAAAATCTGTATACACGCGTAAGACTAGTACATCAAAATGCCTTATACCAACACTTCTATAGCCATTCGATTTTTAATGTATTATTGAAGTAATTAAAATAAACGTATATACGACTCACGACTTTTTTCTGCGTTTATCGTTCACTTCGTTTATAAACTCAAACGTGTACCTGTTTACTTTTTTACTTTAACGGTGAACATAGCACATGATATTTGTAAGGGGTTGTCTTCCTAAATATTTCAATATTTATGTTCCTTCGTCAAATGTTTCTACCTCTCTTCTATTCTTTTGTATTCTTTGCAAAAATGTCAAATTTGCATTATTTGTTTCGAATATTGTATATTTATACATACCGTTTATAAATTGTTTATTTATGGTTTATTTGTTTTTATAACATAAATTATAATCTTGATTGACATGTTAAATGGTCTGACAACACTTATCGTATTGCATAGTCCTTCCTAGATAAAGGAAGCAACTTATGAATAGAATACACAACTAATGTACTTACCCCACAGAAAAAAGATCCTTGTCCATGAATAAACTCACACTGCCGATCATTCGAATACACCTCTCCTGGACTTTTTTTGATAAACTGCTTCCATTCTTTCCAGTTGTAGAAAATACCTCTATTCTTCAGGCAGTCTCTTAATAGTAAAACAGACATTTTACAGTTATATATATATATATATATATATATATATATATATATATATATATATATATATATATATATATATAGATATGTGTGTGTGTGTGTGTGAAAGGTTGATGCGCGGTAAACTTTGAGAAAGGCATTGCTTAGATCAGGGAGTATCATCTTAGTCGGGGTGCATAGATTTATTTTGTTCGCTTGGAAATACCGTACGCTGGTCATATTGTCAATGTAATTTAGATGTGACAATGTATCAAATTTCAAAGTGAGGAATTTTGTATCATTTGCATAGCTGGTAAAACCAATCGGATTGAAGAGTTCCAGAATTGTGTCCATTGTAACATTAAGACTTATCTTGACAATTACACGATCGAGAGCTTAGAAATCACCGCTCGAGCTGCTGATGGTATGTCTTTAAGTCATAATCTTTGTAAATAAGTCGTCCGCTCACCAGTTTAATAGCAGAAAAGTATTTCATTCTAATACAAGCACTTTTAAAAATCAGTTTGAATCAACGTCTTAAAACCAAGTTTCTTATAACTTGATTCAAGATTCTTGTCTCTTCCTATGTGTAGCTATTGCTTGAGAAAAGATCACATTATTTCTGATTGCTACAAATATAATAATAAGCATACGAATCGAGACAGACCTATTTGAAATATTCTTATTTCTAAATTGAATAGGAAACTGTCATATATTGAAAGCAGTTTATTTGTTGCGTCTAAGAAAATAATCTGAAGTTATTATCGAGAATCATGCGCCATTCATATCGAAACTTTCTTTATCACTTTAGCGTGATTCGGCCATTTACGTTCATATTACAAATTAAAGAACACAGTATATTCTCAGAGGTTTTAATTGACAGGTACCACATTTTATCTGAGAAGTCTTCTTCTAATTAAATTATTCTTGTTTATAAGTAGAGTGCGGCTTTGTTAAAGGTCCTTAACAGTGTATACTTGTCTTCAGGCCTTGTCTCAGACCAGTGACAGTCGGGACGGTGTTATCTTTATCCTTAGAAGGCATTCATTGTGTATTATGCAACGACTGATCTGGAGACAAGGTTATTGTTAATAAACTTGTAATTGACAATCTTTTTTTGCATCAGAATTGAACTAAAAATAAATTCCCAGATTTTTCCCTCGTTTGTGACGTTCCCAAAGTTATGACAGGGAATGCTCTTGAGAATTATCTTGATAATTAAATATCCCTTTAACTGACACATATATTAGTCTGGCTTTTGATGAAATAACATTCACTACTTGTTTGGATCAATCAAAAGGTACATTATCTTCATCACACTACTCAGTTTTGTTTATTCTTATCAGGTTGATAAGACTCGTTTGTCTGAAAATGCCAATATTAAAACTGAATCTTCTAAACTACATGTCTGTTTTTCATTAAAAATGGAATTATTATGAAACACTGGAGACTTCCTGAGGTACCTGATGTTGACGAGTGGTCCATGATATATAAACGTTTGCTTCCAAACTGTTACAGAAAGGAAATACATTGCCTGGCCTGGCGTACAATACTCAATTTGGCTGGTTATCCTTTGGGGACTAATTGGACTCACCAGGCGATCTTGACTTAAAATAATTGGCCAAAAACCAAATCTCATGTAACTAGTCTCGATCTTGTCATACGTGTCAAATGGTAGGAAAACCCAATCTGAAGACACCTAAGTCTCTCCTACAACATATTCATGCATTTGACGAACCATTTAGAAGTTTCTTTGAGGAATATTAAATAACAAAACAACCGTGAAGCATTAATAACGCGTGTATGCTTAATTTGAACCTCCAAATTCTTTCCAATCTAAACAAGGCTCAAAGTGCATATCTGAAATTAGGCGTTCAACACTCACCTTGAAAGTCAAAGGGGGCATTATAAATATTTCATCAGACGTTTAAAGAGAGTATTAAAACTTTTTTGGTATGAGTAAAGGTGTTTAAAAAATGCATTCATTTACTGTTGTTTGAATCATTTACTGTTGCTAGGAGCAGCAGATGGGGGGAAGAGACCAACTTTATAGGCGTCCACGAGGCTTTTGCCTCGTAAATGTTTTATAGAAGGGTCGATTCCGAAAACTAAGGCTTCCTCCTCGTAATACTTAATAGATGGGTCGATTTGGCAAACTAAGGCTTCCTAGTAAGGGTCCATTTGGCAAAAAAAAGAACGCCAATGTTGTTGGACACCACCCTTTATGCTGCTATGGTATTTTCCGATATACTTTATAAAAATCTATATAATCAATCCAGTTATATTTTTTATTATATACCAATCATATTCAAAATAAAAATCATTGATTACTAAACTTAATAATCTATTTATGAATTTTTTTATCATTGGGGTTGGACATATAATATTTATAATTCCGAGGATTTTTTTGATGATTTTATCTAATAATAAAAAAAAATTCCATGCTAGTAGGGAAATTGTGCTACCTATTTGTACATAAAAACGTCTTTTATCATCATATTGGCTATAACTGATAAATCCCCACCTTACCGCCATTATACATAATCCATTTAATTCAATAATGAAAATTCCCAGGTAGCGCTAACCAAATATTTTATCTAGTCCGACACGATATCTTGATCTAGGATTTGGTAAATTTATCGTTACAAATCCGTGTGGGATTGACTGAGCGCGACTAAAGAAATTTCTCAAGAGATTATAATCCATATCAACGCCGCACCAAGTTTGCCAAATATTTCTAAGAGTATGTGTATCAACTCCGTTGAATACAGCAAGAATATTGCAGTTATCTCTGATCACTTTTGCTATTTAAGTGTACCGTTGAGTGACATATATCACGTCGGTATTTTTATGCCTACCTCTGGAAAATATCCTAGCGGGGTTCTTCTGATTATCAAACATCACATCATCATATACGACTAAATTGTTAATACTTCCATTAATAGCATCAATGTTCGGTGCTTCCTCTATATCGGTTATAAACTCAATAATATCTTCATCAATTTCCAATTTTGCTTTCTCGTTGAAATCCTTTAACACGTATTAACATCGCTGATCGTCTACACTCGGGGCTACTAAATACAATTTGTTACATTTCATCCATCTCGTTATCAAATTAAGTAACAATTGTGTCTTGCCATTTCCAGGTGGTCCGATTATAATCGTTCTAATTGAATTCGGCTACATCACATGGTGTTTAATTGGGTCCCGTCGTCGGGTAGCTGAATAATCAATTAAATTCATGTTATTATAAATATATTATGCATCTTTATTGTGTGAAATGTAAGAAGCGTACTGGCACAGATGACTTTACTACGATTACAACTAGCAATAACAGATCATCACTTTCTGGAAAGTGTGAACAATGCAGTACAAAGAAATTTAGATTTGTTTCTAAGGATTTAAAAAAAAAACGAAGAAGTAATACTGCAGCCAAGTTAGTAAAACTCCCGGGGACACCATGGACGAAATATCCAGGAGAAAAACACCTTCCAGGGTATAGTTATTGTGGACCTGGAACCATACTCGATATGAGACTTGATGATCAAAACCAACCGCGACCGGGTGAATATCCAATAAACGCCATTGATAAAGCGTGTCATGCTCATGATGTTGCTTATAAAACCAGTAATCTGCAACACAGACATATTGCAGATGTGAAATTAATTCACGCGTTGAATTCTATCACTGATAAATCCTTCAAAGAAAAATTGGCTTCATAATTTGTTAAAATTGGCAATGAAGAGTAAATTGATGATGGGTGCCGGTAATTAATAATAACATGGGATCTATTTATTTTTCTCCAAGAGGATACTGGAGGGGTAAATCAGCAATCGGTAAACTCTCTAGCGCAGCTGCGATGAAATATACTACAGCGGCTAATTGGTTTTCCAAACAGGCGATATGGCAGACTTATCTACCGCCGCCTAAACGAATTAACTACTCGCATTTTGATGTGACCGTCCCTAATGAAGTTCATCAGGCCGATATATTATTTCTGCCGCATGATGGTGTTTACAAGTACGCGCTAACCGTAGTTGATGTTGCGAGTCGATACAAACAAGCGAAAATGCTAAAGACAATATCATCAACTGAAGTAGCTTCTGCATTTGAAAGGATTTATCGAAAGGGTCCTCTGCAATGGCCAAATCTATTACAGGTTGATCCTGGCAAGGAATTTCAGGGTGCGGTTCTATCAGCAATGAAGAATCATAATACTGCGTTACGACGAGGACATATTGCACTGCATTGCGATCATGCAATTGTTGAACGATTTAATCGCACTTGCTGATCGGTTTTTTGGATATCAATACGAGAAGGAATTCGTCCAGGAAAAACGATCTCGTGAATGGGTCAAGAGATTACCAGCTGTAATTACCGCGTTGAATAATGAGATTACTCAAACAATTAACATGAAACCTAATAACGTGATTAAAAGGAAGTCTATACCCGTAAAACCGCAAAAAGATTTTTCAAAACAACTAATTCTCCGTAATGTCACTGTAAGATATTTATATGAACCAGGAGAGCTCGAAGACGGCACAAAAAGAGCTACTGATTCTATTTGGAGCGTTACCGTGCTTAAAATATCTAGTATAATACGATCTACGGGTAGACCAGCAATCTATAGATTTGATTCAACTGCTCCTCAGCGAGGATTTACTCGTGAACAACTGCAAGTGATACCCGAGGATACTCAATTACCGCCGTATGGTCTTAACTAGCACCTCTGCATCTGATACATTCAAGACAAGTCAGGATCACATTATCTCTGGTAATACTGCTTTTCTTTCTATCAACGGTAAATTGTCGAGGATCTTTATCTGACCAACACCAACTCATTATACAATTGCAAATCGCGCAGTGATTATCCTGTTGTTGTTTCAGATTAATTATTAGCTCAGCATCAATATCCAATTCTCTGTTATTTTTTTATCCTGTTGTTTATAACCAGATAATTTTGGTCTTATTATATCATCGCTGACATAATCATTGATTGTAGTGTCATTATAATCTAGAACAACTCTTCGAAGCTGATTTATTCTTCGTACTCTGGACACCGCAAGATAAACTAAATTCGACCACTTGATGTGATTATTTACTATCCAAACAATTATATCGGATATAGTTAATCCCTGTGATAAATGTATTGTTGCTGCGTAACCTAGCGTCCACGGGGATTTATCAGCGCGCAATGCATCTTCGACGATGCTGATATCAACCAACACAATATCATTTAACACTAAATTCTGTTTCTCACTTTGTCCTAGAATATCAACTTCGATATTTTGTTTTCGTGTATACAAAGGCCTATAACACAGTGGTATTGGAAGTGTTGCAAATTTTTCTTTATGCAATTCAAATAACTTCATCTGAAGTGTGTCTCTGACTATCTTTCTACTTGCTACTATTAAATCGTTTGGTCTCCACTCCTGCCAGAAATCATTTAATGGTGTTTCCGAAATTATTTCACGCGCTATTTCACACTGAATTATATCCGGCATTAATCTAATTAGTTTTTGAACTCGCGTAACTGTTCATCAAGTGCTCTGTGATCGGTAATAATTTCTTCATAATAGTCTACAAAATTCTTCAGCCCATCATGCGGGGATAATCCGACAAATGGTGGTTGCTGGCCATGATCGCCGCACATTATTACTTTTGTATTCGCTAGCAATAACCAGTCGAGAAATCTTTGTAATACATCTAACGACACTGTGCATATCTCATCCCAAATAATAACTTCAGGAATAAATATCTCACCCATTCGTTCAGGAGTCCCTTCGTCGCCTTTCCATCGAAAGAAACTGTGATGAGTACAAGCATTAATTCCCCGTTGCTTCATCTCTCTGGCGAGTCTGTGGATCGGTGTTAGCACGATCATGTTTGATTTCCCACGAAATAATTCAATCGCACGAGTCGTCTTTCCTGACCCATTACAGCCGTTTAAATAAACTGTTTTATATCTACAAATTGGAACAGATATCTGCGGTGCATTAGATAGTTCTGATATCTGATTATTTTTCAAATATTTATCTTCAATCGTAACATCTGCTGACTTGGAGTAATCATGCAGCATTTCTTTTTTAATTCTCCAAGATCCCCAACTCTCGTCGGAATTTGTGAATTTAGCCACTGCTTCGCTGTGTTTCGCGTTTTTATAAAATGAATCAGTGGCTACTCTAACTGCGGTGTCAGGAAATCTATTTATCATTGAAAATAAATTGATAGAAGCATAAGCCAGCATAGATGCCCTCAAATGTGTATACTGAAGACTGTATCCATCGCTGTAAGTAACAATTGTACCCAATTTGGTTTCATCAGACAAAAGTGTCTTTACGATCGACGTATATATCCTTAGATGTTAGATCCGTGATTATAAAGTCGTATTCAACAATATCTATAATCAACCGCGAAGAATATCTTGTATTGTTGTATTTTCCACCCTGAGTAAATTTTCCGATTATTCTTCTACCGAGTTCTTTTGCGTCTTTATTTCTAACTTCAAATAGCTGTTTGGACCATTTCACGATTTATTCTTCGTCGACATCAGGGAATTGTTTTTTGTTTTCGATGATTAAGCTATCTAGACTATCAGGTTGTGGTAACCAGACTTCAGTTTGCGCTCGATATGATATAATCGCTTCACTGACAATCAACGATATCAACATGCTACAATCAATCATATAGCGTTACAGCACTATTGGCATCCAGTGTTTTCAGATATGTGTCTACCAATCCAAACATAACAGCACGGATGAAGTCCTGTAGCCAATGCAAATGATACCACACGAGCAAATCCAGTTAAATAAAAATCAGGCAGTGGGCCATTAATAGCAACACGAGCCATTTCATGGGTGGGATGTCCAAATCGCTTGAAGTATTTAGCGCATTCTTCGTACCCAAGAAAACTCCCTAGATAACACGCAACCATATCAACCGATAAAATAGTTTTAGGGTAATAGTTTGTATTCCATAATCCACCGTGGTTATATTTCACACAACTTGATTTGATGTCTGCGAGAAATTCAGCTCTTGTTAGTTTCCATGTGTTTCTCTTTCTCGTAAAATGAGCTGCAACCGACGAAATTGTAAAACAGTTTGTTAATAATTGTTCTTCGTGTTCTGTTGAAAAACTACTAGCTAGTTTTTTCATTGCGTCATGGAGGGCTTCAGTGCGGTATAATTCTAATTGGATCTTACAAATTGATCGAATTTGCCCTCCTTGTTTTCATAAATGTGAAGTAACCACACTGACACAGGATCGTTTTTACTCAGCTGGTAAATAAAATCAAATAATTTCTCTTCAGAGAATTCCGTGGAGAACTCTGCGGCTATATATTGTATTATTCGTTTAGCGAAAATATTGTTACTGCAGATGTCCATGCGTGTTCGTTATGATCAATAATTTTGATTGGAGCTCTTCTCGATTTATATTTCGGTTCTTATAATACTTCGCCAGTTATCGTCATTACTGATATTGGGAATTTTAGTATTCGTTCTAACTCTGCCACATTTTGAATTGTTGCCCCGCGTTCCTTTACCGTTAGTCCCCATTCAGTCATATTTTTGCGTCTTAGATCAGTCAATTTGTTTCCACGCAAGGCACTTGTGAAGTGTTCTATTATTCGTTCTGCTACACAATTCAACAATGACAGTTTCATTGGTTTTAATTTTTCAATACTCGGTTTATCATTTAGCGGATATATTCCATAAACAATTGCTGTTACAGGATAAGATCTTTCGTAATACGGTTTGTCAATTCCAGTCAAAATTTCTGGTTTGGAATCTCGACTCAGAGTGACAGTTCTTTTATCCTTCAAGATGGGTTCAAAATTATCTCTGATAATCCAATGTCCTCTGTCTGAACGGATAATGAATTTCATTCTAAAAAAATATCTTTCTCGCTCAAGAGGTGAGATTATCAAGGCTGCTCTTTTGTCGTTCATGGTAGCATCAACACTACCATCAATTCGAAATGTTGACCAACAGTGAGATGCTCCATCGCGATTGAATTCATTAAAACAATCACGAATTTTATCCAACATGGTTCTATCACCTTTTAGATTCTTTGGTGCTATGGAGACTCTATCGAGATTGAATTTAGCATTCTTCCAAGGCGCAATTTTCGATAATTTCTCGAACTCTTTCATATTATAATGAAAAACAAGTATTTAAATAGAGAATTTATTATATAATGAATCATTGCAAATGGCTTATGATTGGATCAGTAACCCCGTGTAACAAATCATGCAGAAAGGAGTTCTGTGGGTATCATATACAAAGCTTTCGTCGAGGGAGCCTTGGTCCGATTCCTTGTATAAGATGTGGGGTAGGGGTGCGATGAAAATCCCAGTTGTGTCTCGGTTGTGGTGGTAAGCGATACAGAGAGTTGAAGCGTTATTATGATAAGAGAGCTAAAAATTCCATCAATGACTCTGACTCTGTCAACAACAAGATCATAAAAATTACTCGAGACTACTTTGAAAGATTCCAAAGTAATACTTCAACCATATAATGAATTAGATAAATAATAGTATAGTCTATAAATGAACCAAGAATTCCGACCTCATCCTGTGATTGCAAATTATGAGGCATCCTGTAATGGTATTGTCAGAACCGTAGACTGAAGAAATCGGTTGGTACTGTGAATAATCAGGGATAATTGATATTTATTGCTGGAGGGAAATACATCTTAATCACAGAATCGCATACGAGTGTTTCCATGGATTGATCAAAGATGGTTTTGTTATTGATCACTTAAATTATATTAAGGCTGATAATTCTTTGAATAATCTACAAGCTGTTACACAGAGTGAGAATATCAAACGAGGAAGAACTGGTGCTTTTAAAACAGTTGCAAGGAGACCTGTAAAATCATTTAATACAGCAACTAACGAAGATATTGTATTCCAGTCTATGAATAAAGCCAGTAGATATTTTGATATTTGTGAACCCTCAGTAGGATGCGTTGCAGAGGGAATTTATCGATCAGCGATTTCAAAAAGGTCTGGATAAAAGATTCAATTTTCTTATGTCTGAATCGTGTTTTATACTATTCTATATAACACCAAGGGAGATAACTCGTACGGGTATGTGTACGGCTTATGAAAGAGTTTCAGATCTCAATAGTGCTTTTTTTTAAACACTGTGTCATCTGAGTTCTGAGTTCAGGATAATCAATTATTTGTTTTTTTGTAAGAAAACGAATAAAATACGCTGTGTTTACAAACAATTGTATTCTTTTCTTTAGTGTTTTTTCAAGTATGCGGTGTTGCTTCAATGTTGTCAATAATCAGTTTTAGTACACGAAAGATATATAGATAACACACCTCTTTCTATATTAATGTCCGCCAATTTGTATTAGTTACATATATAAGCGAAATTTCTCTCTATATGATTGGGCTTTAGCGTCGAGGATCATACATAAACTAATCATACAACCCACAAACTATCCACGGTGTGTGGATACACGTTTAGTATCACAGCCTGGGATTTTATCTAGGTTGTATGATTGATCACGTATGAATGTAGACCCACCCATCAGACATCCATTCATCCATTCATTCATTCATCGTAAATACCATGCCATTGACGTCATTCATTGTGTTCATATCCATTCATTGTATGTATCGTCCAATCATTGTATAAATGTATTGTATTGTATATATGTGAGACGCCCATTCCCCTAAGCATATCTTCTTTGGTTTCTAACCCATTATTTGACGAGTTAGGTCCCTTATGGTGTATAGGCTTTGTGGTATGATTATGGACGTCAAAATAAGTAGTAACGTGGATGTAATTAGCTTTCCATCACATTGGGTAAAACCACAGGGTAATTCAGAATGAATTATCGGCTAAAAGAAACGGTTATAGGGTCAAATCTCAAAGAGAGATTCAACGAGAGAAAAACACTCATTGTATATAACCATCCATCTTGTATATATACCATCCACCATTCATTGTATATACCATAAACAACAGAGAAAAATACTCTCAAAGAAGGAACCCTATGAAAGACACAAAAGCCTAATAAGGGACCCAATGAATGAATAACATCTCATCACGATTTACTGTTTATTTTGAAAAAAAAGATATTTAATGTATTTTTGTATTAGAAATGTATATATATATATATATATATATATATATATATATATATATATATATATATATATATATATATATATATATAATTATATAAAATGAATTCTGAAAATATCAATGAGATCATAGCCGAAATATCAAATCTGAAATTTCAAAAAATACAATTGTCAGATGGCTTAAACTGTGATAGAATCCTCTCTGATTATCAAGATATTGAATTCGTTTCTATAAAAAACAAGCATACGTTTCCTAAAAATACGCATTAATAAAAATAATCCAGAATTCTATCCGTGACTTTCTTATATTCTGTAACGATATATGTGTGTTTGTCCCGTTATTTACCATTGTAGAAAGGGTAAGAAGAGAACTGGGACAACAATATAGGATCAAAATACAGGTCAATTCGAAGATTAGAAATTTACTAGCGTTAATTGAAAAAAATTGAAAACCCCCGCTAGACACCTCTGGTTGTATAACTAACGATTTGACATGTATAGCGCGTTAGTAAAATTCTCGCTATAAATCCTTCACTGCATGGACAGATGTTGCAAAAAACACAATAGACAGGTACAACTGTAAAGGTAATCAATACCGGCTTTGATCAATAAACGCGTTGCTACAAGCAAGTAAATTGCAGATAGTGAAATTGAAAAAATATTTTAGTAAATTGTTTTTTGTTGTTGTCATTTTTGGGTGATTTTCATTAATGTTTGTCTATTTGTTTCATTAATTTGCCTAAATTAGTCGGGTAAAATGGTCGCTTCTCTCTAAATGAATCAATTAGACTCTTTTCCATTTGAGATTTTCGATGACAAAAATCATTGCATTGCACATTAATTGGAAAATTGTTTACGATTTCAATAATGGTAAATGAAGCATTAACTACCATACTAGTGAGAGAGAGATTGCGATTAAAAATTTTTTACCAATCCGCGACTCTGTCAGAAGTAAATTACAAGCTAGACAGTCTTCAGACCGGTTTTTCTGAAGGAAGCGAAAAATTGTTTAGACAAATTACCACAGCAACGAAGGGGGTAATATCAGCCACTGAGGGTGCTATATGGGGGGGATGTTCCCAAGGACGAACCAAGAAAAGAAATCCTCTTATTGATGAACTTAAAAAAATAGCAAGAAGATCTAAACAAAGAAAAAAATCTTTAAAAACACTTCCTGGTGATATAATAACTGCCGCAAGAAAACAAGAACAACCAGAACGACAACTTCAAGAAGAAATAGAACGATTAGGTGATATTGATATTAGCTCCTCGCCTCTTGAACAACAAGAACGAGAACTGCTTGAAGAAATCGAAGAAGAACTTGCTAGCAAACCACCACTTATCGCACCACCTGAACCACTTGAACAACCAAGTAGTATTATTAAAGACCAGGAAGAGGGTGCTATTGCAAGAAAAGAAGAACAAGAAGAACAAAAATATAAAACAGAACAAACAAATTTTGACCCTAAAAAGATATTTAAAAGTGATGTGATAAATGATATTAAAAATTTTATGACTGAAAAGAATTTGCTCAATTTATTGTTAATTCATTTCCAAAGGATCAACGAGAACAATATATGAATGAAGGATATAAAGACGCAATAACTAATAAGAAGACTTGGAGAAAAACATTATATTGTGCAAAAATCGGCAAGTCTCAACTACCACACAATGATAAAGAATTTGAGAAACTTGAAAAGTTGATATCTCAAATAGAAAACCCACCGACACCAGTTGCGCCTTTTGTATCCCATTCCTTCCAGCAAATATCAGAAACTGATTCTGAAAAAGGTGCAACTGGTATTACTAAAAAATCAAGCGGAAAGGGATTTTTTCAGAGCGGTCCAAGTGGGGTATCAGGTAGTGGTCTTATTCATTGTCCTGGTAATATTCTTAGCGATATAGCACGATTAGAAGTTCTCATATCAGGGAAACGAGCTGGAAATAACTCACCGGAAATAACTAATGAAGCAGCTGATATTTGTAGGCGGTTATTTTAAGGTAGCATCATGGATATCAAAATATATCGAGATTTCATTGATGAGTTAGTTGAGCATCATGGTTATCACAGTGACTGAAAATTCTTTGGATGTTTAGTCACTTCATTAGATAAATAACAATTAAATAACATGATCATACACTACAGCCATGATAAATCAACTAGCGTCTATGTAGTTAATTCACGATTTCCTGTTCATAGAGCGTACTATGGGATGGTCTCGGTGATACCATTGCAAGGTTATTTGCAGGAATGGCTCCAAAAGTATCGCCGCTAGCAAAACATTTATCAATGAAAGCCATTGATGTTATTCGTGATAAGGGTATTAGCGTTGTTGGAGATCATGCCCTGCAAAGCATTTTACGCCGCGAAGGATAAACTAACAGCGCTAGTTCGACGGCGAAGGAAACCAGGACCACTACCATCTACACAAGTAATGCTTGCAAGTGTTAGTAAAATAATAAATAACGCAGTAGATCAAAAACTAGCGTCACTGGTAACCAACGACCAAAGCCACATCGAAATATGATGGCGGGAAGTGGCTTAAAAAAACCACGACGTGGTCGTCAACGATCACGACGATGATTTAGATCAACGAATATATAATAAAATGTTCAAAATGTCACCTGATCCAGCGTTTGATATGGACGCCCCAGTGCGCAAGGATGATTCTGTACGCGATTATCAATACTATGCCTATCATGCAATACAACCAAATCTTCGATCAAGAATTGAACTTCAAGTTCATGATACCAGTAAATACTTTCTACCGTGTGAAGCGTTTATCGAAGTAGAAGGAGAACCTGTACAAGGAGATGGTGCAGCATATCAAGCTAATATTCAAGTCGGTTTTGTCAATAATGGTATCACGGCGTTATTCGAGAGTGCAAGATATCTCATCGATGGAAAAGAGATCGAGTCGATAGACCGTGAAGTTGATGTGGCCACAACAATAATTGGGTTAGCAAGATATTCCGTTGATTATACAAGATCGGCGGGCCCTTCTAGGATGTTTGCAAAGGATGGTAAAAATACTGCTGGAGGAAATCAATTTAGTATAAGACGACCTGGAAATAATGCTGATAATGCTAATGCCGATGTTAAGGATATGATTATAAACAACGATCCTGATTTCAATCTAGGAGCCTCAGCACGCATGTCAATGTTAGGAGGAGCTCGTAAATCATTTTCATGCGCTATTCCACTGCATCATATATTTGTATTCTGCAGAAATGTTCGAAAAGTTATCTACGGAGCAAAGCACACAGCAGAGCTTTTGCGAAAGGGTACTGATAATGACGCAATTTGGAGGATTTCAGCAAATCTAGCCCCAGATCATATAGATGATGATGCCGGTAAAGTCGTTTTAACAAAACTATCATTATGGATGCCAGTGTTGACTCCATCAATCACCGCAGAAAAACGATTACTGTCATTTATGGACCAAGGAGGCAAATCATTACTAAGTTTGCTAACAACAACAACAGATGTCGTTCAATCAACTATTAATGGGTTATTTACATGGAACCTGGCATCAAATCAAGCTGTTTCCGCTCCACGTCATATATTTATTGCGTTACAGGATACAGCACGAATTGGATCAGAATTACGCAGCCATATGATATTTGATCGATTAGGTGTTACTGATGTCTCGCTGAGAATAAACGGCCAGCAAGAACCATCTGAAGATATTGCCCGCATGTATCATCGGTTGTTTTCATATATGGCACGTGATCAAAATGTTAATACTGGTTTGCAAATATCACAGTTGGATTTTAAAAATTTATACCTGATCCATTACTGGAACATCTTGATTTAACAAGACAATCTGTCGTTGATATACACTTTAGAGCTACTGTAAACCGCGTTATTATTGGCGCTGGTGATATTGCTAATTATAGAGCGGTTGCTGTCATTCTCAGCGACAAATCAATCCTACTCGAAGGTGTTGGTTGACGAATGAGAGTGATAGATGAGCCAGTGGAGAATCTGTAACAATTAAATCAATCTGTTATTGTATAATGTCATATAGTCATATTAGTGTTGCGTTAACCCCCGGTCAGATTAAAAAATTGCAATCGGAATCAGCTAAAAAATGCGGAACTACAATCACGCTGAAACCCAATCAGATGACTGGTGGGGGGAATGAATTGTCGCTGACGACTCGTCAAGTAAAACACTTCAACAATGCGTTCAAAGATAAAAAGGGCGTTCAGATCACTCGCTCTGCAGCCGCGATAAAAAATATGATAAAATCAGGTAGTATATTTCTGTTGTTAGCTGAGATTTCAGCGTTGATTGCGGCAGCGGCCACAGCGGTGGCTAAAGCGGCGGAGCTAGGAGCCCTTGGTACCGAGGCGGGGATGGCACTAAAGAAACCAACCAGGAAGGAATATAAAAAAGAAGGGAAAGGCTGTAAGACTACCAGGAACCCCGTATTCATGGTCATGGTACAACGTAAAGGGCCTGAGACTAGGACCGGTTTACTAGTTCTAATGTCAAATTTTGATTTACTCGATGCTGCTAAAAAAAACTATCGATTAAAAACTTCAGAGGTGTCTTTATGAAAGATCAATTGCCGGCACAACCAAACAGCGTTGAAATCGGTATTATTAATCTTGATAACAGCACAGAACCTGGAACCAACTGGGTTGCATACGTAATTGATCCGCGTGTGATTGTTCATATGGATTAGCGCCGCCGAAGGAATTTATGCGTTATATACAACAATTAAACACCCCTTATTTGTATTCCATGCTACCAAAACAACAAATGAATGACCCACCAATATGCGGCAACGAAGTATTAAATGTCCTTGACGCTATTTCAACATCTGGAAAACCACCTCATCAGGTCGTTAATGAATATAGCAGCAGCCGCTGGCAACGACGAAGTCGTCAACGAAGAGATTTTAGAGAGAGATTTATTAGAATAACATGATTGATATTTGGGGAAGATCTTTATCAGCGCTGAAGAAACCCGAACCTGATGGCTTTGCAACTGGTGAAATAAAAAAAAAATAATCGAAGATGAAATAGCTGGGATGTTGAACTTAGCAAGTGTTGATCCCAATGAAATAGTTGTATTTCAAGATCGTCAGGGTAAATTGAAAACTAGTAATGTTTCCCTGAATGATATTTTAGTTAAACAAAGCGGCGTAACCGAGAACACCGTTGCTTTATTTTCCAATCAGGGTAAACTCAAACCTGGCGTACTTTTTTCGACGATTACAGATAAATTAAGATCTCTCGATGCAAAACAATTAAAATTTGAACAATCTATTATACATTTTTTGACGATCTACCGGTAACATCACCAAAACTTTCATCGACAAAAACCGACATGGACGATTTAATACAGCTTGATAACGAACATGAAAATCACGTAAAACAATTTATTGCGTTTGGAAGAAATGTCATCGTGCCTTTCTTTGGAACTCCGCCGACCGTCGCAACATCAATCGCGGATATTAAAATATCTCTCGATGAAATAGTCGCGATTAATCGGCAAATAGAAGCTATCAACGCTGATATTAAAACAACCAACGATATTATCAAGGATGATATGCCGAAGATGATAAAAATACTTGAAAAAACAAAAATCCCTCATGAGAGAACCAACAACGTAGTATACACAATTCAACACGGATCATGTGCGTGGACACCCACAAACAACATATTAAATATCACTGCGGCCATCAAAGGTATTTATCGATTAACACTAGTGACACCGACTCAATTTAATATATCATCGTCGAGTTTATATGGGGTCAACAATATGATATCAACGATCATTGACAAAGATACAACTGAACAGTTCACGATAACATCTACTGATAAAAATCTGGCTAGGGTTTCAGTAACATGGTATGCGGAATTCGTAGTGCATTTAAGTAAACAACTAAATTGAAATCGTAAAAGATTTGAAAATAACATGTCATCATTATCAATGTCACAACACTATCGCTATGATCAGGTTAGAGAATTTCAAACTAAACTCAAAACACTCACTGTGGAGTATCAAACAAAAATAAAAAATACCGACGAAGAATTACCGCAGTTGATGTTACCGTGTACTCGGTGGGCGGTGTAATCACCGGAGCTGGTATAATACTATCCTCGGTGACAATGATTGCTCCGATAGCTGTTCCAAATTTGTATATCAGCGGTGACAACAATCGCGGAAATTATTTCGATTATAACAAAAAAATATCATCATGCAGCCAGCTTAAACTGCAAGATTACGTAGTTAAATTTCATGTTGTGTCAACTGCGTACTCGCAATTATCCTCGATGATATCATTGTCGCTCGATAACACATTAATATCAGATAGTGAGTTTTCAGCGATGGTTCAATTGTATGATTCCGCGATATCGAAATTAGAGCAGAACAAAAATAATAACAATGACAACACCGCAAGAACTACTTCAACAAATAGTAGAGAACACAAACCCGGTGAAAACAAACATGATCTCAATAACATCAACTATATCAGATCGGTAACATTTGGCGGTCAACAGCCGAATAATTCCTTGGCATTTGCGAGTAAGAATAAAGAGGACAGGACGCCTGACTGGAAAGTTGTTTCGTTACCATCAGGGTCCTACCAAATCGAACAAATCAATGCTGAATTACAACGCAGAATAAAATCCATTACTGAAAAAGAATCGAAAATCGCAATAACGGTTCATGAACCAACACTATCATCCGCGATTGAGATAAACTCGCCCAGTTATATCGTAGATATTTATCAGAGTTCTATAAGAACTATACTGGGATGGCCTGAAATCCCACCTCGACAGGAACTAGTTAATCCTGAACCACAAAAATTAGATTATATTACCGACAAGATAAAACCCGATTATCCAGTAAAAAGCTATAACGAATACAAAAAGTTGAATTTGTTCACTGAAATGATAGACGACCTCAACCGAAGATATTACGCAACTCGACAGGATAAAATCACTGAAAATTTCACAGCAATGAATAATGATTGTTCGCTATTGTTAATATCTCTTAAATCCGGCACTCTCACCCGAGATGAATTGATCAGCGTCGTAGAAACATGTAACAAAATCATCAATTTCATTCACAAATTATTCAAGAGGTATTAGGTGACATTAATTCTAAAACGAGAACAGAGTTTGCGACAGTATATAATATACGCGTAGAATATATTCCCACGCTCAAACTACACGGATATAATATCTCAAACCTACAAAAATCTCTTAATGATGCTATCGATGAAGGTTTCAAAGAAATCCATGATGCATGGAAGAAAATACCACAACCACAAACAATAATTCTCAAATATAATAACGACCCAGACGGTGGTGGTAGGCATATTGCTCCTCAAAATGTGAACATATCCTCGGTGATAGCATTGAATTTAGTATGTGATGTTATCGAAGGAAGCTATCAAATCAATCTCGAGCGATCAAATCAAGCTCAACAAGGATATATTCTATATTCATTTGCACCAACCGCACCTCCAGGGTTTCTAATCATTGAGGATCCAATTAATCCAGTCTATATGCGATGTCGTAATAATTCATTAACAAGAATTAATTTCAGACACACTGATCAGTCCAATAATCTGATTGATTTACGATGTGAGGTTTTACAAATTAGTCTGTTTGTAAAGTCCTAAGGACTTTCAATGTAGCGATTTTCATCGTAAAGAATTGTTAACCCATAGCAGCAGAGGTGGGTTCCAACAACATTGGCGTTCTTTTTTCTGCCAAATGGACCCTTACGAGGAAGCCTTAGTTTGCCAAATCGACCCTTCTACTAAGTATTACGAGGAGGAAGCCTTAGCTTTCGGAATCGACCCTTCTATAAAACATTTACGAGGAGAAAGCCTCGTGGACGCCTATAAAGTTGGTCTGTTCCCCCTCCCCCCATCTGCTGTTTTAGGGAATCAGTTTAAGAATCCTTAGGCTTTACTTCCTTTGAACTGTTTTTGGACACACTGTGCGTAGACCATTGAAATCGTTGGGAAAGAAATTTCTCTTTATCGAAAACACTCTATTAATCTTCTCGATTAAGTTTCCAACTTTAAGTATTCGACCACTTACAAGTGACAGAAGATTAGTAGATATTAAATGGTCGCCAGGCACTCCCTGAAAATGTTCACAGTATGTGGTCATATATGTACGGAATCGAGACACTGTTTGACCAATTTCCCAAGAATAAAACATACATACATTGACAAAGTGTTACATTTCATTACAGCATTTGGGATTGCTCATGCTATTTTATGTCGATATATATTTTCATGCACGTTGTTGGTGCTGCTGTAGTTTGTGGTTATTGCTTGAATGTTGTGATTCTTTCAGTAAAGACTCATCTATGGAAAATACCTAACATTCATAACTGTACCTGTTTTAATTTAAATACTAATAGCCTACTAATGCAACTTTATTGAGCAGAACTGATTGGATATTTCCATGTGTGGTTGACCCAAACCTAATTTCTCGTGGGTCGGTGATTCTTTCTAGCGGGTTTTCCTTGGTTTTTCCTCCACCAATAATACTGGCTGCCATGTACAGCCTATCGTGAACTGAAAATTGGCGTCAACCTCTACAACAACAACTACAACAACAAATTCAGTAAAATATTTTCGGGGTGTCTATACAGCATGACCTTGTGTTGATGGCGACACATGGTTTCGGCATCGTTAACATTGAATTGTCAATAGGACCTAGCATTCATTAATGTTTTTTCTTCAAAATTATTTGTATTTTGACTCGTATGGACTTGAATCACCATTTGATGTTGTCGATTATAAAAAGGGGTGATGGTATACATAAATGCAAACCTTGCATCAGAGTTGCCCGCACTACTGTGAGTATTAAGCTCATGAGTCGAAATTTGGGGAATAAAAATCAAAGATGGAGAACAACAAACTAACGTTGTAACCTCAGCAAATATCTCACTTATGTTCTTTCCTGGTGTAAGTGGCTTTGATTGACTTATATCGAACTTGATAAAGTTGCGAGAGCATGGAGCATACTTGTTCATCATAGCTGGTATGGAATGTGGGAATGTTGATTAACATATTAAAGGTATCTGTCACCCATATAACGTATCGATAAACCCGGAAATATCATACTTGTTTTCCACATATGCAACAGTAAGAAAATCAGTTACAGTAAATATATTTCAGTTTAAAGCACTAGTTTTATCCTAACAGGTCCTTAACGATCTTTGGAATTTTTGTTTTAAGTCTAGGTTTTGTCATAATATATTCGTTATGGATTCTGATCGAGATTGCCGAATTTACCGACAAGGTGTTGGATACAAATGATTCTTACAATGATGGTAATTTTTTTCCACATTTCTACGAATATCTGCTTCAACCAAGTAAAATAATACCTATGGGACCACCTTGATTGCGAAGGCCAGCTCATCATTATCGCATTTAAACATGACAACACACGATCGGTCACGAACTACTAGGCAAATAATCACCCCATGCTTGTTTGGTGAACAATGAAGAAGAATTCAACGCTAAAAGTAGTCAGTTTACATTATTCAATTCGATTCACATAAAACAAAAGTGTCTCGACTTCTATTTAGCAAAGTCACACTTATCCAGTCAACACTTATTATACGACAATGATGGAAGAAATGTTTTAAACAATATGCACGGCTGCAACAAGTATATTTTGTAATGATCCTGATACCAAACAAATATAACACAGAGTTGTTGAAAACTTACATGTTCTTCAAAATAATTTTTCATATAATTGTACGACAGTTGTGTTAATAAACAATTG
Organism: Unio pictorum; assembly: GCA_030141615.1. Taxonomy (NCBI): domain Eukaryota; kingdom Metazoa; phylum Mollusca; class Bivalvia; order Unionida; family Unionidae; genus Unio; species Unio pictorum. The sequence goes on along the minus strand of JARLTB010000248.1, from coordinate 2,832,973 downwards.
GTTTTAAGTGCGTGTGGGTATTAAACATTATACATTGAGTCTAGACTGCTCTGTCAGTCATAAAATTGTATGACACGGTTGTGTTAATAATAGGGAAAATATGATGGAATTTCATTGTTACGGACGTGACAAGTAATCAAAGCTGAACAACAAACGCGTGATGAAATCACAAATTAAACTGCACGCATTGTGAATTATAAACATATGTATTTAGTTGCAGACGTTATTAGTCGTCTTTTTGTGGAAACAAATACTAGCTCTGGCTTGGCTATAGGAACACTCACAGAAGCCGTCATAAGTGCACTAACCGCAATATTATCGGGACACTATCGATGGAAATATGTGTATATGGCTACGCAAACAAACTAAGTTTGATACCATTACATTAACAATTCAATGCAGAACAGCTTGTCGAGGAACAAAGAAGTGTCAACACAATAATAGAACTGCATATCGATGATATACTAATTATCATGACTGAGTTCAAGATAGTGCTGTCGAATATATAAAATCACCGACCAATCCGAATACAAAAAGGAGCCACACTAAGAACTTACAATCAATAAAGTTCGAGTAAACTAATCTTCACGTTCGTGTATGAGTAGTGATCCGCTGGTTGCACATTGCATTGTTCTATCTTTCCATGTCATGTGACATACGTTGGAACCCTAAAGGACAGGAGACGGCTAAACCCACATAGTGTTATTATTCACCTACTTACTTGTTGCCTAGTGTTTTCTTGAACGCATCCACGGAGCAGTTAGAGAACATCCAGGGATTTCTCGAGTAGGGCTTGGTTTTGTCATATCCAACTTCTGGCACATTGGGAGACATAATAAACAAATCCTCAGCCTTACAAGCTATTGCGTTCCCCTCGCCGTCGTGCTCAGCTCCAAGACTAGAAATATGATTACCATAATGCACATGACTAGACGATAGATACAGTTCAGTTTTGAACTTTGACTGATTTCTTACATAGCGTGGCGAGAATCAATTAGCTAGTTCCTAATATAAAGTGCAGCAAATAACGCAATAATGTTTCTACTACACAGGTCACCAAGTACGAAAAGGTTGTTTCATCATACTGATTCAGACCGTATCTACACACATTTATGCAAACAAATGTATTCCAGGACTTTAAACATATGAAGCATAATACAATGAATTGACGACAAAATCATTATCAGTTGCTATTAGAAAGCCTAAAGTTAGAAAGTGTCAAACAGAGCAGTTGCCGTCAATTTTAATCAGCAATGTTGTGTAGTAAAATAAGCTTGTATTATCCTGGAGGTCATATCAATGAAAGAATTCTGAATGTTTTTAGTCCAGAGTTCTTAATCTTTAGCCTTTATGACAACAGTGTGTACAACAATAACGTCTAATATGAAGTTACATTCCTGTATAGCAAAACAGAAATGGACAGTTGACCAATCTAATGATTCTGCTGGGTCAGAATATTCTACGTATTATATTTTCGTTCTTCCATATTCATGGTCTATTATGAGGTATTGTTAAGTTAATTGTGTTACCTAAGCTATATCACAATGTCAGCAACACGTATATGTTAGAAAAATCACTTGAGTATAACAATGAAAATATAAGTAATACGAAATAGGTGGAGGAATGTTCTCATGACAGAAAAGTCAGTTAATTAATTAACTTGTGAAGTATTCTTTTATTAAGGACCCGAAATATGATGTGGTCTGGTTGGTGAGTTATATGAATTAAGTTACACTCTAAAGGAAACTGTGGTTTACACTGTATTCTGGTGCTTGAGACATATGAAGCCAAAACAACCACAATGAGACAATTAATCATGGTTGAACACGTGACAATGGATCCAGATGTGTTACACGTGTGGATTTAAATACGGGAGGGTAAAGGGTCAACTTACCTGTGCCCAAGTTCGTGTGCTGCTGTGGTCATTGTGAAAAAATATTCACGTGTCTCGACGACCGACACTTTGTAAAGCTTGTCACATACTAATCCAGGGTAGGATAGACCTCAAGAAGAAAAAGAACAGAGACTAAATAACATAATGACATTTATAAACTTTTGAAGAATAAATAAGATAATGACATTCATAAACGTTTTAAGAATAAATAAGATAATGACATTCATAAACGTTTTAAGAATAAATAAGATAATGGCATTCATAAACGTTTAAAGAATAAATAACATAATGATATTCATAAACAGTTTAAGAATAAATATCATAATGACAAAAGTTTTTAAACTATTTCCACCTAAGTTTTTTTCTGGTAATTAGCAATTCCAGTTCATCCCTGCTGTTACATGTCACAATGTAAATTCTGGTACAGAGGTAGTTAATTTGCACAAGTTACATTCCTGTATCGATTCATATCATCATATATCAAGCATTGAATTTCGCGAGGTATATCATAGACTGCAGTCATAGCAATATGTACACTGTAGGTTAGTTCACAAGGTATATTCTGGTGATCAACATTCTTTTAAAGGGTACAGTTTGATTCTAAAATATATCTGATTTCCAATCAGTTTTGGAATTCATTGGGATATTGTGAAAATGATTAACCCCTTTGTTTCATGATGTCTTACTTTCGTCGTTCTTCATCACTTTCCGTTGAGAAAGCTATTGTATTGGTTGATGTTTCTGTTCTTTTTCCTAGAGAACCTATAACATTTACGATCTTATTAGAAACGAAAACTGTCAGATGAAAAGGCATCTGCCTAGCTTTAAAAAGTCAATTTTGTCCAGTGAATAATATTTAGTTTCAAATATTCAGTTTTAGAGAAGAAATACATCATATATTACATTTAGTCTGGATTTAATGATATGTAATCTTTTTTTCCCTGTTCTTGCCGTTATCAAATGTAAGGTGCTGACTTCTTACATATTCTTCATAACAACTATGATCAATTCGCTGCGTTTTATACCTATTGAATTGTTATTTTGTGCTTAAACCTTTGCATACCTTATTGTATATTTCTGGCATACACTAGTCTCCTAGTCATACTCATAAGTGTATCTGCCTTATATAATATTGTGTACTGATTTTCGAGTTCAAGGTCTAAGCTTTGTTAAAATTGTGACGGTTCTACGAGCGAACATGTGACCGACATCCATGTCAAATTATTGCGTTTTACGTTTTAATACAAGATTGTGGTAAATATAATCATGCATTGCTATCTTTAAATCAGTCTATGGAATAATTTTTAGATGCTTTCAATTGGAATTAAAGATAATTTTTTATTAAACAAGTATTCATTATAGAGGCAAATATTTTCATTAACCTTTGGTTTAAATCTCTCTTGGGCTTATTGTGACTTAGTCCAAAGATATTTTGGATTGTATCATTTTGATACACTAAGACCGTAGGTATATCTACCTATTCAAGACCATTGGTACATCAGCACGTTTAATGTTGGAATTCATGCTGACCATTCTACATATTACTAAAACTTGTAAACACTAATGAATAGCTGATTGCAATGGACAGACATGCACCAAAAGTAAAAACACTATACAGATGCTCATAACAGTTACACGACCTTCTCTCCCGACTCATTGCATAATTTAGTCCCAATTTGCCTTGATACGAAGTAAACGTATTCTCCTGCATACCTATTGATCTTTCTCTCTAGCGAAAACCTGTATATAATGCCTACCTGTAAATAAACTCTTTGCCCATCTCATTCATTGACTATAAAAGTTTAATTTATTTTGTCAACGTTAAACGTCATTTTAGCTGAGTGACATTATGAATATTCGTTATCAAGTGTCTTAAACATGTCGATGATGTCATGCTCATACCCAAATGCGGTAATATATTATATCACGTGACATGTGGTGATCAATCACATGAAGCATGATATCAATGAAAGAAACCAATAGATTACGCTATACATAAAACCTCCCTAGTTAAGACCAACGAATTTAAAGACGCGATTTCGCATTAAAGAATCTCAAATATTAATATGCTGTACAGTGTACATTTTTGTGCAAACGTTAGTGAAAAATATCTCCGGATAATTAAGAGTCGTAAATGCCATTTTGCGGAGAAGGAGAGTAGTAGTTTTAAAAGAATATATGCTACAAAACGTACAAGGATGACATCAGCAGGATATGTTTGTTTGTTAGTTTGTTTGATTTTTAACTTAGCTGTAACAATTTTTTAGTCATACCGCTACGATGTCTGCAATGAGGCAGTTTATAGTGATGGGGCATCATGCTGCAGACATGTAGCATGATGTCCCACCAAGTCAAACTATCCTGACACCAGCCCGACCAGTCCTAAGTTATAACACTAACCTCTTAATGCTGAGCGTCAAGCGAGGCAGCTGTTAGTACCATTTTTGTAAATCTTTGGTATGACTCGGCCGGGGATCGAACCCACGATGTCCTGCTTCCGCGCGGGACGCTCTAACCACTAGGCAACAGGAGGGGTATAAATTGCATGATATGAAACTAGAACTATTTTTCACATGTTATATTTTCTGAATCGGCTTCCTATCAAATAAGTTGGCAATTAGTGTACCCTGTATTCAGTTGATACTGATTATAAAATATGAAATCTGACTTTGTTGCATATTATACGTTTCAACATATTTTATGAAAACATTGTAATGGCAAATTAATTAGGATCAGAGACGGAACGAGTTTACTTACCTGTAATGTCAGTTTTATTGAGCGAACCATCATACAGATCAAATCTAGAAATAAAATTAGACATGATGTGTATCTGTAAATTATTCTATTTTGACTACTCGTACAATATTTTATTTGTTGTACTTGTACAGTATACTATTTGGTGTACATGCGCATTATGCTTTTTGTTGTACTGGTGCAATATGTTGTTTAGTGTACTTGCACAATATTGTATCTGTCGTACGTGTACAATATGATGATTGATCTACCTTTGTAATATCCAACATCCAATTTTAAGTATTTTTACAATATCCTATTTGATGTACTTGCACAATATGCTATTTGATGTACTTTTACAATATTATATTTGGTGAACTTTTACGATTTTTTTCATTTGATGTACTTGCACAATATACGATTTGCTGTAATTGTTCGATATGTTATTTGGTGTATTTTTCTATTAGGCTAATGAGTAAGGTTTTAGGATTGAAATATTGCACGATCAGGTGAGTGTAAAATATCCATATGACAAAACGAGTTTATAATTTCCTCATAAGGATGCAGTAACCTTTTCATTATATGCTCATTTTCCTATTCTACGTAAGGCTTAATTATATAAACAAAGTACATTGCAAGAAACAATGTAACGGAACATGTGACGTTATTCGAAACTGAGTACACACGGGCAGATTAATCATAACATAATAATAACATTAACAACGCTAGACATAACTTTTAAGAGAAAAAAACTTTTCGTCTACTATATATACTAATATGTTCATCATTAATTTTAAAGAGTAATTGATTATAGTAAATCCCTTAATATATAGAAGGTGTATATTTAAAATCTTTTGATTATGGAAGTGAATAGTTCATAGTTAATCCGTATTGCAAGAGTATTCGGTACGCAAATCAGGCTAATGCCGCTTTTAATCGTTGTGCTGTAGATGTGTACATTTAGTTATACCCGCTTTACATATACTTACTTTGTAAAGAGCACCATTTGGTCGCTGATGTCACCGAAGACACCAGTCCAGGCTGCAAGATCGTCAAGATACTTGTTAACATCAATATAACGTCTACCTTCACTTTCCGTCACCTCGGACATGTTGTGTCTGAAGTCGTGAATCGTCTTTAAACAAAATAGGAACCAATTAAAACATCCCAATAACTATGAAACAGAAGTTTCTTTCTACAAGCAAGATTGGCAGCAAGTAAGAAACGATGTAGCAATTAGATTGATCTCTTACTAATTTAGTGTTACAATCAGCATGAGGAAGCAAGTGCCATGCTGTCTGGTGTTTATTTCATGTGGGGTTTCTTTTTTGGAGGGGTAGTGAGAGGGTGGCAGTATTTATTTCATTAGTACATATATAATTGTATATCTGGAGATATTGTACAGTTTGGTATATATAATGTGGTTATAGACTTAACCAGTAAAACACAATTGAACACAGCAGAAACAAGGACGGTGAGAGAGACAGTAATAGAGAGAAATAGAGAGCGAGGGATGATGAAAGAGACTGAATGCTGAGCAGTACAGTTTTTCGTTTTCATCTTTACCATTATACATCAGTAACTAGTCAGGAAATAATATGTTAGTTTAAGAGTTACACTTTGAACATAAACATTGGTCACTATCAAGAACATGTACGAGTTCGTAAAATGTCTTACCTTGAAAATGTAAAATTCCCGAATGGTGATTTTGATTGCTATGCTAGGATCCTCTATGTTTTTGTAGATCATGTTTGCCTATGACAAAATACAACAACGTTTTGACGATTGATTATAATGTGCATGTTTGATATTAGATTTGAAGTTTCTTCTTTTTTAAGTATTCAAGGGAAACATGTTTAGAAAGGAAGTCGGATAAAAGCTGCGACCGTAAATGATGTTTCATAGCAACTACATTTATAAACAGGACCGTTTATGTATTTCAAGCGAGTTTCATCAAAATTACTAGGTAAATTTCTAGATTTAGGAGATACAATTTATATATATATATATATATATATATATATATATATATTTATATTTATATATATATATATATATATATATATATATATATATATATATATATATATATATATATATATATATATATATATATATATATATATATATATATTTCGTCAGCCAAGTTTGATCACATATCTTTGCATTCCGCTAATTGTTATTTTGTTTATTAATTTTATTGTGTATGTTTGTGTTTTATTGTTAATCTTATTATTTTATACCGTAACAAAATAGAGTATACAAAGTAATGGACTTTGAATGTGGTCAATAGTTAAAAATATATTACTTACGCCGTTAATAACGTGTGAGAAAAATTCTCTTATCTTTTTTACCACGTCAGGAGAATCTATTGTGCTCTGACTGCTTGAAAACAGAGATGAATAGCTGAAAGTGCACACACACAAATACGTTTTTATGCGCAAATGGGTTCCAATAAATTAAACTAAAAATATATAATCCTTTTCTTACTACACACTATTCATTAATCACAAAAACAACAACAACAGAACAAAAACAAACATAATCGCAAAGAGTTCAAAAGATAGAAAATCGCCAAAGTCGAGAGGAAAGAAATATCGCATGCACATATTAACACGGGCAATGGACCGTCGCTAGAACCTGAGAGCTCAACTCATTTTGCATTCAGTACAACATCGTTACATGGATTTTCCAAAGAGATTACATTTTACAGTTGCTTGTAGGGCAACATTTTTATATTTCCGCTTCCATCGCTACAATAACGTTCTTGTTAAATGATAACGAAAATAAGTGTCTGGTTTTCAGTTTCGTTTATAATCGGATACAACATATCAATTAATCTGGTCTCATATCTAGATGTCATCGATAACTATAAGTACTGGTACATAAGTATCGATTTCGATATATGTAGACAGAAGAATGGATGTAGCTATGTAAATAGTGAAGTGGAGAGAGAGAGAGAGAGACAGAGAGAGAGACAGAGAGAGAGAGAGAGAGAGAGAGAGAGAGAGAGAGAGAGAGAGAGAGAATTAGCGTCAAGTTGTAACGTACAAAAGAGAGTATAAAGATAGATGTTTAGATGTACCGACTGAGTAATACATTCATACACACACGCACGCACTCACGCGCGCACACACACGCACGCACGCACGCACGCACGCACGCACGCACACACACACACACACACACACACACACACACACACACACACACACACACACACACACACACACACACACACACACACACACACACACATACATACATACATACATACATACATACATACATACATACATACATACATACATACATACTACATACATACATACATGCATATATTTGATTGTATTCTTAGATAATACTTACAAGTCCCATACTCCTGAATCTAACAGTACAGCCATTTCAACATAGTATTTGTCCTTCGAAGTACCGTTGACTGGAATTTTAAACCAAACAACATTACATTTGCATGGTTTTAGCCTTTGATTGCTACCATTAACAGAAGATGTATCTTTCCTGAATTCTTAATACAGAATACATTGACGTTATTTTATCCAAATTATCTTCCATGTAAAATGCTATATACTTGGGCCATATTCTCTGTGCGAACGTAGTACTCAAAAATATTAAATGGAAATAACAGGCCATAATTGAATTTTGAATTTAATTTGCCATTCTCATTCAGAGTTATCATGCGTTACTCATGTTTGGCGAAATCGTACCATCCTTCATCTTTTTTCCACAATAACTGTTCTCACCTTCAGTGTTTAAATCTGATACATTTCTAGATGTCATGGGAAAACGTGTGTGTTTGACGTGTTTCTGGGGGAAGCGTATGAGATCTCTAAGTCCTTGTTTCACTTTTTTCTCACTGACGTTTGCGGCATCTGCAATATGAGATTTTCTTTATCAAAATTAAATATTTCGAGGACATTTGAGTTGGGCTTGTAAGTCTCAAGTGACTTCTATATTTGAAATTAAAACAAGTTCGCATAATACATGTAACCATATGTTATTCGTAATAGAAAAACATGCTTAATCACACTGATACGATTTTGTGTTCATCTCTTTGTCACGGAATTGTATAAACCGTTTTTATTTTTTTGTTACATTCGTCTACTGGTTGATGGCGTACAACGATATCTGAAGATGATTAATGTATATTGTGTCGTGTGTCAAAATAGTGAGTTCGGACCATCCTATGTGCAAAGTGTTGTTGATGGGATGTACTGAATGCCTTCAAATTCAAAGACAATATCTGCTCATAAATACATTACCGCATGTAAATCACTTTATAGTACAGATTATCTTGTCAGTCAGGTGACTACTATGAGGATTGCACTTCTCTCTCCAGCTGTAGAGGTACGCAAATTTATTCATTTATTGTATATAATATATCACTTTTAGAAAACGTTTAGTACAGTAAGGTCCTTATCGAGCGCGAGTACAATATCTATATTGTTATCTAGCAGAGTAAACCATATACATCTTTTCATGGTTTAGTCACTTAATCTTTCGCCATTCGTGTTTGTATTTTTCAGAGTAATTTGTTTGAATTTTGCTTTATTATATTTGTGCGATGTTATATTAATTAATACAATACTTGTATTAAATATACACGCATGTATTCATAATTTACGTACTCATTCAAGTCGTTCATTACTAAACATTGTACGTATATCATCGTCAAAAGTGTTCTGCTGTGTTCTTTTGTGATTCTGAAACATTTCACCCGGTAATCTTGTTACAATAGACTTTACTTTAACGCAAGAGAAATAAAATATCATTACACCGTAGTGACAACAATAGTCATCATACTGGAACAGCAATACATAAGAAACCACGGAGAGAAAAACAAAACACAAAACACGACACAACAAAAACATCAAAACATTATTCATAAAATGTAAAAATCACACCTCGACCAAGTATTACTGTGCTTTCCGCATTACAATTTAACTTCGTGCCTATGCAGTAAAAGATAACTAAAATTAATGAACATTCGCTTCTTCAAAAATTATTAGCTCTTGCAAAACATTGACATTGACTAAACTACCTTTTTGAATATTTGCTTGATGACGACGGACATATCGTATGCCACGATAATCCGGAATATAAAACGTGTCTCTGGATTTGATGGCTGTCTCAGCAGGTCGAAGATCGTAATTTGTACCGTCCATTCGTATGTTCCCATTCTAAATGAAGGCATAAAAGAGTATATATATATATATATATATATATATATATATATATATATATATATATATATATATATATATATATATATATATATATATATATATATATAGATAGATAGATAGATAGATAGATAGATAGATAGATAGATAGATAGATAGATAGACAGATAGACAGATAGATAGATAGATAGATAGATAGATAGATAGATAGATAGATAGATAGTGCGCCAGACGCTACATCATACCTTTTAAATTTGACGTCGAATATAAACTGTATAATTCGATAAAAAACCATATTTAAAAACATATTTTTCTCATAAAATTTTACATTAACGAAGAACTGTCCATCCAAGTCATACTATCACTTGACATTTACAACGAAATGTTTCAACGATGCTTCTGCAATGAATATTCATGTACGTTGTCACATACTTTGTTCTCTTAGCCAAGGCAAGGCTACACATATATTTCGAGTTATTTTAAATAGTTTTCAAAGATTCGAAGAATAAGTGTATCGATTCTACCTACCATGGGCATTCACCAAAGATGAAGTAGCGGATTAAGTAGAAAACAAGTCGCATTCCTTGTATTGAGTATGTGTGTAAATATAGGAGCAGACAATTGTACTAAATCTATACTATATTGGTCTTTCATGATTCAGGATCATGTGTGCGGATGTTTGCAATAATTGCTCTGGACGAATGCTGTGTTTAAATAAATATTTGTGAGTGGTTAATAAGACGCCAAACACATTCAACATATATTTTTTCCCCTATAATTCAAAATGAAAATTCTAAGGATACTTGCAGCAAACTAAAGTGCCAAAAATCCTGATGTTCACTCACAAATCCAAAAATAGAAATGCTCAAAATGAATTCCAGTACTATTCTATGTCGTTGTGTAAAAACGTCTTGAATATCCTGATGTACCATAATGATACACTTCGTAATGTCTTTGAATTAGTTCTTAATAACCCAGAATTAGTGATGTAGTCCAAAATGAGAACTTTTTAAATTCCAATCAATATGTTATATAAATACCTGCACTCAGATCATATTTACAAACAACTATAAACTCTGATAATAGATTCACAAAACCTTATATTAAATTGGAATACAGTTCATTATAACTGATATTAAATAAAAACTTGACATTTTTGGTCAAACCTCTTTAAATACAAGCTTCGAAGTAAAAGATTCCGTACGAAACAAAGAAAAACATTCTGGTAAAGAAAGTTAGGTCTTGAAACATGACATAGGTCAATTAGGCACAATCTCCATTTTACACTATCCTCAATCATAGACAAAAATGTATAAGTAGACAAATCGAGCTTTTCAATGTAATTTTATCAACCGGCTGTATGGATCTAAACGTTCTCAGTTTTCAAATGATTATACTTAACTTTATTTTCCTTGTCACAGACGCCGATTGTCATATGTCTCTGAATATCATAAAAATGTCGCAACACTTTTGTAAAGCTACTTTCTCGGGTTACATTCATCACAGTCCATTTAGTCTGCAAGGAACTTATACTGTCCTAATCGTTTTTCAATTTTTTTTTAATTAACCTTCAAGTTATTTCCAGGTAACAGTCATCTTATTGAACATTGAACTGACTGTTACTAACGTTTTAGTGAAATTACGTCCGGTTTTCATTTGTTCAAATTAATTAATGTCGAAACGTTAAGACATAAACTCACTAAAGTAACACAGTAGTTTATAAGCATTGTTTTACGATCAATCTTTAATGCATTTAATTTAATAATTGGGAAAACGTTCTGATGAATAATCGTAGTCATATTATAATTATATCTGATCACGACATCTACGCAGATCGAGAAATTCCAAACATTTCATGTGGTTCGTCATTATTTATGAATATTTTATCCATCACGATATTGGACAAATGTATGAGAGTCATTTTTGTACAATATAAAAGTTTAATATCTATCTCCAGACATCAGTTATGATGTTTTCACTGATCGTACTGACGTCACTATCTCACGCAAATACTAAACATCCTAATCCATTCAGACGGTGCTTTGGGGGATCCGTTAGAATAATTTAAATGGGGGATTATGGTTGTGCAGAAGCATATAAAAGTTTCACAAAGAACATAACGTTAAATATGAGATTGAGAGGAAATTTTAAAAATGCGGGTATCAACCAACACCACCACCACCACCACACCCAAACTAGCAGTTAAACATTACGTAATACAAATTAATGATCACTCATAAATTCGACATTGGTGAGACTGTTTGTTATCTGTTCCTTCTGTTCAGATTAAGAATAAAACATTGTGTTATAACGAAATCGGTAAATACGGTAACATAATATTTAATATAAGGCTAATCCAACCAAAATATTGCCGTTCAACTCAATAGCTACTAATAAAGGAATCTTATCTTACAGTTTTAGAAAATCGTACTGTTACCGAGAGTCATCATATGATGTAAATCTAATGCGTGCGAATTATAATAAATGGATGTTGATTATTTAGAATGACATTTGGAATTGAAAAGACATGATCAAGTAGAAAAAAATGTAAATAGTTTGTTTGTTAATCAAGTTGAATTTATAAATTCTATTGGTGCATCTGACATTACAAAATGGCACTATTAAAGAAAATACAACAACTATAATTATTACATTTTAAAAGACATTAACGATTTTATTGAAGAAACAAGTACAGCTGAAAAGCTATATTAAGTAGTAAATTCGACAATGATGAATGTATACGAGAAAGGTATATAAGTAACTTATAGAAGTGCACACAAACGTGCACAAAAAATAATAACACAATTGTGTCTAAAGTTAAATAAAAGTTAATATATATATATATGTTTATCGCTCCTGGTAAAGAAATATATATTATCAATTGATTTTTTTTACAAATTGTGTTACCCGCGGCAAAGGTGGCCACTAGTTTTGCATAACAATTGACGATTACAACAAAGTTATTGTTTTATAGAAACACTGTCAAAGGAAAATGTCTTGGGGTTTGGGTAAAATATTTGACGACCAGTATATGCTAGGCTGATTATTAGAGTTTAGGGGTGAAACAAAGAAGTTTACTGTAATGATTTTCACTAGATTATTGTTGTGTACTAATTCATTCCTCTAAGTACTCTAAAATATCTTTTTCTGTCATATGACGATTTCTGTAAACACGGTTTTCGCGCCTTGTCCCCAGCCTCGTAATAGATCAAAGAAATTGGGTTTAATATATGTTAAACGCAATCACTCATTCTGCTTGCTAGTTTTGCACAAAAAGGTTATTCTGACAGTAGCACCAAAATTCCACCACTAAGTCGTAGCTGTTCGTTATTTCTTCAATTAACGGAGAAATTTTTAATTATATTATATTATATCATCTTCACTGTTGCTCGTATTCAGTGAATAAATTATACATTTTGGTAATTGTTTGTAATGTCCATTATCATTTAACATAACTGCAATTAAAACACAAAGATTATTGTTTACATGAATAATGTCCATTAACATTTAATATAGCTACAATCAAAACACAAAGATTATTGTTAACATGAATAATGTCCATTAACATTTAATATAACTACTATTGACACACAAATATTATTGTTAACATGAATAATGTCCATTAACATTTAATATAACTACAATTAAAACACAAAGATTATTGTTAACAAGAATAATGTCCATTAACATTTAATATAACTACAATTAAAACACAAAGATTATTGTTAGCCTGATAAATGTCCATTAACGTTTAATATAACTGCAATTAAAACACAAAGATTATTGTTTACATGAATAATGTCCATTAACATTTAATATAACTACAATTAAAACACAAAGATTATTGTTAGCCTGAATAATGTCCATTATCATTTAACATAACTGCAATTAAAACACAAAGATTATTGTTTACATGAATAATGTCCATTAACATTTAATATAACTACAATTAAAACACAAAGATTATTGTTAGCCTGAATAATGTCCATTAACGTTTAATATAACTGCAATTAAAACACAAATATTATTGTTAACATGAATAATGTCCATTAATACGCGTTTTGTTTTTATAGATTTTAGTCAAATAAAATAGAAGAATGTTTTGCGTTCAGAAACCCACAACCTAAATCAAATTCAGTAGTTACTTATATTTCTCTGGTGATCGATGTATCCAGTATATTGCGATTATCATACAACTATTATTAGTAAACAGCTTCTTGTATAACCGCTGGTATTAAATATTTGTCTCCGTACCATGTGTAATCATTCCCTCATTTTACTTTGTCCTATGAATTTCCACAACACATTGTTTCCATCTTGATGTAGCAATGATATTTTATTCAAATTCATAGGGTAATAATATGGTACAATGTGTCATTTGTTATAGGAATGGAGGGTATTCCCGTTTATGTCTAAACCTGGGTTGGTATAACATGCTTTTCGACAAGAATGTCGATTCAGATAGATCTCGGTATTAAAATAGAAAACGTTAACAAGACATAAACAAGAACAGCCAAATTTAAAAGTATTGCTGTATTAAGATTTCCTATAAGTGTCTCGAAAATATATTTATCTTTCACTTTTTTCTTCTTAATCCAATTGTAGAAACCCCCCACACATGCTGAAATGGTTTTAATCCCCTGCCAGTGGCTCATTTACCACTGCATATATTTCTACTCTCTTGTGCAACCTTTGGTTTGTTCGATCTCCATACAATCATATTTTAAATTATTTCTTTAAAGATTTAGACAGGCTTAAGGAACACTTATTGTATCATCTAATGTGTTTTCATAATTCACTTGCCCCATTCATCTAGCAATAAAATTGTATTTATTCAGATGTAAAGGCTTAATAAAGGCGATGCAATTATATATATATATATATATATATATATATATATATATATATATATATATATATATATATATATATATATATATATATACTTTGCAAAACGTTTTAGATATGTTTACTTGGCAAAACATTTGGATAACAAATTCTGCACAGTAAAATTCAATGTGCTACCATGAAGTTGATTGCAACGTGTGTACATACATTTTGATCGCTTTACAAATGAAGACGGGGATATAAACAGCCTAGAGGCCCGGGACACCACATTGATAATATTTAATCGAACTAGAAAAGTGAAACCGTGCGCCAAGAATTATTTTTAAAAAAAAAGATGTACGTTACTTACGATAAATCCGTCACACTGTCCGTATGCACGTGTTATACCTATTAATTTCATAATATACTTACGATGATTTTGTCTCACTGACCGTATATACGTGTGTATTAATATATATGTGTTTGAAATCAGAGCAATCATCATTACTCGGTGCACGGGTATAAGGAGAATTACTCTAGATTGAAATTATTTGGAGGTCATTTGGTTTCGATCCCGGGACCCTCCATGCTACAATAAGGCGTAAAATACACGTAAATCGCCAGCCCACACGTTCCAGAACGTGCATACCCTCTTAGTTAATAAGCTAATTCATTTATACTTCCAATGATTCTGGCACACTGTCCGTATGTACGTGTTATACTTATTAATTTCATAATATACTTACGATTATTCTGGCGCACTGTCCGTATGCACGTGTTAAACCTATTAATTTCATAATATACTTACGACGATTCTGTCACACTGTCCTTTTAATCTTCTGACACATCTAACTGTCATGAATGCTCCATTCTCCCTGTCTTGGTAGTATGCAATATCCTATTAAAACATGCACAAATTAACAGGCAGAAGCGCAGGAGGCATATATTTCAACGTATTTTGGTAAATAGAGAGTTGAATGGTTAATTAATGGTCATTTCTTTCTTTTTTGTTAATTTGTGTGTGTTAGACAGTATCTCTTGAACTGGATATGTGCTGCAGTTTGTTGTTGATTATGCAAGTGGTTAATATGATGGCGTGTATTCGAGGAGGAGAGATTGAAAGGAAAATAGGTAGGTTTTGATGATATGCTGCTTTTCTACGTCAACAGTTATTTAGTTATTTAATTGTTTAGTTCTGGAATTGAGTTGTAAGATCTAGAATACAATATTTTCTTCAAATAATTGTACGACATGCCATAAGTGCGATATCGGTTTTGAGCTCAAACAAATATGCACGTTGAGTAGATAAACACAGTACATGATTAAATAATACATGTGACGTGATACATTAATTATAATAATCTGAAGGCATGTGCGAGATCGCTTTAGGAAGTGAGTGTTACATGATCATTTTTCTGTCTTAGTCAACCCGAGCTATGATCTCTAAACATTTTCCAAATTAACTCTACGTTCTATGTCATGACATTCGAACTTTCAAAATCAATCGAATTTATTATATCTCTTCAAAACTGGAAACAATCTCTATTGTTATAAATTCAATATTTTCTAGAATTGGCAACATACGTATTTATTGGATTTTGTATCATAAAAGCAGAAATCTCTATATCAAAAGATAACGTATATTTGTGCGGAAGTTTGTATATGAATCTTTCTATCCATCGATGTAGATTAAGAACTTGGCCTCAATTATCTGTTGGCAAGTGCTATCTACGGAGGTGACATGTGAGGTATATCTGCACACGTGTAGGCACACAAGAGTTGCTACAGAATAGCTCAGACTTACGAGTTGCAAGTTTTCTCTGCCTCTCAACATCCTTCTGCTGTTCTGGAGAACGTTCGTCATATGTGATTATGTTGCGCCAAGAGGCACGTTTTTGAATAAAGTTCACCCACGATGCACTATTGATATACAGCTGTTTACAATACACCAGCAGCAAATCCTCCAACAGCTCACTTTCCCTCTTACAGTTCACCAAATAGCAGCTAATTAGAAATATGTTTATCTGGCATAATAATGAGATATCGTGCCCATCTAACCTGGGATGTGATACCGTTTCTAATAAATGTCTCGGTAAGAGTAATAATGTCTTGTTAACCAATATAAAATGCAATGAGTTGTACTGAGCATCTGCAAAAGACCGTCCACGTATCGTCGGCATATAGTTTGGTGGAGAGCATTGAATCAGTGAACACTGTCAGCTTGGTGGTAAGACTGATTTATCTGCGGTCACACATTCCCACATAATCTTTCTATGGCTGAGCTGAGTCTGGCGATTCTACTGTTGACCTCAGTGTTAGTGTTGATGACATTTATAAGATTGCTGCTCCGATACAAGAAGGTTTCGGCAACTTGGAGTTTCTGATTTATCTTTATGAATTTCGGTTCACAAATGGTTTGTCATGGGCACTTTTGTTCATACATTCAGTCATTGTGGTGCAGTGGTCGTATGCCACAGCATACTGTCCACACTGGCCTGCATGTTGTCCACCGACCTGGCATTGATTCCTCGGTCGACAGCAAAGAGGAGGTCACTGATTGTTTCCTAAACATTCGTGAATAACTTTCTGTCAGTCCGGTATCGGATGATTATTCCGGTTAAAATGTTATATGAGGAGGGCGATGAAGGTCACACTGAAGAATGTCGGCGCCAGAACTCATCAATATGTGATTGGGATGGCATCGAAGTGTTCGCTGTTGTAAATTAGGTAAGACCACCGTAGTGGACAAGCGAACAGATATGATTAACTTAGTCAGTCACCAATAAGTTTCTGGAGTCGTCGTGCAGCGAATAGCATACCCAATGTCCAACAACGTGTGTGGAAACCGTACTTGCTTTCTGGAAGTAGACACTGCTCAGATGATGGAGAATGAGGTAATTGAACAGGACGAGTGAACGTGTTTTGCCCGCAACTTGCAGGTAGGCTATTCTAATGCGGTAGTCGTAAGGCTGACGATAACTCTGTCGGGTCTGGTTATCTGCTGGGCCTGGAATCCTGCATTTTGCGACCTGAACTGTCCTTCGCATACTGGTCATGGCTGCGGCCTTGGGGGATGATGAAACATTGTTCGGAAAGGCGTTATAAAGCCCTCGTTTCTGCAAGTAATTCTGCCTCTTCTGCTTGTAATCATCGAACACGTTATGGTGTCTGTGTGACCCATGCGAAAATGGGCAGTGTTTCTAAAAGCGACCGAGTCCTCTTCCGCATTTGCAATTGGGCTATTGCTCTTATTACTCTAGATTATTAGAGACATTTAGTCACGTTATATTCATTGTTCCGTGGGAGCATATCTTGGGCTAAACTGCAATATAGTTCTGAATTTGACGAACCATGTAACAGAATAAAGGTAGAACGTTTTGGGTCCCTTACCTAAGACCAAATTAGGCAACCAATAATTGCTGACAATAATGTATGTATCCATAACCCAGAGACAATTTCTTTGAGGAACCATAAAATAAAAATAAAGCCATGTGAAAAGCTTTGATAATGTTGTTTTCACTCACTTTTGCCTATCCATATTTGATCAATTGGATCAGGGGTAATTTATTTATGTTGTGATAGAATGTGTTAATTTACTGTTGTTTGTTGTCAGGGTATCGGTGCAGGAATCTTAAGTCCCTGTTGACATATTATTGATGGACCGTTGGCCTCGTTAAAATAAAACTTCTTTTAAATAAAGATATTGAAATTGATCTTATTGACCATGGTTTTAAATCGAAATTAAAATCATGTGTAAATGCGATTAGTTCAATGCGTATGATACTTGAAATAGTCATGTTAATCATGATGTCACATACTGTGAGCGTTTAAACAATGGAATGGTGTAAGCAATCTTCGAACATCAGAAATGAAGTATCTGGACCAGACATTTACAGATCTTTAGCAACATGAAATGAAAAGACTAAAACATATGTAACTTGAATATATATACTTGTTTCCAGATGTTCCCTGAAAAAACAATCACTGTTACAATGTTGATGAAATTATAGATTCCACACTTTTGAAGCTACATCCGGACAGGATGAACTCACTCAAAATGTAATGTTTTGGAGAGGAAACAAATTTCTTATGTGTTCTCTAAGTTACGTTTCACTGATGGACTCCAATCCAATGTACCTGTCCGACTTCACCCATGTGTGCACACCAGCAAGATACTTACGCTCCTCTTCCGATAATAGTAGTAATCTAATTATTCTTGCAACGGAAACGAAGTCATATGGACAACGTGTTTGGTATACAATAGCCCTGTAACGCGGAACTAAATGCCTTTTGAAGTTAAACCCAAACATACAGTGATCCCTTTCAATAGTGGTCTTAAAACTCGCCAATTGCGATTGCAATAATAAACGTAAAGATTTAATAATGTTTCCTACCTTACATATTTGAAGCAATAGTTTATGTTTTCGAATTTCTTTGTGTTTGTTTAGTTAGCAAATTCTAATTGTTATTGTTATTAGTAGTAGTTGCCAGATTTACATCATGTCACATTGTATTAATTTGCGTTAATGTGTTTTAAAATATGTATTATATTCATCACTACATGAATCGATATATATATATATATATATATATTATATATATATATATATATATATATATATATATATATATATATATATATATATATATATATATATATATATATATATATATATATATATATATATATATATAATCAGAGCAAGAAACAGCATCGGCATCACCAGTTGTTACATTAGAACTCTGGGGCTATTTTGCAAGACTCCAAGAACTGACAAATCAGATGGAATAGTACACATGGCACATTATGGGACTATGTGAAGTAAGATGGAAAGCCCTAGAAGAACACCAAACTAAAGATGGGTATATATTCTACAATAGTGGACAGTTTGACAAGTCCATACATGGAAAAAGCATCAATGTAAACAAAGCCATCAAGCGATTAGTGCTTGAATGTCGCCCAATATCCAGCAGAATCATCTCCATTAGTCTGAAAGCATGTCCCTTTAACATTATAATTATATGCAACAACTACTGAACATGATGATGAAGAAATAGAGTCGTTTTACAACACACTTGAGGGTATTATAAACATGGTAACACAGATATCCTCATCATCCAAGGTGACTGGAATGTAAATATTGACAAAGATGCTCCAAAAGACTGGGATGATCATTGCGGACCTTCTTGCAATGAGCTAACCAATGAAAGAAGGAGACAGATATTCCAGTTTGTAAGCTACAAAACCCTAATACTAGCCAACACCCTGGAACAAAATAAAGCTCCACGATGCAGGACATGGCAACCACCAAATGAACCCCATCATAACCAGATCATCTACATACTGGTTCAAAACCGTTACCGATCTGGCATCAATAGAGGAAACACAAGAACGGCACCAGGTAAAGATGTTGGTAGTGATCACGACCTCGTCATTATGAACTTTTGAGTGAGGCTGACAAAATGTAACAAACCAAAGAAAACCAGGCTTACTTTCGACCATAAACAAATGAATGAGCCTAATATCTGCATGTCATTCAATACCAAATTGTATGAATGTTTGCTCCACTCCTTGTGATGGATGTTGATGTTAAAGTGATGACAGACACTTTTAAGACTGTCATGAAAACAGCTGCTAAGGACATAATTGGCCTCCACGGCACAATGTAAAGATCCTGGGTCACAGACGAGATTTTGAATCTGTGTGGTGCCCGTAGAGACCTCAATAACACTACACACACACAACAGAGAAAAGGGACTACCGAGAAATAAAGAATATCAGACAAAATCTTGAAGAAAGCAAACCATTACTGGATTTGACAAACGTGCAAAGAAATAGAGAGATGTTGTATCACTAAAACCGCAAACGGTCATTCAAAACTGTGAAATATCAAACCAGATAGAATCAATGAAGAGGCAGTACCGTTCAAAACGAAAATAGAAAATGCCTCACATAAGCAAGTGATATGGCATAAAGATTAACTGTGTAGTGTAATGAACACTACAACCATCCATCCATAGGAGACCAAGATATACTTGAAGTTCCAAAATACTACAAATAATGAGAATTTCCCCATTTTCAAAGAATAGTTGGATTCGGCAATAAGATCACTGAAGAATTGGAAGGCAGCTGAAGTAGACAAGATCCCGACTGAACTTATCAAGAATGCTGTCGAATTAGTGATAGAGTAACAAGATCTGGCAGACAGGCAAATGACCAACACAGTAGATCCAGTCGCTGATTATAAAACTCCCCATAATAGGCGGTCTCCAGCTGTGACAGTATAACATAACTATCTGTTTGAACAGCCATGCTTGTAAAGTGATGCTGAAGATCATCTTGAATATACTGAAACCACAAGCAGAAGCAATAATCGCTGCAGCAAATCTTCCAAATTTGACATAGAGATAAGCGCTGAGAAGATAACGCTGATGACGAAGTGTCAAACAAATCTTAACCAAGATTAAATTTAGAGAACAGGACCTTAAAACGGTGGACTAGTATCTTGAGTCCATAATCACCGAAAAGGGATCAAGAGCAAAACGTTTGTCATGAGCAGCATAAACAGAGTCATCTATGTCAAAGCTAAGACCCATTGGAGAGACAAGAATATCTGTCTGCAAGCTACAATCAGACTATTGAGAGGATTAGTGATCTCAATGCTTGTTTTTTTCATGCGAGGCGTGGACCCTGACAGCATAATTTCAACGAAGAGTCCATGCACTTGAAATGATATACTACAGAACCAACCTTATCATCTCTTATATGTATCACATCACACATAAAGGAGTGTTTAACACCATCAGGCACAAAGTATGTTATGATGGAGAACACCTCATCACTGTCATATAGAGAAAGCTGCAACTGTAAGTCCATCTAACCAGCGCCAACGGTCTAACCACAACCGTACTGCATGACAGCGTCCCCGGTGGCAGAATGAGAGGTATACATAGACAGAAGTGGACTGAAAACATCACAGAATAGACCAGGACAAGTTTTGCGGAGACACAGGCATTGTCTCATGATCGAGACAAGTGGAGGGAAATGATCATATTTTCTGCAGCATAGTGCCTCAACGACCACAATATGTCAAGAGACTGATGATGATGATGATGATGATGATGATGATGATGATGATGATGATGATGATAAATGTTATATATGCAATGCTTCGAAACAAACCAAAATGCAAAACACTCCACCAAACATAGTCTCAAATCTATACATTATTATCCTCTTCCCATCTTCGCAACAGTTGATGTATTGGAATATTTTTTTTAATATGAAACTGAAAGCCACTCTGTGGTTAGCAAAAGGTATTATGTTTGCTTTTTGTCCACAAATATAACCGTATGATTGCATTAATAGTAAAGATAATTCCACTGTAGAGGTATTTTATTAATTTGTTTAATTTCTTATTCATATTATACGTTATAACTATTTTACTGCTACATTTAATTTAGTTTTCTATCTTTTCTATGTACCTTCGGCTTACATAGCATAATACAAATATTTCGATTATTGTTTGTTACATAGCAAGAGATTTGTATTAGCAATATAAAGTTGCATTTTTAATAAACGTTTAGTACCGTAGATTCCTTATTGACAATAGATAACCTGTTTATTGTTATGTATTTATTGTGCCGATAATGTAATTTGTATTGCTTACCGTATATATAATGTCATTACGTTTAATCGTATACACCCGTGTCGTGCATAGTACACTGTGGTATATGTATTTTCAGCTGATCGGATTCGATGTGGTACCAGCTGTAGAGCTATTCATAAAAGTTAACCATAGCAGACTTAGAGCTGAGTGAACAGTGCAACCGTGAATCTGATCGAGTAGCAGGAGATCAGGCTTTTGCTGACCGATATGTGGCCGCTGCTGGCTTGATTGACCAATAAATGGAAAGATGGCTGGTGAATACCTGGAATACTGAGCAGTTTATTGACCATTGTGACTGAGAGCCAACGAATGGAGACAGAGTGTGTAACTCCATGCATGTAATCTTTTATTCGTAGGCTAATTTTGATGGTTGTAATGCCCAGTGTCTTTGATATTGTAATGATATCTGTCCCTTTGATTTCATCATGTTACTATTTGGGTAAAATATCCCGGTTTTCACTATCTGAGTGAATTCATGTTTACTATTTGCGTAAAACACGTGATTCATTTCGTCGCGTGAAATAATTGAACGTTTCACTTTTTCTTTGTACTGTGTAAGGGTCTTTTCTTTGTACTGTGTAAGGGTCTTTTCTTTGTACTGTGTAAGGGTCTTTTCTTTGTACTGTGTAAGGGTCTTTTATTTGTACTGTGTAAGGGTCTATTCTTTGTACTGTGTAAGGGTCTTTTCTTTGGACTGTGTAAGGGTCTATTCTTTGTACTGTGTAAGGGTCTATTCTTTGTACTGTGTAAGGGTCTTTTCTTTGTACTGTGTAAGGGTCTTTTATTTGGACTGTGTAAGGGTCTTTTCTTTGTACTGTGTAAGGGTCTTTTCTTTGTACTGTGTAAGGGTCTTTTCTTTGTACTGTGTAAGGGTCTTTTCTTTGTACTGTGTAAGGGTCTTTTCTTTGTACTGTGTAAGGGTCTTTTCTTTGTACTGTGTAAGGGTCTTTTCTTTGTACTGTGTAAGGGTCTTTTCTTTGTACTGTGTAAGGGTCTATTCCTTGTACTGTGTAAGGGTCTATTCTTTGTACTGTGTAAGGGTCTTTTCTTTGTACTGTGTAAGGGTCTTTTCTTTGTACTGTGTAAGGGTCTTTTATTTGTATTTTTATATGTTGCATTATTAGATGCGTGTGGATCATTTCAATTTGTCCAATATTTGGATCTAATACACGGATCATTTCAATTTGTCCAATATTTGGATCTAATACACGGATCATTTCAATTTGTCTAATATTTGGATCTAATACACGGATCATTTCAATTTGTCCAATATTTGGATCTAATACACGGATCATTTCAATTTGTCCAATATTTGGATCTAATACACGGATCATTTCAATTTGTCCAATATTTGGATCTAATACACGGATCATTTCAATTTGTCCAATATTTGGATCTAATACACGGATCATTTCAATTTGTCCAATATTTGGATCTAATACACGGATCATTTCAATTTGTCTAATATTTGGATCTAATACACGGATCATTTCAATTTGTCCAATATTTGGATCTAATACACGGATCATTTCAATTTGTCCAATATTTGGATCTAATACACGGATCATTTCAATTTGTCCAATATTTGGATCTAATACACGGATCATTTCAATTTGTCCAATATTTGGATCTAATACACGGATCATTTCAATTTGTCCAATATTTGGATCTAATACACGGATCATTTCAATTTGTCCAATATTTGGATCTAATACACGGATCGTTTCAATTTGTCCAATATTTGGATCTAATACACGGACGTATTAGTTATAATGTGCTCATTCAAGTCATTCATCAATAAACTTTGTATTTGTATCACCATCAAAAGTGCTATGTCTTAAATCCATAACCCAAACGGATATCATGCTATAAATTTGTTATATTCAAGTCATTCATCAATAAACTTTGTATTTGTATCACCATCAAAAGTGCTATGTTTTAAATCCAAAACCCAAATGGATTATCATGCTATAAATTTGTTATATTCAAGTCATTCATCAATAAACTTTGTATTTGTATCACCATCAAAAGTGCTATGTCTTAAATCCAAAACCCAAATGGATATCATGTTATAAATTTGTTATATTCAAGTCATTCATCAATAAACTTTGTATTTGTATCACCATCAAAAGTGCTATGTCTTAAATCCAAAACCCAAACGGATATCATGCTATAAATTTGTTATATTCAAGTCATTCATCAATAAACTTTGTATTTGTATCACCATCAAAAGTGCTATGTCTTAAATCCAAAACCCAAACGGATTATCATGCTATAAATTTGTTATATTCAAGTCATTCATCAATAAACTTTGTATTTGTATCACCATCAAAAGTGCTATGTTTTAAATCCAAAACCCAAATGGATTATCATGCTATAAATTTGTTATATTCAAGTCATTCATCAATAAACTTTGTATTTGTATCACCATCAAAAGTGCTATGTTTTAAATCCAAAACCCAAATAGATTATCATGCTATAAATTTGTTATATTCAAGTCATTCATCAATAAACTTTGTATTTGTATCACCATCAAAAGTGCTATGTTTTAAATCCAAAACCCAAATGGATTATCATGCTATAAATTTGTTATATTCAAGTCATTCATCAATAAACTTTGTATTTGTATCACCATCAAAAGTGCTATGTCTTAAATCCAAAACCCACACGGATATCATGCTATAAATTTGTTATATTCAAGTCATTCATCAATGAACTTTGTATTTGTATCACCATCAAAAGTGCTATGTTTTAAATCCAAAACCCAAACGGATATCATGCTATAAATTTGTTATATTCAAGTCATTCATCAATAAACTTTGTATTTGTATCACCATCAAAAGTGCTATGTCTTAAATCCAAAACCCAAATGGATATCATGTTATAAATTTGTTATATATGTTTCTAGTCAGATATGTAAATGTTGAATAAATATGACTATATCATGTTATTGGTGCAGAGTATGAATTTTTCAACTATGCTAATTTTACAGATTCAATATCAGCATAAACAACAAACGAAGTTTTAAGGAGGCGATGATAATTGTTTGATTTACAAGTTAAGTCTCTTCTCGCATTGTACATATTGTGTTGTCGGAAGTGCTTCATATGTAGCATATGCATACTCTTGACATAGTATGTAAATTTAAAAACAAAGCGATGAATACAGTTAACGTTTCCTTTCGTAATTACCTACAACTTACCTCCTTCTCCAAATGAAGCGCTTTCTCTAGAAATTGTCGACCGTCTGTCAATTTTCGCACAAAATAGACGTTAGCGTTAGGATCAATCCCATGATTTCTTTTCAAGTTTAAGGCCAGAACATCTGATCCGTGACGGAGATGAAAGGTCAAATCGTCAGGTAGATCAAGGTCACCGAGTGTCCGTTTACCGGTCTGGAAACTTGCGGTTACATCTTTTAACCAGACCGTTTCCGATTCAGTCGGTTCTGGCAAAACACAGAGATTACGTGTTTGAGAAAAAAGTGGTAATAAAATAAGAAACAAAGAAACAATTACATGAACGAGATAGACACGAGTACCTGATCAGGATTGATTTCCCATTAGTAAAAAAGCAAACAATTATATAATAAAAACTACATACTGTTTAAAACAATCAGATTTCGGACAACCAAACACACGCTACAATCATTTTCCAAATAAACTGATCAAACTCTGTGTATGTGTGGGATGGGTGGGTGTGTATGGTGCATGTGATTTAAATTTATAACGTAGCTTTAACACTTTTCAGTCATATTGTTACGATGTCTGCAGTACGGCAGTATATAGTGATTTCTTGCACTGTGGAATCATGCTTCAGACATGTAACATGGTGTCCCACCCATTCACATTATCGTGACACCAGCCGACCAGTCCTAACACTTGCCTCTTAATGCTTAACTCGTAGCGTAGCAGATGTTAGTACCATTTTTATAAGTATTTGGTATGAATCAGCCTTTGATCAAACCCACGATCATCCGCATTAAAACATAATAATAATAATAATAATAATAATAATAATAATAATAATAATAATAACAATAATAATAATAATACGTTTCCATAATTAATAACACTAAAGTGCATTTAACTATTTTTATGAGATCAATTACTAAAAATTGTCAAGTAAACCGCAAACATTTCTTTTCATGGATAATTATTAATCAGGTTAGTACCCCTTGCAATCTAGCGTAAGGTAAAATACTAGGCAAAAACTGAAATTTGGTGTATAGTAAATGTAACAAAATAATATATAAGCTATTAATATAGAGATTGAGAGACATAAAGATGTACCTGGCAATACATGGGGCAAGACGCATACGACAAGAACAAATACTCCTGTCTTCGTCATGATCACACTGGCTGGCCTCTGAGAAAATACGGATGAGTTATAGACTTTGGAGTATTGCCAAGTCGTCGGATGCGTTGGGGTTGTGCATGTTATTACTAGTTTGTTCCGGTCCTGTTTTGAGAGTCTTATGCAACCAATTGGTCAAAACTGCTAAAGAAATATTTCATAACAACGTGACACAACGTGTCATAATCACAACTTGCTTTAAGCCGTCTCTGTGACATGGTCGTACACAATAGGTCGTACCTGTTATTGCAATTTATGGAGTAGAAATGTGTTACTGTGTTATATGTTACTGTGCACGATACCGTACAATATTCTGTTCTAGACATAAGTATGCAATTGCGGAGGAAATATGATTCCCTTTATGCTAACATCACTGCAAAGGAAGAGCGGAAGACATATTTGCTTAGGACAAAAAGCCTACATTTTCTATATTAAGTTTAGTGCTCTTAGATGAAACTATATTCACAAAATATAAATTTGCAAATAAGACAAAACACAGGTAAAAATAGTATATTTAAATGAAGCTGACACTCTTTAGTTGCCACATAATGCTAGTTTTCCCTCAACATCATGCGTTCAGTAATTCCTAAATTGTGAGATTTGGCTTGTTGCTTAACACAATAAACACAAAATTTACATTATTGATGTATTATTTTGTATGGATGACGAGAAGTAAGTAAAAGGCCTGGAAACGTTCGCAATTCAATTTGTGATTTTAAAACATAATATTCGCATACAAAACGACATAATAACGTTCATTATTCAATTTAAAAAAGTTACGTTTCGCATCAAATTCTTTAAAACAAAATGGTAATTATTTGCACATGAAAAAGATTCCCTCCGCTTTGGAAAATTCAGTGTGTTTCATTTAGCTGAAACTCGACCTACCAAGTAAGGATATACTATGCAATATAACGTTGGACAAATATTGAATACTGTTAGGAATTGTATAAAATACACAATATATTAAATACCTATTCAACCTATATTGTATTGAATCGAAGATAGAACGTGATAAGTAGATAAAAGTAAACGACGTTTGCCCATAATAATGAAAGATCAGTATTCAGACATGTGACAACATGATTACAGTCACCAATACAAAGTGACAAGTTTCATTCCGAGTTCGCGTTGCCCCAACTCGACAACAACATTATATCAACATTCAAGTTATCCACAACCGTTATAAAAATGTATTGTAACGCGTATTGCCATTAAATGAAAGCAGATAATAAAACGAATGCGTGAAATTAAATATTAGACCTGTTTTGGTTCCAAACATAGATTTAAACAAATATTACCGCAGATTTATTTATGTCAGATAACTATCCTGCTATCAGAATCCATCCAGATTGTTCATGTCAACTTTTGTGTTATTGTCTGGGTTTTAAAAACAATTATTTATCTGTTTTTGTTTTGTATTCCATTCAATGTCGCCTCCCGTTTCAAAACATGAATCTCATCTACAAAAAACACGCTGATGATTATTCGTTATCGATTGGATCTGAGGTTTTGGAAAAACAGATGTTATGTTATGTATGGAGAACCATATTCTGATAGTGGTATTGGAACAGTGACAACACGTGCTCTACACTTACTTTTACCAAGACACGAGCAAGGAATTAATTGGATGTTTAGAGTCGCATTAGCTAACAATATAATATACCACTATTAGTATATTGTCGACAACTTTTTGCTGTTAGCTTTTTGGCGATGTATACGCATACAATTTAAGAGATAAACATTATTGCGAATACTTTAATGATTAGATATTGCAAATATTAATCACACAAAACGCATTACGTATATTAGGTAGCTGTCTTATGAAATACAATGGCGCATTAGCTAGATTGTATATTCGCCATGTAAAGCCCACTAATAGCAAGTTTATTGTACGTTAACCTTATGAAAGAGCAGATAGCATACTTTAATTTCAAGAAACATATCTCGCAAATGTTATTCAAAACAATCAGGTAAATGTTAGGTATGCTGTATCATTGTCACACAAATCAAAGAAATTGTGAGTATGCTATAACTTCGCTAAAATTTGTAGGTAGTTATATCTTTGGCGGAAAGTAACAATAATATGAACCAAAGGTATCCTTGCATAAAATCGCAGGTAAGTTAGAAGTCTTGTATCTTTACAATTCAAAATGACACGTATACTAACACGTATACTATATTGCATCATCGCCATCTAGAGAGCAGTTGACTTGTATTTTTACCAAAAGAACAACTATTTTCCAAACTTTACTGTTTGGCGTTAACCTACATGATCTCTAAATCAATATATCCTCCGAATCCACTTATCGATTAAAATATTATTTTTACTAGGCAGAAGAGAGTACAATTATTAATCATTTCATTGGTCACTCATATCAAACTGTTTCGTCACGAAAACAATAAAGTAATAATTATATCTGATTCAAACTAACTGGTCACAAATGACGACAACGGCTAAATATAGAATGCCTAAATTGCCCGAGTAAACCTGAGTGTGCTAAATACCTTTTCTTGCTGTTTTGAAACTTATTTTCTAAATAATATTTTTTAATAGCAACAATTTATATTTTAGAGACTAATGCCATTCCTGAATGTTTGATATTAAATGACCTCACTTTGTATAGATAATTGCATAAAAAACATCTTATCTCGCATTTAAACAAATATCGGACTAATTGTATTAAAGTTAGATATAACCGGAACCACAGATTCTCGTATGAGTTCATTTCTTACACTAACTAACCAAAACTTAGAACTTTATCAAATCAAATCTACTTTCTGAAAGCGTTTAATTCAGTTTCGTGTTTGTTCATTAGGAATGTCTCATCTTTGGTTACATTTTGTAGATTCTATTATAAACTTTAGATAATAATATCGTCATATGTTACATTGAATATTAATTCGACAACTTGGTTTAACATTCAAAGAGGATGTATGAAATGAGATCTATTATAACTGGATATATTTATCATTTGTACAAAACTAATTGAGCAAAGAACGGAGGTAGTCTAAATATTAAGTAATACGAATAAATATTACAGTATATTTTATTTCGTAATATGCAGAAGAAACCTCTTTAACTCTGGATGAGTATAGTAAATTCTAAAGTCTGTCCGTTATCTTTCATATTGTTGACGTTCTAGGCCTTTGCGTCAATTTTGATAAAACTCTTGGCTGAGAGTAAACGTTTGAATTGAGGACATTGTGTCAGTTATGAGATAAGGGTATTATTATGTGCAAAGCTATTAAAATGATACAAATATAAAACGAAAATAAAAATGAAAGCAATTATTATGAAAGTAGTTTAAATGTCTGCGCCATCTAACCACACATGTGTATTATCAAAATTATATACTTTCATCACCTTCATCGTCATAAATGCATTCTTACGCAATTATCGATGCATTTTATACATTTCTCTGGAATAAATAATTGTATGGCAAATTATAGGACGAATAATTATCAATGATTACGATGTATGGGTTAAAGAGTGGTAAATTTGTTTCTTATTTGTACATACATCAAACATTACTTAGATTAGATGACTTGAAACAACGAAACTACATTAAACTAGAATATTAGACGAATGCTAGAATTAATTGATGAACAGCGAATGCATAGGAATACATTTAGTACTCAAACAGATAATCAATTATACTTAAGCGTAATAAGAATAATAATTAAACATTGGACAAACTTGGTTTTGTACTCTTAGAAAAAATCAGTTAACCTGTATATCGGCTCTAAACTGCTTTACATTGGAATGAACAAAAAGTGGCTGCGAAACTATTTGCAATAAACTGGGACATCTCAGCCTCAAGAGACAATTGATTTGGGCTAAAACAAAGTCATATGGACAACGTTCGTTTGCACACCAGGGCCCGGCGACGTGCAACGAATTGCCCATTGAATTTAGACATAAAGACACCGTGGTCCCTTTTAAGAGTGCTCTTAAGACTCACCTGTTTCGACTGCAGGGACAAACTGAGCGACCTAATCATGTTTTGTATCTTATATGTTTTCAGCATGTTTTTTTGTTTTCCAATTTCATTGGTTTTGTCATTTGTTTTTCTGTAGTGTAGTCATATCATTATTGATGGTGTAAAGCGCTTAGAGCATCGAAAGATTAGGCGCTATACAAAGTCCTCATTATTATTATTATCACTATTATTATTATTATTATTATTGTTATTATTATTATTATTATTATTATTATTATTATTATTATATATAAAGGTTGGTCACATTAGTCATGACTGGCAACACTTTTATCTACTAGATTAGAAAATTGGCAAAGTATAATGTGGTTTCCGACAATTGTTATGAAAAAATGAGAACAATATCTATAATACGTGCTTTTCCTATTGGCAGCTCACTTATCCATACACCATATTGTTTGGGAACTTAGCGCAGTTCAAGGGGTTTTGCCAATTCTGATTAACTGATTGTTAATAAATATATTGATATGCAAAACACTAATATATCTAAAGAAAACTTATTTTCACTATCCATAAGAGACAAGAAACAGACGACATATTCAATTCTTTCGTAATCTACAAAAAATTTTGATTTTATAATTGTAATTCACATAAGCAGATATCACATTCGAAACAGCAATCATGTCGAAGGAAACACAACGCTTGTAAGCGCTTTCAAAACCAAAAAGTGGTCCCGAAATTGAAGATTTGCACAGTTATGTCCAGAAAACGTTACCATCAGTAGTTTATCAATTAATTACATCGCGAAATGTTTATATGAACTTGTACCTGTATTTTATCCATTAAATGCATACAATTAATACAGGTTTTGTGAATGAATATACATGTATTCTCACATAATATTTCTCTCAACGCTTACTTGTGATGATTTGCTATTTATTTGATATATAATGCTATTTTTAGGCGAAGTTTGTAAACAGATACATCTAGAGCCCCGTACAGAGTACATATTTCGCAGAGGAAAGACAACAAAAGGAACATGTGTCATATTGCAGTGATACTTAATACAATTTGGTTATGATCCAGCCAATCCCCCCATCAAAGTGCAGTGAGGAAAAAGCGTGCAACACGTCAAATACAATTTTCACATAAATGAGAATCGTGATGTGTTCATGAACAATCTAAAACCATCGTCGAGAAGCTGGGAATCTGAAATACAGGTCTTGATCCAATCATTAATAAATTGATTATATCTTATTCATATATACGTATCGAACTTAATGACCAGCAACGAGTCTTACTTTTACAATCAGTATCAAATTTACGCATTCACGCATCGGACGCATCATGTCCATGAGCAATCTCAAACTGTGATATGACTCTTCAAATTTATTCTAAAGAGCGAAGCATTGTAATTATACTTGTCCAGCCGCGGATGCAAATATCACAATGTTAATTAAATATTAATTAATTTTTCAGCTCATGTTTTTATATTTGCTACTATGAACCAATAATCTAACATATACAAGTAGCTCATTCTTATTCCGCATACGTTTACTACAATTTCTTTAATTTGTTGTCAGTTCTATTTTGTTGTCGATGTCAATGTAAGCCTCACATGTTTTCATTACTAATTAAAGTACGTTTTGACAAATACGGAATAAATATTTATATTGCAACTTACCGATTACATTGCTATAATAAAATATGTACTTATTAGGAATTCGTCGACGTTCATATTCTATATTAGCCTCAGGACGTTTGTGGGAGAGATTTTATGTTGAGCACGTCTTAAGTTCTAAAAGTACAACACTAGAAATTGCTTTGACAGGTGTGTTTTGAATCAATTAAATAACAAAGTCTATTTCTTTCAAACACTATGTTGAAGTAATATGTATCAACCTTAGAGGGCGATTGTTATTTGTTGTCTACGTAATGATATCACGAGACCCAGTACAAACTGATTCGCATACAATTAGACGATAAGTGTCTCGAAGTCATTCTTAAAATCGGATTCTTGTATAATTTGATGCATACAAGTATATAATAATTGTCGCAAAATGAATACAAGTACTATTCGCAATTTCTTGAGTTGTGAGTATAATTATCATTACAAAGAGTCTTGATTTAATCTGTCTTAAATTTTTTAGCTGTTTATAAAATCATTTCTACCTGCCATTTTAACTGTTTATATATCCGCATGTCGTCTTTTGCCCTTTGAACCCGTTTATATTTGCTTGGATATTTACATATATTATTTACATATATGTCGTAGATAAAATTAACTAAGGTATGTAGTTATAACGTGTATAGATGCATCTTTTAGACAATATTAAATAATGATATATAGTTGTAACGTGTATTATTTACATAGATCTTTTAAAAACTATAAAATAATGACATATAGCTGTAACGTGTATTTTTTAAATGTATCGTTTAGATAATATTAAATAATGGCATATAGTTGTAACGTGTGCTATTTCCATTAGATCTTTTAGATAAAATTAAATAATGGCATATAGTTTTATATTATTTCCATTAGATCTTTTAGATAAAATTAAATAATGACATATAGTTTTATATTATTTCCCTTAGATCTTTTAGATAAAATTAAATAATGGCATATAGTTTTATATTATTTCCATTAGATCTTTTAGATAAAATTAAATAATGACATATAGTTTTATATTATTTCCATTAGATCTTTTAGATAAAATTAAATAATGACATATAGTTGTAACGTGTAGTATTTCTATTATATCTTTTAAATAAAATTAAATAATGACTTATAGATTTATATTATTTACATTTGATCTTTTAGATAATATTAAATAAAGGCATATAGTTGTAACGTGTATTTTTTTACATATATATTGAATATAATATTAACTAATGACATAGTTGTAACGTGTCAATAGAGATACCAAGGAAACACAAGATGTTTAGTATATATAATGTAATTCCCTTAAAATGAAACATATCGTCTTATTGCTTTATTCATGTTGGGATATCACGGAGAGGTCAGGATCAACTTTTTCAAAGGCACATTTAATTGTCCAATGAGATGTTCCAGGGTTATCTGGTTTTTATTCAATTTGTAAATTCCTTGATTTTAGCATCTTAAAAGTAAGTTACAGCATCGTAATTAGTGTATGGATTACAAACACTAACAAGCTAAATCATTCTACGATTCGGTTGCCAAGTTTAAATCGAGATCATGGCATGACGTTGATTTTCCATTAAAAGCAATGTGCTGTTACTGAAAGCATGTCTACATTCAGGCCATATGTCGGTTATAAATCCAGTCCCATAATAATCCATCACGAACTAAAACTGTATCACATGTTCATAAAATAGTATGCCAATCACTGTCACGTGATTTTATAAATGAATTAGACTCGGAATGAAATGTAGTAATGCCGCCCCATGCATAATGGATATAACACGTTCTCTCACAAATGTTAGTTAAGCCATACAAATAGCCATTCTTAAAAGTTTCGATATTAGTTTAACCGCAATAAACGAAAATATTTGCTCAATTCTGGCTTTGCTCTCTTATATTATATAAACAATTATCCATAAATTGGTTTTCATTTGTATGAACTTTACAATTCAGATAAAGACCATTATGGTTGGATTGGAACCTGTCCTAGTTTGACAAAAAAAATCTTTTCGATCAACAAGAGGGACCGCAATGATTTAAAAAAATGAACTGATCATTTTACTAATGAAATGTTGATGATTTAAATAAATGAACTGATCATTTTACTAGTGAAATGTTGATGATTTAAATAAATGAACTGATCATTTTACTAATGAAATGTTGATGATTTAAATAAATTAACTGATCATTTTACTAATGAAATGTTGATGATTTAAATAAATGAACTGATCAGTTTACTAGTGAAATGTTGATGATTTAAATAAATGAACTGATCATTTTACTAATGAAATGTTGATGATTTAAATAAATGAACTGATCATTTTACTAGTGAAATGTTGATGATTTAAATAAATGAACTGATCATTTTACTAATGAAATGTTGATGATTTAAATAATGAACCTGTCTTCGCAGGAAATATGCTATATTTTGCAAAGTAATATCCATACAGAATTTTGTCTATAGTTCTACTACATTCGATATAAATATTCTATGTTTACCAAGAAATTGCACTAATAAACTTTTTCATTCACGTTACTTCGTATTGTGCCTAGTCTGAGGCCATGCAGTACTTGATGCTGCATGGCAGCGACTAAAGACAACCTGTTTCCATAAATACAGCTGGTATCATTTCCCACAATACGGTTCATGCCCTGGTATATTTATTTCAGATGAATATATAATCATTAGGGTATCATAATGTACATATTTTGTCTGAAAAACGTCTTCTACTCTGTACCTTATGTTGCACTAGTCCCATCGATTTGATAAAGAACATTGTATACTTATTAGTTACTAAATTTAAAAAGTAAGATTTGTATTATTCCCTCTTGCCAGTGGATTGTTAACCATGTTACATATGTAAATAAGTGTGACCTGAAGGACACGTGGCGAGAGGATTTAAATAAATATGGTAGCAAACCCAAACTATCGCATACAAAATATAATAATCGATTTCAATGAAATATAATGCATAAATAAATGGTAAATATTTAATAGTATTGTAAAATGTAGTATATGAACATAAAGTGTTCGATAGTAAGGAGAGTGTATTAAATATGATGCACGCGTCATCAGCATCGTGCATATGTCTGATGATAAAAGCATAATTTCCCTCAACGATAATGTCGGTATAATATGTGTGACTTGTTTTGCGAGATCATTTACATCTCAAACTAGAGACAGAACTTTTGTAGGATTCATACACGTACCTATAGAACTTGGAGCACATGAAAAAAGTCCTGGACCAGTATTTCCCTAAACCCGGAAATTAGAAGCAAAAACACAATATGACGAAGATGACAATGTACATATATGTCAAAATACGGCATTGTTGAGAGAGAGAGAGAGAGAGAGAGAGAGAGAGAGAGAGAGAGAGAGAGAGAGAGAGAGAGAGAGAGAGAGAGCGGGGGGAGGGGGGGGGAGAGGGAGAGAGAACCTAAACCCGGAAATTAGAAGCAAATACACAATATGACGAATCTTGTGGCATTAATTACCTTGTATGACATTGCTATTTATTGTTTGTTTTGTGTTTTATGGTTTAACGCCATTTTTCAGCACAATATAGGCTATACATGGCTGCCAGTATTAATGGTGGAGGAAAAACCCGAAAAAATCCCGGAAAGAACCACCGACCCACGCGAAACTACTGGCAAGCTTTCTCACATAACTACATTAGCCGAATCTTAGACTTGAACCCTCGCAGACAGAGGTGAGATGGCAGTGATCCGTAACGGAGCTAGATTTTCATATCATTTGTCAAGTTTTAAATAGTTCATCTTGTACACCCCTTACAGTATTTTGCAGTTTACATTTCGCTTCGATATTTCCTATACAACCTGTTTCAGTGCGAAACAAATGAATATTTGAATATCATTGTTAGTTTTGAATATTCACACAAAACGTGCCTGAACTGATTTGCTGAATATTTGTTTCAGCTGTAGGCAAAATATCAAAAATCTTCGTCAATGTCACTGAATAAAATTGGTTTCGGCCCAATAACATTATTTGTAGATCACATACCTGAAAAAAAGTTTGCAAATGGTTTTACACTCTGGGTATTGAAGACGCCCAATGATTTGGAGATCAAAAGGGTAAATGTCAGATTTTATTTTTGTTGCTTTGGTGTTGAAACCATATTACAATACATGATTGTGTATACATGATAACCTGTGTAAGCAAAGAAGAAAGAATTCATGGGAAAACCAGGTAACAACGAGTTACTTCCGGGAGTTATATGAAGGCTTCCTCACCTAGCACTTTGTCGTAGGGCGAGATTTCAGCGAGATTTCATCTTGTCGGAATCGCTTCGTTCGTTTACGCATATTAAACAATATAGTCACCACATATACGAGGATATCGGAAATTTTAATATGTTGACATTTCAGATACATTAACATTTTGTTTTTAAACTTTATATTGACTATGTTTAGGAATTGTTATTGACCCCCATAAACCATTACATTTCACATACTTGAGAAATCTCTTCTCATCCAGCAAGCGTTCAAATAGTCGTATAACG
The DNA here is from genome assembly GCA_030141615.1 of Unio pictorum. NCBI lineage: Eukaryota > Metazoa > Mollusca > Bivalvia > Unionida > Unionidae > Unio > Unio pictorum. Next base: position 2,796,169 of record JARLTB010000248.1, on the reverse strand, counting down.
TGGAGAACATTTGTTTTAAATCCAGCACATACATGCCTAGAGTCTCTCAGCGATGACTCTCAAGCGATGGTTTCTTTAAGAAAGCAAGAGATAAATAATGATTTGATTCATTAAATGGCGGAACGAAAGTTTGATATTAATGAACTTTGGGTTTGATTAGTAAGTATGTGTTCGGTTTTGATAAGAAATTTAAATAACTAAAGTTATAAGCGTCCCATAGAATTATACTTCAGAAAACTTCAGCTTCACAAGAAATGTTGCAAATGTAGATATAAGAGAGAGCAGAGAGAAGCAATCATAAATTGCAGCGAGAGAGGAGGGCATGTAGCTCGTGTTAGATAGAGAGAGGAAAGATGAGAGAAAGAGGCAAAAGAAAAGGGGGGCCTAGGCCGATAAATCATCCCCTCACCAATATTAGTGACTATCAATTAAGAGCTGAGGTCGACTAATCATTACAACTCGTACCCATCGGTCTTCACATTCGTCTGCACACATGGGTATATATTTTATATACTTACCGGAATTTCGAGAAGCTGTTGAGCTCCCGTTGGCTACCGTCAGCTGAATGTTTATTTTGGTGATATATACAAGCTATTTCCAGATCAAATCCAACTTTTGGAGCTTTGTATATTTATATGGAATAATACAACTCTCTCACCTTCGAGAATTTAGAATTTTTATCCAGATCTGTCTCAACTTTGCACAGGTGTGACAGGAAAACATGTGAAGGCAGAACAATTGCACATTTTTATCAATAGGTAACAGCTAATCCACATATCGACCATCAATATCAACGTATATTTAGGGATGAGAGGCTGATTTATCAGACGGAGGTAGGGTGGGCAATGGGAATAATATAAACTAAAGACTTAGAACAAGAAGGGGAGCACACACAACCGTTACACAAACATGATGATTTTGATGTTAAAAGAAATATTAGGCTAGTGCCCCCTATTCAGGAAATGAAGTAGATCAATATGCTTCTCAGTTTGACAAAATGTTGAACACTTGAAATGGTAAATGGGTCGGACTCTGTTATTATTCATTATACATATTGTTATAGCTCGTGTTATATATAGTTTTACTGTAAATGTAACAAATTGCTGAATATGAAGTGCTTTTTTCTGTACAAGATATCACATAATTGGGAAAATATATTGATCTTTTAACTTTCAAAACTGATTGTAACCAAAATCTGTATTTAGACATAATAAAGAACGTGAGGTAAACTGGTTCTTTTTTATATCTACGTTGTGTTAAAATTTGATATTTTACCAACATATGTTACGTAAGTTTGCGATACCTTTGTAAAAAATGTTACGACATGGAACATTGTATGTTCTAAACGTTTCGTCGATAAAATGTGAGATATTTGTAAAAAAAAAAAAAAAGAAACAATCGAAAATAATGAAAGTACTATCTGCATTTTTATCACGTTTTTGGTGAAAATTTAATTAAAAGAAGTTAGGGTATATGTTTTGCCTGCATCAACATTGTTTTGCTTTCAGTTACATCATTTTTCACAATGTGGTAGATAAGATATTCTTAACATAGTAGTTCCTTGTTTTAGCGCTTTAGAAATATGGTTTGCGTCCTCTTCATATTTTAAATTATTTTGTATTTTATCCTTCTGTGCAATTAGTTCCCACCCTTTATGGCAATATCTTTATTATTTCTGCAGTGGCGAGTTTGTGAATTGTACTAATTTGTTATCAAGCTGTTTTATATTATGCAATTTAGAATCTTCCCTTTGATGTTTGGCGCATAGTACACATTTGAACACTCTTTTATATTCAACCTCTTTTCCTATTCTGTTGGATCTGAGAAACACACTATCTCGTACATCTCAATGTTCTGAACCCATGCATTATTCTGTTTATGCATGATGTTTCCGGCTCCTGCGATGAATCAATATGTTAATTATTTGTATATGATATTTAGCTGGTTAATAACTGTTTAAAGATTCATTAGACTGTTACGTATATTTGATTTAAATTATTTTTTTTTAATTGTCTTATCAAAATTTGTCATTTTGGGTTTTAAAAGTCATTAATTGGGAGATTATTCTAGAAAAATCTATATGACCATACTTTATCTGTAAACATGTTTTTGACCTTGGCTTGTTGACCTATTTTCTGACCCTGCTTCAGACAGCGTCAATAAGCTTCTAAAACTATTGGTTAATTTTAAGGACAACTTTTTGTTTTTAGTTCTTGGGGGTAGCATATGACTGATTTTATTATCTAGATCTTTCCTTGCGTACGTGTTTAAATGATTGTACGTTTGTTATATGACATTCCATGAACTTCCATAAAATCACGTGACCGCTTGTTTACGTAAAAAAACAGGTATATAAATTATTGTTTGGAAGAGAACAATTTAGTAGAATCTGGGCTTTTAAGTTAATAGTTGTGTTTTGAGTTTTATTGGAATTTGTGTCAATTCGTTGAAGCAAGAGGAATTATTCCATTTATATAGAGAAGAACATGTGCTCATAATTTCATTTGGATTTTTTTTAAAACGAGAACTGCATCACGTGAAATCGTCAGCCATTTTGGATTACATCGTCACGATTCGAACCTGGAACTATTAGAACATTTATTTATCAGGATTCTTGCAATTACATTAGTGGATTATTTTTGTGAATTCTATATTGGATTAATGTTGGATTTGATTCTCTAAAACCATAAGTTTAATTATTTTATGAAAATAATTGTACTTAATAAATTCATTGTTAAAGTTTTACATGCTTGTTAGTTTTCACTCTTTCTGTGTTGCTGCTTATTCGAGCCTAAGCACGTAACAAGACATATGACGAATAGTAACATTGCATGGTGTTTATTCTTTATAATTGTGTTGCGTATAACATGTCCCCTATATCTTCATACAAGACTTCCTGGTTATAAAAGATTCAATCACTTAACGTTACTGGCTGAAATTGCATTTTCATATATTTTCCAACCATTTTAATTTAAATACACCTCATGTAACCTCGATAAGACGTCAACAGACGTTTTATCTTCATCTTACTATAAAGTTAAAGATATATGTCAAGTATATCTGAAACTTATTTTGTCCCTGACTAGATCCGCTGTCGATGAAAGTCTTTGTACGTTTACAATACCTTGGCCATACTAGCTTTTAACAGTAAAATATGAATTTGCATGCTGCAACATACTTGCTACAAACCTTCACTGAACCAAAGTTAAGACAGCAACTCTGCATAGGACTTTATGTTCGCCCCCATTATACATGTATTATATATAAAGAGGTGGAGAGTAGCACAATTGAGACACAAAATGTAAATATAAATTTACTAATACGAAGTATTACGATTTGATATGTACCTAAGCTATCATAACTAGCATCATGGTGGTTGTTAGTATCACATGCTTGATGCAGATATGAACTGCAATTTAATATATGTTTCTGCCAGTAGATAGCTCGTTGCACCTCAGGTGAAACAATGATAACTTTATTTTTGGTTCCGTCGTTCATCCGCAAGAGCAGTGCGAACGCAATATTCGCTGACGGCATCATCTGTTCAGCTTATCTTAACAGTTTAATGTGGTTCGTCTTAATACCACTCCCTAGTCTGTACAGCATTGTTCACATTTACATAGATTCAATCTGAATGGAAGACACATCAGGTTTTAGAATATTTCTCAAAAGGTAATAGGACTACAATGACAGTGAATATAAGAATTATTATATTCATTATGTATTATGCACACACACACACACACACACACACACACATATATATATATATATATATATATATATATATATATATATATATATATATATATATATATATATATATATATATATATATATGCCCATGCCCATATTTTAATTATTAACATTATTATCATGACTTCACTGACGACACACATGCTTCGTTTTGGGATCCTTTTATTTAAACAGGTGATGCTTGTGAACATGCATTTTTCAGGTGTCGCTCAAAATCATGATAGAGCAAGACAACATAAAACATTAACTATGTAATTGTTTTCATAATCACAGTGAACCCTAAGCTGACAAGCACCACACAGACTGACCCTGCTGATATCCTGCATTTGGCAAGAAACATGTCATTTTTAGATAATTGGAACATCATGACTCTTACGTACTTCTGCCATACTAATACCATACAAGCATTATCTTGATTTATCGGAATATTAACTCAACGCTTGCATAGCTTGTTAAGGGGTCTCGATCTGATCTTCAAATGAAATATGTTGACGCTGTTACTACCTTTGTCTTAATGTGGCATTTAGGGCTATTAACTGAAGAAAATATTCTGGCATGCATCTTGTTGTACTAGCAAAAATAATCAGGCACTGTACAGAACACAATTTATTTGTGTAAATTCTCAATGCAAAAAAGGATTATAAAATCTAAGTAATCAAACTGAATATGTACAAACCATAAATGTATATACAGATGTCAAAAGTTAAATGGTGACTTATTTTTACGCACACACGATGAATAATAATTTTTTTTTTCTCGAAACTAGGCAACGCCATTTAGGTCATACAATTACTTGACAATACGAATATTCCCGAATATCATGCAAATCACATATTGCGAATCAGTCTATTTTAAAATCAACGTAAAGGGAAGTTATATGAATGGTAGCAAAACATATATTTTTCAATTATTCAAATTATTTGAAACTGCAAATTGTTATATAATTACGTTTTCTAAGTTACATTTCGTTCTAGAAAGTCAAGAATGCTTTTGTTGCTTCAACATTGCATCTGGCCTAACTCGAGGATGTTGCTATTGTATAAGAAATCACATCGACGTTTTGCATAACTGGCTGGGAAATGTTGTCATGTTGAAAATGAGCTTTAAAATATTGAAATGATAAAGTTAATAACAGCTGGAATTTGTGTGTTAGTAGATATATTTGAGCATTTATTTACTGTGAGTGGATGAACGTAGATCCACAAAGAGTTCAAATTCTCAACATGTTTTAGAACTCTATAATCTCATTACGTCTTGTTTATTGTGAAATCATCTATCTATTTGGTTTTAATATGTTTGTCATGTGTACCCTCACAAAGATGACGCATGAGTATTTGTGCCTTGCGGGTTGTAGTGGTCGTTGGTAACACCCGTCTTTAGGGACACAAGAGACATAACACGCACCAAATATTTAATGATCTGCTTACGTCCGTTCGGAACCACCTGCACGAGTCTTACAAGTTCTTGTTTTGGGTTTAGCGCCATTTTCCTAACAATGCCAGATGCCATCAATACCGGTCCATTTTAATGCTGAAGGATTACCTCGGTAAAATACAGAAAGATACTGACAGTTTGCTTGCATAGCCATATTAGCCATACCTGTAATTCAAACCCACAAGTGCCAGAGACGTCTCTGTGGTGGGGGTGGGGGAAGAGGAGAACACATTCTCCGGGCGCCAGATTAGTGGGGCGCAAAAATGGGCTTTGGAATGGTGGTGGTGATTGTATTGATGAAAATAATGGGTTTCAGAGTTTAAGATCGGGACGTAAAAGTAATATTGTCCCCGAGCTCAAAACACCCTAGCAATGCCTCTGACACATGCACAGGTCAGATAGCATTGATCTGTAAAGTCAAGCTATTTAGGCCATTAGGCCATCTTGCATTCAGCCTGACAAGGCTGAACGGATATTCCATTATCAGACAAACACAGATGCTTTACTTGTACCACAATTTTATTTGAATATGTATGTTCAGAAAACAAAATCAAGCAATAGAACAGATGACTTAGTATTTCAGGAAAAATTAATATTATGAATGTTTGTATATACGCAAACATACCTGATCTCCAAATTGATTTTTATTTTGATACATCTGGCTACAGTATTGTTCACTGTATTCAATGCGATTGAAGATACCCCAGAGTTTGGAACGTTGTAAGGAAAATCATTGTTAAGCATCATGTGATCAGGTGTTTCTTTTACGTTTATAATACTATTCAGAATAATGTATCTACGTGCACCCAATGCATGTATATAATGTGTTTTCAAAAAAATATGTTATGTTAGATTATTGGAAGTAAACGTATTCGAAATAACTTACTTGATCATTATGGTAAATGTGAATTGTAAGCCTAAAATATCGGATGAAGCCGTAAATGATGTAAAATATGTTAGCTAAACAATCGCTGGATGTTTATTAGCTAAGATTGGTACAACGCCACCCTTTGGAACACACATTCCTTGCATGCACCGCTGTAAACAAAATAAATAAGAAAAAATAATTAGAGAAACACACGGGAAAATAAAAAACGGAAACATGGTTGTTTTACACCCCTAACGATCGGCTGATTCATTTCGCTGATTAGTTACATTCTATGTATTAATGCCCAAAATACTAAATGGTTTTCCTATCCAATCCAATTAATTAAATTGCAGCGTGTATTTTTACAGTGTGTATTACTGCATAGCATACTCAAACTATTTCCTATGAAACATTCCTGATTACATTGCAGTACGTATTGTTGCACACTTTTCATGACAATTCATACTAATGACATTGCATCAGTTATTTTTCATATAAAACCTTGTTAATTACAATCCATTTGTATTAATGCAAATCACACCGAACAAGCTTCCTATGAAACCTATTTTATTACATTGAAGTATGTATAATAGTACAACGTTTTGAAAATTGTTACTATCAAACATAACTGATTGCTTTGCAATGTTTAATTTGCACAACATAATGAATGACAAATCTAATCCACAGCATGGCAGAACGTATTACTGCGCAATAAACTGAAAGGTTTTCTACCAAACATTTTATATTAAGTTGCGAGGCATATTATTTTACAACCTATTGACTTAATTATGTTTCAAAATTAATTGATTTATTGCAGTGCATTCGTTGAACAATATACGAAATTGTTTTCATATCAAATATATGTTAGCATTGCAGTGCGCCTTGATGGAAAAAAGGCCGAATTGTTTTAATAAAACAACATAACAAATTACTTTACACTGCGTATTCTCGAACATGATTCTGATATTTTAACCAATCAAACCAATTTAATTACATTTTAGAGTGCGTTATTTCAGAACAGTTGGAATTGTTTGCTATCAAGCCTAATTGACTACATTGAGATGTGCATTATAGTACGACAAAAAGATTTTATTTCCACTTCAACTTACTTGAGTTCTTAAAACGTCTGAGAGAGAGAGAGAGAGAGAGAGAGAGAGAGAGAGAGAGAGAGAGAACCATTTTGCGGCCACATTTGGTTCCTCTTGCGGCACTGAAATTTCGCTTGAGACATTTTCCCGTTCTTGGGCTCGTACATTTCATGAAGAGACATATATCGGCTGACACTTCCTAACAAATAAAAAGACGAAAAGATCTAAATTTAGGATGATATCAAACAGTGCAACTGACGGGCAACCTGTCAAACACGCTGTGATTCCCAATAGTAATAGTATTAGGCGGTACCCATTTCCACCTCGTCCCAAACATAACTGCGGCCGGTGTTTTCTGGGCTAGTGAATATCGTTTGAGACGTATAAATGAATTAGGGTGAATTACACAAATATTGCTAATTTACCTGAAATTCGACAGTAAGACAATATGGCTACATTGCAAAAAATACGGCAGGTGTACTTTATCGGTGGATAAACGACAGGTAATTAAATAGTCATTACACACTGCGCTTAAATTAATAGGTTAGAGATTTATTTATTGCTTTGAATGTAAATTTGTGTATCACGCGCTAACAATCAATAATTTCTTTGGGTTTGACAGTGTCAGAACAGTAAATTTCAAGGATGAATTTTATTTCGAAATCTTTACACGGGTACAAATCGATTTGCAACTAAATCGACATGCACAACGTGTGTTCGATAAACCAAGTTAAGGATCATTTATAGCTGAATTTAATTAGAATCCCTGTTATGAAATGCTCAAAACCAGTATAAATATAACTTAACTACTTTATTTGATAATAACGTTATTTACTGTTATATGTGATTGAATTATGATTGCTTACGAATTAATGCGTATCATCCAAATTGTATCCAATTGTAACCTTAATCACCTAGAATAACGTTCATTTAAACGAAACTATATTATTTTTCTGAAACAAATTTTGCATATACCATTTCTATTTGAAAATAAGGCCAGTACACATCTAAACATTTCATAATCCTCGCCAATTTACCGCAGACAGAAAGGATAATAGTCATGGTCATACCAGAGATAATGTGATGTTAACTGGTCTTGAGTGTAACGGACGCAGAGATACTAGTAAAGAACAAGCGGCGGTAATTGAGTATCCTAGGGTATCACTTGTAATTGTTCACGTGTAAATCCGCACTGAGGAGCAGTTGAATCTAATCTATAGATTGCGGGTCCACCCGTGGATCTTGTTATGTTAGATATTTTATGTGTAGTGGCACTCCAAATAGGATAAGTAGCTCTTTTTACCACCTTCAAGCTCTCCTGGTTCATATAAATATCTCACAGTGACATTGCCGAGTATTCGTTGTTTTGAAAAATCATTTTGTGGATTTTGTACACGTATATACTTTGTTAAATAGCGTTAATAGGTTTCATATTGATTGTTTTAGTAATTTCATTATTTAGTGCAGCTATCACACCTGGTAATCTCTTGACCCATTCACGAGATCGTTTATCCTGGATAAATTCCTTCGCGTATTGATTTAAAAAAAAACGCTCAGAAAGTGTCCGATTAAATCTTTCAACAATTGCCTGATCGCGATGTAGTGCAGTATGTCCAGGTCGTATCGTGGGTATTATAGTGTTTCATTTTTGATAACACTACACCCTGAAATTCCTTGCCAGGATCAACCTGCAATAGATTTGGCCACTGCAGATGACCTCATCGATAAATAATTTCAAACGCAGAAGCTACTACAGTTGATGACTTTGTCTTTAATGGTTCAGCTTGTTTGTATCTACTCGCAACATCAACTACGGTTAGCGCATACTTGTATGTTTATTTGTTAATAGTATAATGAGGCAGAAATAATATATCAGCCTGATGAACTTCATTACGGACGCTGACATCAAACTGTGCGAAGATAATTTGTTTAGGTGGGGGTAGATAAATCTGTCATATCGCCTGTTTGAATAACCTATCAACCGCAGTAACTTTTGTTTACTTTAGCGAATTTATCGATTGCTGATTTACCTCGCCAGTATCCTCGTGGGGAATAATAAATAGATTCCATGCTGTTATTAATTACCAGCACTCAGCATTAATTTACTTTTCATCCCCGATTTTATGAACCACGAAGCTAATTTTTCTTTGAAGGATTTAGAAATAGTTTAATATCTGCGATGTGTCTATGTTGCAGATTGCTGCTTTTATAACCAACATCATGAGCATGAAACGCCTTATCAATAGTGTTTATTGGATATTCGCCGGGTCAGGGTTGGTCTTGATCATCGAGTCGGATATCGAGTCTGGTTCCAGGTCCACAATAACTATGCCCTGAAAGGTGTTTTTCTCATGGATATTTTCTCCATGGAGTCCCGGAATGTTTTGTCGATTTTGCTGCAATATCACCTTCTCGTTTTTTATTAAATCAATAGAAACAAATCTAAATATTTTTGTACCACGTTGTACACACTTACCAGCAAGTGCTGATCTGTTATTGCTTGTTGTAATTGTTGTCAAATTCTTTTGTGCTAGTACACGTCTTACATTTCACACAATATACGTGTAGATCCATAATTTATTTATAATAACATGAATGTAATTGATTTTTTGGCGAAAGAAACACGAGAACCCGTTAAGAATCATGCAGCGCTACAAAATTATATTCGCATGATTATAATTGGACTATCTGGAAGTGGCAAGATGCAGTTGTTACATAATTTGATAACGAGATGGATTAAATGGGATAAACTACATGTGGTAGCCCTGAGTGTAGACGATCAGCAATGTTACGAGGTGTTAAAAGATTTTAACGAGAAAGCAAAAGCAGAAATCGATGATGATATTGAATTTATAACCGATATCAAAGAAGCACCGAGTATTGACTATCTTGATGGAAATATTAACAATTTAGTTGTATATGATGATGTGATGCTGGATAAACAAGCAAACGCTGCCAGGATATGTTCCAGAGGTAGAGATACAAATATTGATGTGATATATGTTACTCAGAGATATACACAAATACCAAAAGTGATCAGGGATAACTGTAATATTCTTGCTGTATTTAATGGAGTTGACACCCTTACGCTACGAATTATTCACCAGACCTGGTACAGTGGAGATATGGATTATATTCTCTTTAGAAATTTCCTTAGTCATGCTAAGTCGGTCCCACGTGGATTTATAACGATAAATTTGCATGACCCTAGATTAAGATATCGTTTCGGACTAAAATATTTGGTTAAAACCATAACAGTTTCGGTCTCCGTAGAGACTTTGAAAACTTGGTCTGGTCAACCGTTTTTAGTTTTGTCTGAAATAGTTTCGGTCTCCGTAGAGGCCTTACTTTTGTTTAAAACCTTGGTCTGTTCACCCTTCTTGTTGCTACTTATATACCAATACTCTATATTATTGCTAAGTGTGCCTATATACTAATACTCTATGATTACCAAATTAACTAATGTACACTAATACTTTATTATTAATAAGTTTACTTATACACAAATACTCTATGATTATTAAATTTATTTATATACTAATACTCTATGATTTACATTTTATCGAACGATTACTGCATTACCATACTAAAGGCAGAATTAAAAAGACAAAGAATATACCAAATATCATAGCATCTGTGTATATAGCCGCTTAATGAGGTCGATACAATTTTAAGCGGTTTACCAGAATGTAATATCTATATATAAAAAACCTTAGCAAAGTTAAAGGTACAAATGGAAACAAATAAACCGCAAGAAATTGTGCAGAATATTGAGTGTACAAGATCACAATTAGTTTGTTCTTTGCCATTTATAGACATGAAATATTGTTTAATTTTAGAATAGAATCAAATGTTGAAGAAACGGTACTATTAAACAAATATTGAACTAACTCTCTTGAAAGTTGCAAAAATTCATTCATTTTTATAGCTATTATTAGTAACATATCTTGGTCTACATTCAGTACAGGCTGCGGTACGTTTAACTGTAACAAGTGGTAACAGTGGCGTAGGTAGTGGTTGTAGTAGTACCACGGAGTCTTTAATTTATATATTTAAAACGGGTATTATTACCAAATACGTGTTTCATTTAGGTAAAATAAATGAAATAGACACATTGACTGGTACGATTGACAGTGTCATGTACCGTACTTATTACATGTATTATAATTATGTCATCATTATATATACTGATCTCATGATTGCATATCCTGTTATAGTAAGCACAAGAAAATAACCATTTGTATCCCCTTTTTCCATACTTTTTATTAACATTATCGCGTCTTCCACCGTTTTCTTTCTTTCAATCGGAGAAATTTTGTAGACTGTTTATCAGCAGGTATTTTATTGTTTTCAAAGTTTGAATGCATATTAGTGTATATTCCGTTTTAAATTCATCTTATGACTACTGTAAATAAAATCAGCATGCCTATACACATGTATCATCATGCTGATGTAATATAAAGATACCATCAAAACAGGTTATATAGCTATTCCTTTTGTTCACCTAAACATTTCAATTAGATCACCTTTCAGTCGTGTCAGGTACGTTGGAATCAAAGCGTTTATCCGTTTTGCAGGCTAGATACATATCACCTACGATCTAATATTATTATTTCGTATATATATATATTATATCTTTTCGTATGATAACAGTATGTGCGAAGAACAAATGCGTCTAATCTTTCATTACCTGAGATTTGGTTAGGTTTCGTCTTTGTTCAGCCGATATTTTATAAGACTGGTCAGTCCCCGAAAAGAACACTTATGTTTGTAAAGCACGTTAGGTGGTACATGTTGTCCAGATCATTGATATACTTTTGTGTATTTTTAAGAATCATTTACAATAAGATATTTTTTTATGTTTCCATCAATATATGTATATATATGATGGGAAGGAATATTAAATATCATTAAACATTTTGTAACTTGATTCACATTTATATTCAATTTAGATGAAAAATAGGTATAGTCATCAGATTTTGGCAATAAACAGTCAGAACGTAGACGCTTTTAAATTAATTTACATCTTTTAGTACCTGGATCACTTTAACTGCTTAGCGGGACATAACTAATGTACAATGTTTATTGGGTTTGAAAATGTACAACTTCAATCCAAAAATATTGTTTAAATATATGAACCCTACAATAATGTCTTTTAGCACACCATGGTTATGGCTTATTAACATGGGATTGTTTTAAATTACTAACTTTAACTAATCTAAAAATAACTGTTTGATACAATTACATGACTAGTTACCCAGCTGCATGATTTACAGAAGTTCTGTTTACTGCGTAATTATCAAATAGTAATTATTTATATCTGAGTGGTGTGTGTCCGTGCATGCATGTTGAGTATATGTGCCGGAGTGTTGGATATTTGTATTTTGGTTTATATAGCTGTTTTGTATTTAAACGAGGATGACTGTGGGAAAACAGCAGGCAAAAGCCAAGCCACTCTCATACCGTGATATCTCAAACTTCCTACAAAATTACATATAAAATCTTGCATATCCGATTGTTTGATATCTGAGGTTAACGACCGAATATACGAGACAAAATTGTAAATATTTCAGATTTCTTGTTGAGTAGTTGAATATTGTTCTGATTATTTGATTTTGATTCTTGGGGACATCTAAGTTTCGCCGTTTTGTGACATGGTCGTCATACTTTCTGATTACATAGGTTTGGCTTTAGATCATGCGCGGTTAAAGCTAAAATCTAGATAAGTAGCGTAACAACCGGATTATCTTGGACTTATACAAAATAAAGGGAATAACATTTGGTGTTTTTTTTCTTTTCTTCCAATGCTACGAGTTTGTTTTCTCTTAATACTTAAATTTTGGTTCTTTAAGGTTTTCTGAATATTTTGTGAAACATGTTTTGAGTTTGAGTCACCCAGTGATGGTGTTTTAATTTGAGTGGCTTTGGCCTAGCTTTTAAATTTTGATGGTAGAATTTTTTTTAAATTTGGATTGATGGCCTAGAGTTTATGTACATACTAATATAATTGGTGACTAGGATGTCGGGTGGTCTAATTTAACCTTTTTAAAAAACATTTTGATATGTCAGAAACAAAATCATATTGACGCCTTACAACATATCCACATGGCTTCCTGCTATATTTAATGTGTCACAGGATACATTTTAAGACCATCATCGTATCCACCTTTTTTCTCACTTTCTATGTAATAAAGTACTTCAATATGGACCCGAAATAGAAAAATGGCTTTAAAGAAAATCAACACTGGTATAATTATATGTTGTGATGGCATGTTGTACTGCATAGACTTTCGTGAAAATGAAACCTAACCCACAAACAGCTACTGACACACATATGCTCACACAATGTACCTACCCCACAGAACTCAGAATTAGGACCCTTAATGAGCTGACACTGTTGCCTGAGGGTATACACTCGTCCTGGAAGTCTCCCCACATTCTGTAACCATTCCTCATCGTCATATATTTTACCAATATTCTTTACGCAGTCTCTGAATACCAAAAATCAACTGTTTACAGTGATATGCAGATATCAAAATAGCCTACACACGCACATTCGAAACTAAGTACATTCATGTTTACCTCTCTACCTATCGACAAATCTGCCTACCTACCTACATCCATTCATTCATTCATCCATGCACACACACACACACACACACACACACACATACATTCAAAAACACACATACATACATACATACATACATACATACATACATACATACATACATACATACATACATACATACATACATACATGCATGCATGCATGCATGCATGCATGCATGCATGCATGCATGCATGCATGCGCGCGCACACACACACACACACACACACACACACACACACACACACGCATACATACATACATACATACATACATACATACATACATACATACATACATACATACATACATACATACATACATGCATATGCACATACATACATACATACATACATACATACATACATACATACATACATACATACATACATACATACATACATACATACATACATACATACAGACGTACGTGCGTGCGTGCGTGCATGCATGCATGCATGCATGCACGCACGCACGCACACACACACACACACACACACACACACACACACATACATACATACATACATACATACATACATACATACATACATACATACATACATACATTCATACATGCATTGACACATAAATACAACGAAATGTTTGCGCTGAGACAGAAGAATGTAAATACATGTATATTTTGGATAATGTGTATATATATGTTTTTAGAATCGCTTAATTGTTGAATTGCTTATCCTTGCTTATTATCAAGCCCCTCTCCATAGCGACTAGTAGTCAATTTAATAACCTGTACCATGGCAAATCTGAACGAAATGCATTTTGTATATGTCTCTATATTGTACATACTTGTGACTTAGTTCACTCTTGAATAGGTCCACAGAGCAGTTAGAGAAATGCCAGGGGTTTCTGGAAATTGGCTTGGATTTTTCGAATATTGGCATCTTTCTAGACATGATATATAAATCCTCAGCAGGACAAGCAATACTTCGTTTCTCTCCGTCGTGGTTTGCTCCAAGACTAGAATAGCAAGCAAGGGGAATATATTCAGTGTATCTTTGATAATCAACCGTTATATTGGTATCTAGGTCTCTCATCATGTCACTTAGCTAAAGAAACAGAACATAACGTTTTACATCCACGTCGTGTCTATTACAGAGGAGACTTTTCATTAAACTGTGTGAGGACATAGACAGTCAATATCACACCATCTCATTGATTCCAAGACATACAAGTATACTACAATAGCCATATTTTAAGTCCAATGATACCGGTTTCAGTATCTAAACGTAATTATAGCATTTCTTCTCAAGAATTATTCTTGAAGGAATTATTTCAAGAGTTAATTTCTTATCACAACATCGAAGTTAATATAATTTAAGTAAGTTTCCATAGTAACATCCTGTAGCTCACAGTATTTGTAAGAAATGTAAATCTCTGCATTTCTTTCGTACAGATAGTAATATTTTATGAATACGTTCAGTTCTTTTTTCAGCAGTGTTTATTATATACAAACAATACTACTGCCAGATGTCGCAATAAAGTCTTTCAGAAAAGCAAACTTTTAAATTAAAAACGGCTGGCCAGTCTATTCAGTCTTCTAAAGGGAATATTCATTTAATCGAATTATTTTCCTACCTGTGTCTTGCCGAGATTGACCTTCGTCCAAAGTCTGTTTTGCACAGTGTACGAAAATCTTTCAAATTACAATATTACTCAACCAATGTTTGCATAATTTAACACTTCACAAAATCTGTACTAAATTTATGCTAATCAAATTTATCTTTATCAAGGGGATAAAAAGAATTCACGAAAACAATCTGTGATAAGAAATAAAGTGATGATATCCGGAATGAGTTGAGTCGGTATCTTAGGTAGATTATATTTTTAAGTAGTGTCCACGACCTTCAACCAGTCCTCGATATATAGTAACTTGGGGAGCCATGAGGAATCAACGACAGTGGATATGAAGCCACTAACCGTTGCACGTATGGAAATCAGAAATGTAACATGGACCAGAAGTTATTAACAATTAAACTACAAGGGGGTAATTAGGACAACAGGTGCCAGCTTACCTGTGTCCAAGTTCGTGTGCTGCTGCGTTCACAGTCTGAAAATAATCCCGTAACTCAATGACCGATGCTCTTTCACCAATGTTACACACACCTCCTGTATGGGAAAGACCTAAATGGAAAACGAAGAGGGATTATAGATGAAATAAAATATATTCATATCTGTTAACCCTGAAAACGTCCGAGTTCATTTAAGGTGGATGGTAAATATATACTGACTTAGAACAACTCACCAGTCCATGATTGACTCATATATAGAAAATATAAGAAAACAAGAACTAAAAGATAAAAGCGACATTATGAAAATGGAAAATAAAATAAAAGATAAGAGTGAAATATGGTACCACAGAGTAAGCATTTGTTTATGTAAACCGGATGTCCCTGAAATGTTCAAAAATGTTATTCGGAGTTATATGACAAAAAAATGTTTAAATCCAGTTCCGGAAACAAAATTCAACATATACACATTACCACTGCCACTTGGTACATTAAAACCAAGAAGCATAAATATTAAGTGTATATAGCGAAGTGTGAAGAGCTAATCTAAGTTGGTAACATACAATACGAAGTGATGAACAAAAAACATGGCGTACAGGGTGGATGTCTTGTTTACAAGCTCTGGTCAATTTTGGAGACCTTAAAGAGCAGAGAGAAGTGTTTTCTTTCAAATGATGAAATTATGATATGTGAATACTTTGACAACAGAATGGTACTTGCACCATAGTTTTATGTAATCTACTTTTCAAGGAAATTCAAGAAAATTCAGTTTTCCTTTCAATCTTGAAAATAACAAGATCGCTGTCATGGAGTCAAGGCATGGGTTTATTAGCCCTATGTATATCACCAAATTTGATGGCAAGATGTGAGGAGTTCCTTTAAAGATAATATGGATGTATTCATGGAGCGTTCGCCTTTTTTAGTGGTGGAATTTTAATCGTGGCGTTTGATATTTGACCTGATTTATGTGATTTATTTATATCCATTGTCCTCCCGATTTGAATGAGAAGTTGTGTTCGGTACTGAATTCATTAGTTAGTCAATACATGTTGGCTAAAGTGCTACTAGTTTTGCTAAACTTGCAATGCTTAATTGATGTTGATAATGATAATGATCATTATATTCATGAATGAATTTGGATTTTTTGGATATGAATTACATGAATTACGTTGAAAGACATTCTTGGATGAATAGACGCAGTGGGTGGGTGTGACACTCCGTTTACTCATGTAAAATCGATACACACCTGTCTTAATCGTCAGAAAATGTGCAGTATGGTGAAAATATGAATTTATTTTAATTTGGAAATATTCAACATTATAAAACAGTAAGATATACTGATATGCAAACTGTACAAACTTGGCATAAAAGAGAAGACGTGGCGCATCATGAAAGACTCGTTTAAAGGAGTAACCAGTTCTGTTTTATTTGCGGGCAAATTGTCCAAATATTTCAATATTAAGCAGGGTGTATGGCAGGGTCGTATCTTGTCCGCTTGGTTCTTTCTCGTTATGATAGACAATTTGATCACTGATTTAGATCACACTTTGCGGGGCCTAAAACTTGGCGATCTCCACCTGCCGTGTGTGGATGACACAACTCTAATGGCTAATTCGCATCATTCGATGCAACATCTGCTCGATACAATCTCTAATTATACGAAAAGGTGGAGATTGAAATATAACGCAGATAACAATTGCAGCATCCTCTTTACAAACAAAAGAATAACTGATATCCATTCCTTTCTATTCGACAAATCGCCAATTTCAGTAGTCAAAAGTAAGAAATATGCAGGCATACCTCTCAAGTACAACTTGAAACCTAACGACGCGATAAAAGAAGCATGCAATAAAGGTAAACACTGATTAAACTCTTTTTATTTTATTGGTATCAGAGACGGGATAATGAATCCTCTAACAAGTATGAAAATCTGGAAAAGAGTCATTCTGCCCTCAGTCCTATATGGATGTGAATTATGGTCGAATATTACAAACGCCAATATAGAAGAACTTGAGCTATGTCAGAGATATGCAGCGCGACGTATGCAAGCTTTCGATAAATATTCGCACACAGAGGCAACGCGTAGTACCTTAGGACTCTGGTCAATGGAAGCATACATAGATAAGATGAAATTGTACTTTTTCAACTGGCTGTGTAGGGGCGATTGGACTCTTATCTGAAAAATATTTTCAATTTACGCTTATGTCAGTACTTGACCAACCCACTAAAACAGACGGGGTTTATAGCAGATATTGACAAAATATTCAATAAATATGGTATGGGAAGTGTTCGCTTAGACTATGCAGTAAGAGTACAAACCGAAGGTAAACTTGTTTGGAATCGGTATATTGTAGATACTATTCAAAACCTCGAATAATCTACCTGGAATACAGATATTGAACTAAGGAGCGATTTAATTCACTTCAGAAACATTCATTTGGACTTAAAACCAAGCAGTATATGGTTTCTTGGACGTAAATTTCCATCTATGTTATGGCCTCTCTCTGAAATAATGAAACTATATATAATGCCTGTTGGAAAATTTATGATATGCAAACTCTGTGGAAAATAGACTGACGACAGAGCGAAACATCTTATCTTAGGTTGTGAAATTCTAATTGAAGAACGGAACGTCTTCTTTGATAGGGTGATTGACACTTTAGAGGTGAGAGATGGGGTTAATTTATTCAATCAAGAAGACGATATACTATTGGAGACACTTCTTGGAAGCATAGAAAATTGCTTGTCCAATATTGACGATGATGTATGGGATAAACTCATGTTGGTAACGGTAAAAAGTATAAACTCATTTTACAATAAAATGCATGCCCTACACTCAACCAACATGTCATAGCATAACAGCAATAATAAGTAGTTAAGCTAAATAAATATGTGAATTATTCATATAAAAAAACAAAAACAAGCATAAACAAAGGGCCTTCCTGTTGTTGTCAAATTCCGCAATTTTGTTGTATGACCGATCACGGAGATATAATGCTCTCTGGCTGATATAATTTACGAGTGTCACCTTTTGCTATCTTTTTTCATTTGAAAATGGTTTCATGTTGTTCCACATATATATGTATAGATGTGTGTATGTGTGTATATATATATATATATATATATATATATATATATATATATTTATATATATATGTGTGCATATGTCTGTGTATGTGTACATATATGTGTGTATGTATGCATAAGCACATACGTATCCGTTTCACAATTAATTACTTTTTATTACTCTTTTCTGTCGTATTTCATGACTTTGTATTATCCTGAATTTGATTAATCTGATGTAATCTCTGTTGAAGAGGAAATAAAGTCAGTCAGACATACATACATACATACATACATACATACATACATACATACATACATACATACATACATACATACATACATACATACATACATACATACATGCATGCATGCATGCATGCATGCATGCATGCATGCATGCATACATACATACATACATATTGGAGATCTTGGCCCATAACAAAACTAGCCCATTACAGATTCGACCCATACAAATACAATTGAGAAGTGCCCCTATAACATACGCTGCTCATGACTGACTTGGCAGACACAAAATTTGTGATTACCATTGATCTTGTATCACTATACTTCTTGATGTCGAAGAATATATAGCAAGCAACGTACATTTCGACTTAAGTGTGCTACCGATTTTAAAAGATAAGGACTCCATAAAATATACATGTCCCTGGCATGCATTATACATGTCAAACATGAATACGGAAAATGTGCACAACACATTATTAGTTATGAGATTATTAGTTATGAGAGAGAGAGAGAGAGAGAGAGAGAGAGAGAGAGAGAGAGAGAGAGAGAGAGAGAGAGAGAGAGAGAGAGAGAGAGAGAGAGAGAGGGTGGGGTTGGAGGGAGGGAAGGAGAGGGCGAGTACTTACCTACAACATTGTTATTGGAAAGCTGGTCCTCATACAAGTCATGGCTAAAATGACAACAATAGTCGTTATGCGTACTGGTGCAAAATACTTATTTTACATGCTGGCAAGAATGTGACATTTTCTTAGCCTAGTGGTCGTAGATGTTACAGCACTGGCATATCAACAATGCGTGTGTTC
Source organism: Unio pictorum (assembly GCA_030141615.1). NCBI lineage: Eukaryota > Metazoa > Mollusca > Bivalvia > Unionida > Unionidae > Unio > Unio pictorum. The sequence goes on along the minus strand of JARLTB010000248.1, from coordinate 2,776,271 downwards.
GAGCCTCATGCATGGTTAATGTTACGTAACTGACATATCAACAATGCGTGTGCTCGAGCCTCAGACTTAATTAAAGTTACAGCTCTGACATATCAACAACGCGTGTGTACGAGCCTCAGGCTTGGTTAATGTTGTGCTGTAGCATTAGCCATTTGTAATTTGTTGTTCTGTAGTGTAGTCATATCATTATTGATGGTGTAAAGCGCTTAGAGCTTTTAAAGATTAGGCGCTATACAAAGTCCTCATTATTATTATTATTATTATTATTATTATTATTATTATTATTAATGTTACATCACTGACAAATCAACAATGCGTGTGATGGAGCCTCAGGCTTGGCTAATGTTACATTACTGACATGTCAACAATGCGTGTGTTTGAGCTTCAGGCTTGGTTAATGTTACAGCAATGACGTATCAACAATGCGTGTGTTCGAGCTTTAGGCATGGTTAATGTTACAGCACTGACATGTCAACAATGCGTGTGTTCGAGCCTCAGGCTTGCTTAATGCTACAGCACTGACATATAAGCAATGCGTGTGTTCGAGCCTCAGACTTAATTAATGTTACAGCACTGATATATCAACAATGCGTGTTTTCGAGGCTAATTCATGGTTAATTTTACAGCATTGAAATATCAACAATGCGTATCTTCGATTTTCAGGCTTGGTTAATGTTACAGCACTAACATATCAACAATGCGTGTGCTCGAGCCTCATCCTTGGTAAATGTTACATCAATGACATATCAACAATGCGTGTGATCCAACATCAGGCTTAATTAATGTTACAGCACTGACATATCAACAATGCGTGTGTTTGAGCCGCAGGCGTAGTTAATGTTACATCACTGACATGTCAACAATGCGGGTGTTCGAGCTTCAGGCATGGTTAATGTTACAGCACTGACATATCAACAATGCGTGTGTTCGAGCCTCAGATTTAATTAATGTTACCGCACTGACTTATCAACAATGCGTGTTTTCGAGGCTAAGACTCGGTTTATTTTACAGCATTGAAATATCAACAATGCGTATCTTCGATCTTCCGGCTTGGTTAATGTTACAGCACTGACACATCAACAATGCGTGTGTTCGAGCCTCATCCTTGGTAAATGTTACATCACTGACATGTCAACAATGCGTGTCTTCGAGCCTCATGTTTGGTTAATGCTAAAGCACTGACGCATCAACAATGCGTGTGTTCTAGTCTCAGGCTTGGTTAATGTTACAGCACTGACATGTCAACAATGCGTGTGTTAGAGCTTCTGGCTTGGTTAATGTTACAGCACTGACATAGCAACAATGCGTGTGTTCGAGCCTCATGCATGGGTAATGTTACATCACTGACATATCAAGAATGCGTGTGTTCGAGCCTCAGGCTTAATTAATGTTACAGCACTGAAATATCAACAATGCGAGTGTTTGAGCTGCAGGCGTAGTTAATGTTACATCACTGACATGTCAATAATGCGGGTGTTCGAGCCTCAGGCTTGGTTAATGTTACATCACTGGCATGTAAACAATGCGTGTATACGAGCCTCGGTCTTAGTTAATGGTACATTACTGACATAACATTAATGCGTGTGTTCTAGTCTCAGGCTTGCTAAATGTTACATCATTGACATGTCAACAATACTTGTCTTCGAGCCTCAAGCTTGGTTAATGTTACATCACTGACATATCAACAAAGCGTGTGTTCGAGCCTCAGACTCAATTAATGTTACAGCACTGCCATATCAACAATGCTTGTGTTCGAGCCTCAGGCTTGGTTAATGTTACAGCACTGACATATGAATAATGCGTGTGTTCGAGACTCAGGATTGGTAAATGTTACGTCCCTGACACGTCATAAATGCTTGTCTTCGCTGCTCAAACGTGGTTAATGTTACAGCACTGAGATAACAACAATCCGTGTGTTCGAGACTTATGCTTGGTTAATGTTACAGCACTGACATCAACAATGCCTGTGTTCGAGCCTCAGACTTAATTAATGTTACAGCAGTGACATATCAACAATGCGTGTGTTCGAGCCTCAAGCTTGGTTAGTGTTACTTCACTGACATGTCAACAATGCGTGTGTTCGAGCCTAAGGCTTGGCTAATAATACAGAACTGACATATCAAGAATGCGTTTCTTTGAGCTTCAAGCTTGGCTAATGTTACAGCATGGACATATCAACAGTGCGTGTGCTCGAGCCTCAGGCTTGGTTAATGTTACATCACTTACATGTCAACAATGCATGTGTTAGAGCCTCAGGCTTTGTTAATGTTACAGCACTGATATAATAACAATGCGTGTGTTCGAGCCTAAGACTTGGTTAATAATACAGAACTGACATAACAACAATGCGTGTCTTCGAGCTTCTGGCTTTGTTAATGTTACAGCACTGAGATAATAACAATGCGTGTGTTCGAGCCTAAGGCTTGGTTAATAATACAGAACTGACATATCAACAATGCGTGTGCCCTAGCGTCATGCTTTGTTAATTTTACAGCACTCACATATCAACAATGCGTGTTGTCTAGTCTCAGTCTTGGTAAAATGTTCCATCACTGACATGACAACAATGCTTTTCTTCGAGCCTCAAGCGGGGTTAATATTACAGCACTGACATATCAACAATGCGTGTGTTCGAGCCTCAGACTTAATTAATTTTACAGCACCGAAATATCAACAATGAGTGTGTTCGAGCCTCAGGCTTGGTTAATGTTATAGCACTGACAACAACAATGCGTGTGTTCGAGCCTAATGCTTGGTTAATAATGCGGAACTGACACATCAACAATGCATGTCTTCGAGCTTCAGGCTTGGTTAATGTTGCATCACTGACATGTCAACAATGTGTGTGTTTGAGCCTAAGGCATGGTTAATGTTACAGCACTGACATGTGAACAATGCGTGTGCTCGAGCCTCATGCTTGGTTAATGTTACAGCACTGACATGTCAATAATGCGTGTGTTCGAGGTTCAGGCTTGGTTAAGGTTACGGCACTGACCTATCAACAATGCGTATGTTCGAGCTTCAGGCATGGTTAATGTTACAACACTGACATATTAACAATGCGTGTGTTCGAGCCTCAGACTTAATTAATGTTACAGCACTGATATATCAACAACGCGTGTGTTCGAGCCTCATGCTTGGTTTATGTTAATGCCGTATTTAGGGCGTAACCAAAATGGGACGTATTGCTCAGCTAAATTAGATAGATTGTTTTAATTATGCTAATAAAAAGTAACTTATAAAAACACTATGCTTCTGTAGGTCTGTTAGACTTACGCTACGTTGCAAAGGCTTGTTTACTTAAATTGTTTTAGGAGTGAGGCTTATGGAGTCTCACAAGCTATTACATGTTATAGGTCACTGTGTATAAGCGTCCAAGTAATTATAAACACCATCAATGCTGTTATCATAAATTAAATCATCTTTACAACTAAACACGTATATATTTGCGAAAATAGGCAAAGTTTAGATGTGCTGCTAGCTCACTATTGCGCTTGAAATTAATGATTGGGTAATTGTTGCCATTTCAGCGCGCATCGTAGCCACAGAATATATGGCATACCTGGTGTAGATACACTTACCTTGTAAAGAGCATTGCATGATCGAATGTCGTTAACCTATCTGAGAAGTCAATGTCCCAGTTCTGTATATCAGTTAGATAATCCTGGACTTCTATATATGTTTTACCCGCATGTCTCAACACCTCAGACATATTGTGTGGAAAGATATCTTCCCGCTGTAAACAAAATAGGAAGCAAATGAAATACGTGGAAAGTCAGGTTTGTTTTATAGAGGCAAAAATTATACTAAAAGATAAACGATCTTTTGAGTTTTTAAAACCAGTTTTTTTTTGCTATTAAAATGGACTACGGACAATCTATATATCTAGCCGACCGTTAGGGCACCACTGATGACCTGACAACCAGCTTCCTCCATTCCAATATGTTCTCTGATATTCTTACTGTGTGACTCAGCTTCAGTCCTGTCCACTCTGATATGTTATTCACCCATCTTTCCCTCTGTCTTCCTCTCCTTCACCCTCCCTACACAGTACCTTGCATGATTGTCTTAGCACGCCCTGTTGATCGTGTGACATGTCCATACCATTTCATTTTGCGCTTTTTCACAATGGTCAGTAGCTCTTCATAGGGCCCAATGGCTTGCTTAATTCTGTTTCCCACTTCCTCATTCTTGACATGATCTCTATATGTAATGCCATGCAACCTTCGAAAGCATCTCATTTCAACAGCTTGTATCCTCCTTTCGAGATCCGCTGTGAGGGTCCATGACTCACAGGCATATAGGAAAACAGATGCAACCAAGGAGCGCATCAGTCTGATTTTTGAGCTGACTGAGGTGTTTCTGTCTTTCCAAACTGTCTTCAGCTCTGCCATTGCTGTTATTGTCAGTGCAATTATGGACAATATTTCTGGTTTCGATCCCTCGTCTGCTACCATGGCTCCTAAGTACTTGATTCTATTAACTGTTTCCAGCTTTTGGCCTCTAATCATGATGTCATTGATGATGCCACTGGTGTTGTTGGTCATCAATTTGGTCTTCTCTGCACTGATTTCCATACCAAAAGCAGTAGCTGTCCTGTCCAGTTTCTCTACTAACTGATGTAGCTCCTCCTCATTTCCTGCAAGGCCACCAATGTCATCAGCTAAGCGCAGATTCGTTATTATTCTGCCTCCATACTGACAGTTCCTTCATGGTCTTCCAGTGCATCTATCATGATTCGTTCAAGGGAGATGTTGAAGAGAGTAGGTGAAAGCAAGCAGCCCTGTCTGACTCCCACAGTTGTCGTAAACCAATCTCCTATTTGACCGTTGAAGCATACTGCGCTGGTGGCCTTGCTGTAAAGGCTTTCTATGACTTTGATCAGGTTAACGCTGATGTTGTACAGCTTCATGGTGGACCAAAGGGCTGCATGCCATACCCTGTCAAACGTCTTCTTAAAATCTATAAAGACATGATAAAGGTCTTGTTGGTGCTGGCGGTATTTCTCATATAGTATTCTCAGGTTGAAAATCTGTTCAGTTGTGCTTCGCCCTTGTCTGAAGCCTGCCTTTTCTTCAGCTATGATTTCCTCTGCCAGCGGCTTCAGTCTGTTTAATATGATTTTTAGCATGACTTTGCTTGGGTGGCATATAAGACTGATCGTACGATAGTTCTGACATTGCTGCAAATTGCGTTTTGTCGGGAGAGTTACTATGAGTGACTGAGTCCATGGTGATGCCCATTCCCCTGTATGCCAGATCTTGTTGCAGGTTGTTAGTAGGGCACTTATCATGGCTTCACCCCCTTCTTGGACTAGTTCTGCAGGAATGTTGTCTACTCCTGCTGCCTTCCCATTTTTCAATGCTTTCACTGCAGCCTCTATTTCTTCTTGGAGGATGGGGTAGTTGTCAGTGTTGGTCACTGATGGGGTGTTGAGTATGTCTGGGTCCCCTGTGGATCTTTGGTTGTACAGGTCTGAGCAGTATTCTGTCCATCTCTTAAGAAAGTCTTGTTCTTCTGTAAGACATTTCCCTCCCTTATCTTGAATAATGGAGGAGAGTCCATGTTTTACACTGGTCAGGTCTTTCACCAGCTGGTATGCTTTTTTGCTATTATTTTTCTTTAGACAACGGACAATAATACAGGCGAAAAGAAAAATGTTGCAAATAGTTGTATGTGTTTATGTGAACATTAGTAGCTATAAAGTTATATATTCTGCCAGCTGAATGATACATGCATAAATACGAGAGAAAGGTAGAAATATGAAGAAACAAGAGACATTGATTGATATTCTTATAATTCAATGTTGTTTTTGCCTATATTAGACGGCAAAAGTTGCAATTCGATGCTGTGTAAATGATTTTAATACGGTAATGAATTGCCGTTCGATGCAAAGTCAATGCTTTTTTCGAGGACTTATGCTAATTAATTGTCATGCCTTAACGAGAGTGGACGATCCAATACTGTAATACTTTTCGCAATGCTATTTTAGTACTTATGATATACCTTATTTGACAGCTATTCATTATTTATAATTCGTGCTCGGTATATGGTACACACACACACACACACACACACACAACAATGTGTACCGTAATCTGGCAAAGGCCTATGTTCCCTGTTGCATATCGTGTTATCTGAAATCTAAGCTTTATCATAAAGGAAACTGTATCTTATCCAGTAGCCTTATGTCTCTTCTGAATGAAGGAAAATTTTCGCTTAATACGTGAGTGAAGGTTTTCAATATCAAGTACGTCAAATTTACAAACTCATGTGGATATTAAAGTTTAAGGTAAATCGTTACACTTTTACCACTCTAGTTTGGACATTTAAAGGTCAATATAATACTGATTTACGTTATTTATATTAATATTCTGGTTCATATTTTGGGTATTTAAGCGGAAACATAGTAATTATTCGATTCATATACATTCATATTTAAACCGTACTTTACATACCCAATTTCTCGTTGAAGACGACACAATCAGCATTACGCTCGATTCCTACTTAAGATTTTAAATAGGATGTTACAACTGATGTATTGAAGGATTTACATTATTAATGTATCCACAAACAAAACTCTGTCTCACGAATCAAAAGGCATACGGGAAACCCAGTTTCACACCCTATCGTAAGCAGACACATGCATACTGGAATCCAGTTGTCACTATATCGCAAGCACCAAAAGGTATACATATTCTCCATTTTTTCACGCTTTTCAAGCACCAAAAGACATACAGGTGTCCCGTTCTCACACTTATCGTAAGCATTCAAACACAAGTGGGAATCCTGTTTTCAAACCCTGTCTCGAGCACGCACAGGTAAGCAGAAATAGCGATTTCGTGAACGTTCGTACCTTGTAAATGAAAAATCCACTCAGGATCACAATGATTGATATACTGTCATCTTTGATACCATTGTAGCGCATGTAGACCTATGAAGAAATTCAGATACATTAATTTAAGTTGGTTATAATTTTCTCTCATGGTATGCATAAAGCATTCTTTTAAAATCAGAAAATATAATGAAATAAATGTAATGTTTGGCATCAAAAGGAGTATTAAACACAAATCATTATGATTTCTTCTTAAACCTGATGTTTTTAATATTATTATACGAATACGAATCCTTTATATCAGACTTTAAAGTCCATACGTCTAAATTAAAATATATATTTAAGTTTTAAAAAACCCATTAAAACATAAAAGTACACACACACACACACTCACACACACACACTCACACACACACACACACACACACACACACACACATATATATATATATATATATATATATATATATATATATATATATATATATATATATATATCATACCTACAATTATAAAGTAACATCTACAACTATTAACTGCGCCGTGCATTATTAAGAATCAAATCAAATGACACATTTAAAGGGTAATTTGTTCAATCAACTTATAATAGGTTACATTACATGAATGTCACAGTTCCGCAGAGATTTCAATATACAGTTCTTGCTATCCGATATTTTTGTCATCATTGAAAATACATACTATCTCATTATTTCATCAAAACTGAATACATTATAGTTAACAAACATGTTGGAGGCACTGTTCCACCTTGGAAGACCTAATATAAAACGAAGACTATTATTATAACCAATATATAGTTTCCTTTTCATACATTCACTCAAGTCCGTCCACAGAGGAGCGAAATACATGGTGCAGCAATAACATTTGAATAATCTATATTCATTGAACAATGCTTGAATTTACTTATAAGCATGTTTGTTCGATACGCATATGTCGTTAATGTCGTCATCATATCTTCATTATCTGACTGATTGGACTTCAAAATATGACCCAAATAGGTAAAATGTTGACATAGGTACGATCATTTCCGTTACGATTATTCGACAGTTGTAATGGTGATCAATCTATACAGATACTGTTAGAATTATAACAATCTTTCTGGAATTTATATCTCCAGTATTTATAGGGCTTCTAGAGTCATTTGTTTTCAAAGAATACCAGATATAGTGGTTTATCATTTTCCTAAGAGTTGATATTCTTGCAGACGAGACCTGGTTACGGAATTTATATTTCCAGGGCTTCTAGAGTCATTTGTTTTCAAAGAATACCAGATATAGCGGTTTATCATTTTCCTGAGAGTTGATATTCTTGCAGATGAGACCTGGTTACGGAATTTATATTTCCAGGGCTTCTAGAGTCATTTATTTTCAAAGAATACCAGATATAGCGGTTTATATTTTTCCTGAGAGTTGATATTCTTGCAGATGAGACCTGGTTACGGAATTTATGTTTTCAAAGAATACCAGATATAGAGGCATACTATATTCTTAAGAGGATGGGTTAACGAGATGTTATTCTTACAGATGACACTTGGGTACGAAGGGGCCTTTTTAGAGAAATTCCGGCTTCCATAAGAGACTACGGTACATAAGTACCAATTGTTTACATACAAGACAAGCTTACATAGGTCCTTCTATGCAGAGTTATTGACTGAGTGAATTTTAGTTCTAATTTTTTCTTCATGCTTCGTTTTTTTTTCTTCTATGAATTTAATCAGGTGAGAAGCATCCAAGTAACTCGATAATAATCCTCAATTAGTTGTGTATGTCCTACTACAACAAGTATTTCTTTATTTGTAAATCACCTGTTTAAAAATCGCAGTATGTAATTTACAGGAATGGTAATGTGTTCTATTGTTACGATTCAATACTTACACCGTTAATTATGTGTGAAAAATATTGTCTTATACTTCGTTTCACTTGACGCTCTTTTTCATCTTCATCCGAGCTTTGTATCAGCGATGAATGCCTAAAAGTATAGATTAAATATATTTTTCTATATCTACTTGTGCATGAGTTCGCCCAGATTTATGTTTCTGTGAATGACTATAAGAGAAGCAAAATGTGCATATATGAATTTAATATATTTTATAATTTTTAGTAGGGCGTTTCTTGTCTAATTTAAACGCACTTTGCCTGCGTTTTGTTTCTTAATATCATGACATTCGCCTCGTGATTTGAATTCGCTGAAATAATTGATTTTATTATCAACATTGATAGCAGCAGAGAGGGTGAACAGACCACGTTTTCAAGCAAAAATAATGCTTCCTACGAAACCTTATTTTAACCAAAAAAAAAAATAAGTCTCCATTTAGCAAACGGAGACTTTACGATTTTTTAATCAATTTTGGTCGCAACGATGTGGTCATCCACCCTCTCTGCTGCTGGAACTTTCAGTTCTGGTTAATAATTCTTTTACGAGTTCAACCAAATATTTGATCGAGTCTTTAGGACGAAAATCATTTATGATGGAAGTCCTTAGGACGAAAATCCTTTCAGGATTTCACAAACAAACTAATCGCTAACACCTCATCTTGTAGATCAATTAAATTATTTGACTGGTCGGTGAGTCGGAAATTAATTCTCGTTAACGAATTATTATGGCATCGCATGTAGACAGGATTAATTGGGTTCTCAATAATTAGGAATCCTGGAGGAGCTGTTGGTGCAAACGAATAAAGAATATATCCCTGCTGAGCTTGATTTGATTGTTCTAGATTAATTTGATAGCTTCCTTCAATTGCATCACATACTAAATTGAGCGCAATCACCGTTGAAATATTCACATTATGAGGGGCAATATGCCTACCGCCATCATCTGGATCATTATTATACCTGAAGAGGACAGCTGAATCTGATTTTTGTAGCGCTTTGATATCGGTTTTAACAATTCTTGCTAATTCATCAGCGTTGTATTTCGGAAACTTGAAATTACGCAGATTGTCTTCTGTGATATTGTAATCGGTTAGGAATCGTTGTTTATTGTCGCTGTTGTCATTAATTATTGTTTGAATAATTAGTTCATAGATATATTCCATGTCCGATATGAGTTGATTTATTATTTCAACGTGTTTTTGCGATCTTGTTTTCCGTAGTTGTTCTAGTTGTGTGTCATATAATTGTTTAATCTCATTAAAATAACCACGGACGTCAGTTAGCGTAAATGAAATAGTAACAGATGAGTCGGTTGTTCTTTTAATGATAAAATCCCATTGCAATGTGTCTTTGTTGGTGAATATAAATCTATCGGCGATTTTTCCTTTTCTTATATCAGATAAATCATCTCGATAACTGGGATTGATTTCATGATATGATTGTACATCCGTGGTTAAGTCGGTGGTGGATTTTTCCGGTGGTTTTTCAGGCCATCCTAGTACGGTTCTAATAGAACTTTGATAGATATCTACGACGTATCCTTCTGTGTTTATCTCAATTGCGGATGATAGCGTCGGTTCATGAACTGTTATAGCGATTTTTGACTCTACTCCAGTAATCGATTTTATTCTACGCGCGAATTCATTATTGATTTGTTCGATTTGGTATGATCCGGTTGGTATGGAAACAACGTTCCAGTCTGGGGTTCCGTCGGGTTTATTCTTATTTGCAAACACTAAAGAATTATTGGGTTGTTGACCACCAAATGATTTTGATCTGATATTAGGCCAACTGTGATACACTCGTAGTTTTGCTAGCGCTATCTCCTTCACGGGGACTGGGCTAGGGAAATTCACACTAAACTCGGGTTCCGTTGATGTTATTGATATCATGCTTGTTTGTACTGGGTTCGTGTTCTCCACTATTTGTTGAAGTAATTCCATCGGTGTCGTCATTGTTATTATACTCATGTTGTATTTCTAATTTTGACACCGCGGAATCATAAATACTGACCATCACTGAGAACTCACAATCTGGTATAGTTGAGATTATTGAGATCATTTTGGTTTTTGGGTTCGTGTTTGGGTTTGTTTTTGGGTTCGTGTTTTCTAATTCCATCGGTGTTGTCATTGTTATTATATTCATGTTGTTGCTCTAATTTTGATATCGCTGAATCAAAAATACTGACCATCGCTGAGAATTCACTATCTGATATAATTGTATTATCGAGTGACGACGATATCATCAGGGATAACTGCGAATATGCGGTTGATGCAATATGAAATTGAATTAAGTAATTCTGCAGTTTACTCTGGCTGCATGATGATATCTTTTTTGCTATCCCGGTTGATATACCCCCGATTGTAGCCACCGCAGAAATGCAAATTGGAACTACAACCGGGGCAATCATTGTAACCGATGCGAGTATTATTCCGGCGCCAGCGAGAACGCTTGACACCGAGTACATAGTAATATCAATTGCGGTGATTCTTCGTCGGTATTTTTTTATTTTTATTTGATACTCCTCGGCGAGGGTTTTGAGTCTAGTCTGAAATTCTCTGACCTGATCATAGCGACATTGCGTTGATGAAATCATTTTATTTTAAAAACGCTAGCGTTTTCAATTGTGAAATCCGAAGGATTTTCCTTTCAATTATCCTATTATTGACCTGGTTTTAGGATCTGATGAGGGGACACCGGATACAAATTCTATTATCCAGGTTAGTGACTCCCTAATCACAGACTCGTCGGAATTTTTTATAGTAATCGGAAATGGGATTGGTATAGAGGGTGGAGGTTTTGGTACTTTATCTAATATATATGTCAGCGTGTTAACACCGGTGATACCCCAATTACTGAATTCCAAATCAAATTTACGGCGATGTATTATTGTAAATCGGTAGCAACCTGGTACACTAGTATGTCTGTGGCCAACATAAAGATAATTATCATTTCCCCGGATCCAATCAAAAGTCCCACTATCAACCGTGTATACGATGTTATTGACGCTTACACTATGTGGAATTTTTACCTTATTGATAGCCGCGATAATTTCAACGAGAGTCATAACTGCCACAGGTGGGGTTCCAAAAAACTTATCGACGACGTCGTTGGCAGGGGTTTGTACCTTTTCAGATTTTTCTTTTAGTTTAATAATATCGTCAATGACGTCGGAATAGGTTTTATTGATTTCGGTATATTTCATCAACGTTCCATCGCGGCGTTTAAAAAATGAAACCACAAGGAGGTTAACTCCAAAACCTGTTTGGGATTTATAATTCCCGTCGAGTTGAGAATATGTCGTCGTGATATTGTAACTTTTAGAACCCTCAAAGAAATTATTAACCATTTTGTTGATGAGTTTTTGTTCGTCAATAGCGCTTTTAACTTCAGCGAGAGTCATGCCAGCCACAAGTGGGGTTCCAAAAAACTTAACAACTACGTCGTTAGTGGGTTTTTGTACCTTCTCAAAATCTTCGCTTACTTTAAAAATCTCGAGATAATTTGCCTTGATTTCTGAAGCAGTCATCATCCTTCCAGCTTCCTTGTTAGCGAAGAATGAATTCAACAAGTCTTTAATTTCAGCGAGAGTCATGCCAACCACAAGCGGGGTTCCAAAGAATTTATGTACGACATTTTTGCGAAAATTATTATAACCTCGTATAAGATCATTCAGCTCACGTTCGTTGGTAGCAATCGCGTCGGTGATCGTAGACACAAGTGCGCCTGGTTTAAGCTGTCCACCGTTGGAATATAGCGCAATAGAGTTTTCAGCGGCATCGCTCTGCCGTATCAAAATGTCATTCAATGACACATCACTGGATTTCAATTTACCCTGTTTGTCCTGAAATACAACTATTTCGTTCGGGTCAACATTTACTAAATTTAACGTCTCAGCGATTTCATCTTTAATTAATTTTTTTATATCCTTGACAGAATCAGGGGGTGCAGTGCCATCGGGTTTGGGTTTCAAAGATCTCCCCCAAATATCAATCATGTTATTGTAAAACTCTTTCTCTCTCTAAAATCGTTTTTGACGACTTCGTTGAAAAATCTTCGATTTTCTCCAGCGATTACTAGTGTATTCATTCACGATAACATGTGGTGGTTTTCCGCTTGGGTTACTCAAGGAGTTAGAAATAGCGTTAAGGACATTTAATACTTCGCTGCCACATATTGGTGGGTCAATCATCGTTTGTGTTGGTAGCGTAGAATACCAAGTCTTCATTGGAAGGGTTTTTATATAACGCATAAACTCTTTTGGTGGGGCTAATCCATATGAATCAAAATAGACAATCCCACGTGGATCAATAGCGTATGCAACCCAGTGAGTTCCAGGTCCGGTGCTGTTATCTAAATTAATGATTCCGGTTTCAACGCTGTTTGGTTGATGTGGTAATTGATCTTTCATAAAGACACCTCTGAAGTTTTTAATCGCGAGTTTTTTAGCAGCATCGAGTAAATCAAAATTGGACATCGGAATCAAAGATTCCACAACCATCATAGACTCTCCAATTAATAAACCGGTCCTAGTCTTAGACCTTTTCCGCTGTACCATGAATACGGGGTTCCTGGTAGTCTTAGTCCCTTTCCCTTTTTTTTATATCCTTTCCCAGTTACCTTCTTTAGTGCCATCCCTGCCGCGGTACCAACGGCTCCCAACGCTGCCGCTTTCGCCACCGCTGGGGCAGCCGCTGCAATCAATGCTGGTATTGCGGCTAACAATGGAAATATACCACCTGATTTTATCATGTTGGCGACTGCGGCTTTTGAAAATTCTATTTGAACTCCTCGCTTATTTTTCATTGCATCATTGAAATGTTTTATTTGACGATCCGTCAGTGATATTTTATGTGTACCGCCAGACATCTGCGCTGGTTTTAACGTTATTGTGGTTCCACATTCTTTAGCGGATTTTGATCGCAATTTCTTGACCTGACCATCAGTCAGCTTGACACTAACAACACTATATGTCATTTTATTGTAAAACACATTTATGCTTTCAATTGATCTAATTGGAAACTCTTCAAGTTTCATTTACAGATTTTCCACTGGTGCATCAACGATTCTCATTCGTCCGCCAGCCCCTTCTAACAACATTGATTTGTCGCTGAGAATAACAGCAACCGCTCTATAATCAACACCACCAGGATCTATACGAGCCCTAAAATGTATGTCAACAACGGATTGCCTTGTTAAATCAAGATGTTCCAGTGAAAAGTAATAAATTGGATACAAGTTCTTAAAATCGAGTTGCGATATTTGCAAACCGGTATCAACATTTTGATCACGACCCATATATGACAGCATCCGATGATACACACGTGCTATTTGGTTGTTTCCGTAATTAAGCTGTATATCCTCAGATGGTTCTTGTTGTCCGTTTATTCTCAGTGAAACCTCACTTACCCCTAACCGATCAAATATCATATGACTGCGTTCTTGGGAACCTAATCGATTCCGATTCTGCAGCGCTATAAATATATGACGTGGAGCTGAAACGCCTTGTTTTGATGCCAGGTGCCATGTAAATGTACCATTAACATTATCCTCTTTAGCATCAGTCGTTGTTGTTAGCCAACTTAGCAATGATTTACCACCGGTTTCCATAAATGAAAGTAGCCGCTCTTCCGTGGTAATTGATGGAGTCATTACTGGCATCCATAATACTATTTTACTCAAAACAACTTTACCTTCATCGGCACCAGTACGCCAAATTGCATCATTGTCATTGCCTTTTCGCACTAATGCGATTGTGTGTTTGGCTCCATAGATGACTTTTCTTACATTTCTGCAGAATCCAAATATATGATGGAGTGGAATCGCACATGAAAAATATCGCTGCTGTTCTTGCAATGCTAATTTTCGTGTTGCAAATCCTAAATTGAAATTACCATTAACGCCTCCGAGAATATCAAACGCAGCTCCGGGTCTAGCTCGACGTTCTGGATTAGTTGCTTCTCGTTGATTATCAACTGAAGTGTCTTGCGGTGTTAACACTTTAATGTATTGAAGGTGGTCAGCGTTATCAGAGGTATCCTTTGCAAACATCATAGATGGACCAGCCGATCTTGTATAATCATCGGAGTATCTTGCTAGTCCGAATATTGTTGTTGCAACATCAACCTCGCGGTCTATTGATTCAATTTCTTTTCCATCAATGAGATATCTTGCACTTTCAAATAACGCCATTATACCATTGTTGACGAAACCAACTCGGATATTTGAATCATTTGCATATGGGGTATCAGCTGCAACATTTGTTACGAGTTTTCCCTCGATTTCAATAAATGCTTCACATGGCAAAAAGTATTTACTGGTATCTTGAACTTGAAGTTCAATTCGCGATCGTAGGTCGGGTTGTATTGCATGATAGGAATAGTATTGATAATCGCGGACGGAATCATCTTTGCGCACTGGGGCTTCCATATCTAACGCGGGATCAGCTGTTCGTTTAAACATTTTATTAAAATACTAGTGTTTTCAATTGGTGAATTGCAAAGCAATTTCATCTTTATAATCATCGTCGTTGAAAATTCTTCGAATTTCTTTTTTGTTTCAAACCACATCCTGCTATCGCGTTCATGATAGCGCTATCTGTTACCGGTGAAGCTGTCAATTGTGACGAAGTCAATTGCGCTAGTTTTTCTTCCACTGCGTTATTTATTGCTTTGCTGATTTTTGCAGGCATCACTGTAGTTGATGGCAGCACTAATGACGAAGTCATTCCTGGTTTCACCACTGACGAAGTCATTCCTGGTTTCTTTCGCACCAATGATGCTATTTTATCTTTCGCGGCAGAAAATGCCTTTCCGGCAAGATTTCCAACGAAATTGATTCCCTTATCACGGATAGCATCAATGGCTTTCATTGATAATTGTTTAGCTAACGGCGCTACCTTGGGAGCCATTCTTGTAAATAACCCCGCAATGGTATTGCCGAAACCATCTCCGTAATATGCTCTATAAACAGGCAATCGTGAGTTCACCACGTAGACGCTTACTGGTTTATCATGATTGTAGTGTATAATCATCTTGTTATAAAACTAGTAGTTTTTCAATTAATGATCAATCGCTTACATCCATAAGATTTTCATCATAACGTTGGGCGTCTCTGTGATTTTCAACTAATTCAGCAATAAGTTCTCGATATACATCAATGTCCATGATACCGCCGGCAAATAATCGTCTACAGATATCAGCTGCTTCATTAATTACTTCCGGTGAATTATTTCCGGCTCGTTTCCCTCCGATGAGAACCTCTAACCGTGATATATCACTGAGAATGTTACCAGGGCATGTCACGGTAGAGTCAAAGACTCCAGCGTTGAAATCATTTGGATTTCTAATCGAATATCCTTTTCCACTTGCTTTCTCAGTTGTACCAGTTGCGCCCTCACTATCATCAAGTAATTGCCTTTGTCGGCCTCGATCTTGTTGTTTTTGTATACCATAACTATCAACTCCTTCTTTAAAAGTTCTGTACTCAATTGTATCCTTTTTCAAATTACCAGTAATATCCTTGTTTATTTTATACAACCAATTAACCCAGTCATCTCGGCTTATTTTACTGTTTTTATACTCGTCTTTTAAAAACTCTCCCCTTGAATAATAGTTTTGGACAGCGAAAATACCAAAATCCGCATAATCTTTGAGTTTTGTTAATTCAGGTTGTTTGATTTCTGTTATAGCTTCTTCGGTGAATTTGTCTATAAAGGGAATACCTTTTGGGGTGACGACATCAACAGGTTGTGGTTCAGGTGTGGAAACTCTTTGAGTTTCAGGTGCAGAATCATCAATATCAGCTAATCGTTCATATTCGCGCTGAGTTTTTATATCACTGGATAACTGTTGTATCCCTGCGCGTGTTTGTCCGGTCTCTGCTGCTATCTTTTCAAGCACACCAAGAACAGGCACTTCTCGTCGCTTGCCTTCCTTAGGAATATCTCCGTATATTGCTCGTTCAGTTGCTGTTTTCACATCTTTGGTCGCACTTGTTATCGGAGTAAACAGTTGTTCACTTGACACAGAAAAGTCAGTCTGCGCTTGTTGTCGTTGTTGAAGTTTCTCGCGAAGTCTGTCTCGAACCGGTATAAACTTTTTAATTGCTGCTAGCCGCTCTCGGGCTAATCTAGTTGTAAGCGATTCACCTACCATATATTGTTTGTGAACTAATTTTTCAAATGTAAAACTATCACAATTAAAAGCTTAGTTATTAAATAACTTAGTTATTATATAATGTACCATCAAGCTAACGTATTCATCTTCGACAGGGTTAAACTGTACGACGCTATCCGCGAATGTTTCAGAAATAACATCGCTGGGGGTTTCAGAATTGTAATATCTGAGAACGGAAATGAACAATTTGTGTTAACGACGCGGCAACAAGAACAACTACGTGAAAATGGAGGCGTCGCGGTGATTACTTGCTACTACAACCAGATCATCCATTATGCACATAACTGCATGGGCAAGTCCAGACTGATGAGTATTCTCTCAGGAGAAAATCCTATGTAACTTGTGTAACAAGTGTTACAAAAAACGCTAAAAAAAAAATAAATTATTTAAATTATTTACGAAAGTCTATTTTTTTTTTTTTAGTAACACCCACGTGGTTAAGATACTGGTTTTTCCTCGTTTAACATTTTTCTAAGATCACGAACTTTAGAACCAATTTCAGCTCGTTTTTGATATTCTTGGCCGAGCTTTTGACGTATTGCTTCAACGGTGCTAAATAGCGTTATGAATACATTACCGTACAAACAAGCATTGATGGATTTTTGAATTCCTTTCACAAGAATTATAACAGAGTAAAAACGCAGTAAAACATAACGACTAGACTGATATTCAATATCTTCATATTCCGAGGCAATCTTGTCAGCGTCGAGATCTTCAGATAATAATACCCCTTTATTATTTAAATTTGAGATTTCAGCAATTATAGCATTTACATCATTGATATCCATATTTTTATAGTATACTGTATCTCTAATTATTAAAAAAAAAACAAAAAACACTCATTTGGCAATCTCGCTGGCGCCCTATGACGTCAGAGAGACCCAGAGGTTACATATACGACAACACATCTTTGGAACTCCTTGGTTGCCTTCGCATCCAAGTAAGCCCAAGGGGACCCGAAACATACATCTCCGGAAGGGAGGCCTAAGGTGGCAAACGCCATCTTAGACCGCCCAGAAGATATGCTTGGGGTGACGTCACAACATGTACTTAATTAAGGATGGATATATTCAATGAAACGATGATGGAATTTGTGATGTAATGATGTGGGCGTGGTAAACCAAACCAACATGGCAACCCATGAAATCGAATTCATGGTTGCATGAGTTGGAAAAAAACACCAACCCACGCTACCGAGAATGCGATAGCATGAGTTACAATGTTGGTTTGGCTGAGGGGGATCGCCCCTCCCCCCCAATTAATAGAAAAAACATCTTCCGTTTCGCCATCAAATAATGTATCTGCTATGGGGACCGAACACGTAGTTGATAGATCTATGTTTACAAGACAAACACGATACCATTACACCACGGAATAGTCATACAGAATAAAGATTTTTTAATATATATATCTTCTGATATACTTAACAATAAGAGATTTTTAAAATAGACAATTTTATGCTGCAACAATGAGAAATATTTTAAACAAAATAATACAGTTGTTAAATAAAACAGCGTTTTTACTCTGTTATAATTCTCTAGATAAAATACATTATCAATTAGATCACAAAGAGCTGTATACAAGGAATTTTAACCACGCCCACCTACTTCAATGAATAGGAAACACTCGCGTTCCGGCTGAGCGAACATAGGTAATGCGTTAGATTATAAAGAATTTTTGTACTGAAAAGAACGAGTTAGCTGTCTGCTTTACTGCTAGCCCACCCACCCCCCACATATGAGATATGTAGATAAATAAAAATACAACTATTTAAATAATGCAGTTTTAGCCCACAAGCGACAATAAAAAGTTTTATTCTCTATCGAAACTCATGTATTATATCTCCATTACAGTCACGTGGGCGCGCCTAGTCAAGTACAGGTAATATAGCAGGCGACAAATTCCTTTGACGTCATAATACAAGGGAACTTAGTAGGTAGAGTGTTTTGAGTGGTTGGATTTGTCCATGGGGATTTATCTCCCTTGAATCGTTTCAGGTGTATACGAATTTTATTTTATGACCATTTTTTTTAGACACAGATGTTTTAATTAAATTTTGTGCAACAAATCGAATTGAAGGCATGCAAATGTCAAAGTATCTACTGGCTTCGTTTATCGAATGAAAGATTCTCTCCTCGCTGGTTTCTAAATCAAACGATTTAACTCCCCTAGGACGTTTTGCATATTTGCCAGTTCTACCTAATTTTGCATTCAGACTTTGTGAGACGGCTTGAAGATTCTCAAGACAATTATCAGTCTTCACGCCATTTATGTGATCAATCACAAATCCGTCTTCGATTAATCCGTTATGACATTCAAAAATAATTCTGTGACAAAGATATGTTTTATTTCTAGCACTAAACAACAAATAACCCATATTATTCAGATATCCAACCGTTTTTTTTAGTCTGCGGTGCCTGACAACACCATCACTGGAGGCTTCGTAATTAACAAGCACTGGATGAGGTCTGAAATCTTGGCTCATTTGTATAATAATACTATTTGTCTAATTTATTATAAACCTCTTGATATAATCTTGAGGGGTTTTGATGACTTTGTCATTGAACGAGTCATTGATTCGTTTGTCATAATAGCGTTTTAGTTCCCTGTATCGTTTACTCCCACAAGCAAGACACAACTGCGATTTTCCCGGTACCCCAACCCCACATTGGAGGCATGGGAGAGGACCTTTTGAACCGTTTCTCACACTTTGCATATGATACCCACAGAATTCGCTTCTGCATGATTTGTTACACGGGGTTGTTGATCCAATCATAAGCCACTTGCAGTGATTCATTATACTATATTTTTCTATTTAAATACTTGTTTTAATTATAACATGGAGGAGTTCAAGAGATTATCGAAAATTAAGCCCTGGAAAAATACTAAATTCAATCTTGATAGGGAGTTCCAAAGATTATCGAAAATTAAGCCCTGGAAAAATACTAAATTCAATCTTGCTAGGGAGTTCCAAAGATTATCGAAAATTAAGCCCTGGAAAAATACTAAATTCAATCTTGATAGAGTCTCTGATACACCAAAACGTCTAATCGGTGATAGAACTATACTCGGTAAAATCAGGGAGTGTTTTAATGAATTCTACCGAGACGGTGCAGCATACTGTTGGTCGACATTTCGAATTATTGATGAAGATGTCAATGTACCCATCATCGATGCTACTATGAACGATGAAAGAGCAACTGAGATAATTTCACACCTTGGCGTAAAATCCAAAGGTAAATTGCAAAGCAATTCCCATGAGAAATTCAAGGGTGTAAAATCCAAAGGTGGAAATCCAAAGGTAAATTGCAAAGCAATTCCCAAACAAAGCAATTCCCAACAAAAGTATTTTTTCAGAATAAAATTCATTATCGAAGTCGAAGGCAAATGGATTATCAGGGATAAATTTGAACCAATCCTCAAGGATAAAAAAACTGTCATTGTAAGTAGAGATTCCAAACCAGGAATTCTAACTGGAATTGACAAACCATACTACGAGAGATCTTATCCCGTAACAGCAATCGTTTATGGGATATATCCGTTAAATGATAAACCCGATATTGCAAAACTAGCTCCTATGAAATATTCACCGTTGACTTCGTCAAGGCTCAATTGTGTAGCAACACGGGTAATGGAACACTTCACAAATGCATCCCGAGGAAATAAACTAACTGATCTGCGACGTAGGAAAATAACCGAATGGGAACTGACAGTGAAACAGCACGGTGCAAAGATTTCTGATATAGCTAAATTAGAAGCATCATTAAAATTCCCAATATCAGTAACAACAATAACCGGAGAAGTATTATACGAACCGAAATATCAATCGCGAGGGGCTCCAATACAAATTATTGATCATAACGAACACGCGTGGACACCTGCAGTAACAATATTTCCACGAGATAGAACCGTGAGATATATCCCCCCGGAATTTTCCGGGGATGTTTTCTATGAAGAGAAATTATTTGATGCTATTCATGCGTTGTGTAAAGATGATCCTGTGTCAGTGTGGTTACTTAGTAGTGCTGGTTCCGAATCAGGATTTGATCAATTTGTAAGACCAAATGGTGAATTATATCGCGTTGAAGAATTAGATAACAGAATGAGAAAAATCGCTAATGATTTTTCACCGGAGAGTTCCCATGAAAAACTATTGACGGATAGTTTTACTATTCCATCAGTGGTAGCTCACTTCGCAAGAGAAAAAAACTCATGGCGTCCAACACGAAGTGATTTTCTCGAGGACGTTAAATTGAGTTGCATCGAATTTGGTCATAGAGGACTGTGGAATACAAAATACCATCGTGACGGTATGATTTCAATTGATATATCCGCGTGTTATCCTGGAAGTTTTCTCGGGTATGGAGAATGTAGTAACTATTTTAAACGATTTGGACACCCCACGCATGAAATGACTCGTGTTGCGATTAATGGGCCATTACCTGATTTTGATTTAACCGGATTCGCTCGTGTGATATCATTTGAACTCGCTACAGGGTTACATCCGTGTAGTTATGTTTGGCTTGGTAGACATATATCTGAAAAGGCCTGGATGTCAATAGTGTTACTACGATATATGATTGATTGTGGCATGATGATATCGTTGATTGTTTCCGAAGCTATTATATGCTATCGAGCTCAGAAAGAAGTTTGGCTACCACAACCCGATCTAGATCGTATAATTAGCGAATTGCGAAAACAGTTTCCAGATGGAAATTCGAAGAATTTCAATGAAGAACAAATCATGAAATGGTCTAAGAAGTTATTTGAAATTAAAAAAGAACAAGCAAAGGATTTTGGACGAAGAATAATCGGTAAATTTACCCAGGGTGGAAGATACGACAATGCAAAATTTTCCTCGCGGTTGATCATAGACGTCGCTGAATACGATTTTCTTGTAACGGATTTAACGAAACAGGGAAAACTTGTATCCCGTAAGGATGCTTTTCTATCCAATGGTGAGAAATTGGGTACGGTTGTTACCTACTGTGATGGATATAATTCCCAGTACACACATTTGAGAAGTTCTATGCTTGCTTATGCTTCTATCAATTTATTTTCGATGATAAATAGATTTCCTAATACCGCGGTTAGAGTAGCTACTGATTCGATGTATATACACAATAAATACAAATCAGATGTAGCTAAATTCACATCCCAGGAGGAAGCGTGGGGATGTTGGAGATTTAAAAAGGAGACGCTACATGAGTATTGTGAATCGGCAGATGTTACCATGGATGAAAAGTACTTAAAATGTGATGAGATTCAATCAGAATTTTCTAATGCACCACCGGTATCTGATCCAATATGTAGATACAAGACAGTTTATTTAAACGGTTGTGGTGGGTCAGGAAAGACAACTCGTGCAATTGAATTATATCGTCGGTCAAACATGATTGTGTTAACACCGACTCACAGACTCGCCAGAGAGATGATACAGCGAGGGGTAAATGCCTGTACTTATCATAGTTTCTTTCGATGGAAAGGCGATGAATGGACCCCTGATCGAATGGGTGATAAATTCATTCCTGAAATCATAATTTGGGATGAAATATGCACGGTATCGTTGAGAGTATTACAAACATTTCTCGAGCGGTTGTTAAACAAAAACACAAAAGTCGTCATGTGCGGTGATCACGGCCAACCACCACCATTTGTCGGTGGATCTCCACATGAATGGCTAAAGGGTTCTGTAGACTATTATGAAGAAATTAATACCGACCATAGATCACTTGATGAACAATTACGCGAGTTCAAAGCACTGATTAGATTACAACCGGATAAAATCCAATGCGAAATAGCGCGTGAAATAATTTCAGAAACTCCCATGAATGATTTCTGGGAAACGTGGAGACCAAATGATTTGATAGTAGCAAGTAGAAAAATAGTCAGAGACACACTTCAGATGAAGTTATTTGAAACGCATAAAGAAAAATTTGCAACACTTCCAGTACCGTTGTGTTATAGGCCTTCGGATACACGAAAGCAGAATATTGAAGTTGATATTCCAGGGAAGAGTGAAAAGCAGATTCTCGTGTTAAATGATATTGTGCTGGTTGATATCAGCGTCGTCGAAAATGCATTGCGTGCTAATAAATCCCCATGGACGCTAGGATACGCAGCGACGATACATTCTTCACAGGGATTAACTATATCGGATACAATTGTTTGGATGGTAGATAATCGCATCGAATGGTCGAATTTAGTCTATCTCGCAGTATCCAGAGTACGAAGAATAAATCAGCTTCGAAGAGTTGTCCTGACAGAGTCAGGCGATGATGAAATCATTTGTGGCGATGATGACACCACAATGGATGATGCAAGCATCGTTGATGTTAGCATCATTAATAAAAAAACTCTCCGGTTACAAACAACAAGACAAAAAAAAAACAACGAGAATTTGACATTGATGCTAAATTAATAATTACGCTGAAACAACAACAGAATAATCACTGCGCGAGTTGCAATTGTATAATGCGTTGGCAGTATTCGGATAAAGATCCTCGCCAATTTACCGTAGACAGAAAAAATAACAGTCTCGGTCATGTCAGAAACAATGTGATGTTGACTTGTCTTGAGTGCAACAGACGCCGGGATGCCAGCACCCTGGGTGCTAATTAAGACCCCGCGGTGGTAATTGAGTATCCTCGGGAATTACCTGTAGTTGTTGTCGAGTAAATCCTCGCTGAGGAGCAGTTGAATCCAGTTTATAGATTGCTGGTCTACCAGTTGATCGTGTTATACTAGATATCTTGTGTGCAGTAACACTCCAAATAGGATCAGTAGCCCTTTTTTTACCACCCTCAAGCTCTCCTGGTTCGTATAAGTACCTAACAGTGACATTACTACCAAGAATTGGTTCTTTGAAATCTTTTTGTGGTTGTACGGGTATAGACTTCCTTTTAATAGCGTTCCTAGGTTTCATGTTGATTGTTCTAGTGATCTCATTATTCAGTGCGGTAATCACAGCTGGTAACCTTTTGACCCATTCACGGGATCGCTTTTCTTGAATGAATTCTTTTGCGTATTGATATCCAAATAACCGCTCAGCAATCGTCCGATTAAATCGTTCGACAATGGCCTGATCGCGATGTAGCGCAGTATGCCCTCGTCGTATGGTGACATTATGATTTTTCATTGTAGATAGAACCGCACCCTGAAATTCCTTGCCAGGATCAACCTGCAATAGATTTGGCCAGTGCAGAGGACCTCGTCGATAAATCCTTTCAAATGCAGAAGCAACTTCAGTGGCTGATTTTGTTTTTAACGGTTCTGCTTCTTTGTATCGACTTGCAATATCAACTACGGTTAACGCATATTTGTAACCACGATCATGTGGCAAAAATAATATATCAGCCTGATGAACTTCATTAGGAGCAGTCACATCAAAATGCGAGAATTGAATTTGTTTAGGCGGTGGTAGATAAATTTGCCATAGTGCCTGTTTGGATAACCAATCCGCCGCTGTAGTTTTTTTCACTTTTGCAGCGCTAGCGAGTTTATGGACTGCTGATTTACCCCTCCAGTATCCTCTTGGGGAATAATAAATTGATTCCATATTATTAATTACCAGCACCCATCATCAATTTGCCTTTCATAGCTGATTTTACCAACCACGAAGCCAACTTTTCTTTAAAAGATTTATCAGGAATAGCATTTAACGCATGAATTAATTTCACATCCGCGAGATGCCTGTGCTGCAGATTATTGCTTTTATAAGCAACATCATGAGCATGACACGCCTTATCAATAGCGTTTATCGGATACTCGCCGGATCGAGGTTGATTTTGATCATCAAGTCTGATATCTAATCGTGTTCCGGGACCACAGTAGCTATATCCTGGAAGGTGCTTTTCTCCGGGGTACTTTGCCCATGGGGTTCCAGGGAGCTTTGCCAATTTGGCTGCGATATCACCTCCTCGTTTTTTTTAAAAACATCTCCGGATTGTAAAATCTTTGATTTTGTAGAAATAAATCTAAACTTTTTTATACCACATGTTGCACATCTACCAGTTAGTGCTGATCTGTTATTTTTAGTTGTAACCGTCGTCACATCATTTGTGCTAGTACGCGTTTTACACTTCACACAATATAGATCCATAATTTATGTATAGAGATATGAATATAATTGATTTTTCAGCGACTAAAATAAGAGAACCAGTTAAACATCATGCAGCGCTACCAAACTCTATCCGTGCAATTATAATCGGGCCATCTGGATCCGGCAAGACTCAATTGTTGCTCAATTTAATAATGAGATGGATGAAATGGGATAAGTTGTATTTAATTGCTCCTAGCGTAGATGATCAACGATGCTATGAAGTGTTAAAGGATTTTAACGAGAATGCATCAGAAATTAAAGGTGAGAATACCATTGATTTTATAACTGATATTGACGAGGCGCCATCCGTGGATGACCTTGATGGGAGCATTAACAATTTAGTCGTATACGACGATGTGATGTTAGACAATCAAAAAAACCCAGCTAGAATATTTTCCCGGGGGCGTCACAAAAACACTGATGTGATATATGTCACTCAACGCTACACTCAGATTCCAAAAGTGATCAGAGATAACTGTAATATTCTTGCTGTGTTTAACGGCGTTGATACACATACGCTACGAAATATTTGGCAGACATGGTGTTCCGATATGGACTTCAATCAATTTAAAAATTTCTTTAGTCATGCTCAGTCAACCCCGCATGGATTTGTAACAATAAATTTACATGATCCTCGGACACGATATCGTATCGGACTCGATCAAATATTTGGTTGAAATCATTTATTATTTTTGTTAACCAGAACTGAAAGTTCCAGCAGCAGAGAGGGTGGATGACCACATCGTTGCGACCAAAATTGATTAAAAAATCGTAAAGTCTCCGTTTGCTAAATGGAGACTTATTTTTTTTTGGTTAAAATAAGGTTTCGTAGGAAGCATTATTTTTGCTTGAAAACGTGGTCTGTTCACCCTCTCTGCTGCTTTGATTAATACTTAATCATATATTCCGATTGCATTTCGAATTAGCAACAAACGACATTTTGCAGTTTCAAAAACCTGAAATGAACAAAGTTTGGATTCACTATAAATATCATCTCGCGCTGAATAAACATAGTCAAACTCATGACTCTCATAAATAATTGGAAATCATGTACTCTCAAAAAAGACGTTTACGTCAATTGTTGCCAAATGTTATATCTAATCTCTCTCTCTCTCTCTCTCTCTCTCTCTCTCTCTCTCTCTCTCTCTCTCTCGCTCTCTCTCTCTCTCTCTCTATTTCTCTCCCTCTCTTTCTGTCTGTCTCTCTCTCTCTCTCTGTTTCTCTCTGTCTCTTTCTCTCTCTCTCTCTCTATATATATATATATATAAATAGAGAGAGAGAGAGAGAGAGAGAGAGAGAGAGAGAGAGAGAGAGAGAGAGAAACAGACAGAGAGAGAGAGTGATTTGGGTTTTTAAAATAATTCCAGTCATATCGCTTGGATATCCGCAGTGTGGCAGTTTATAGTGATTGCAAGCACTAGGGCATCATGCAGCTGACTTGTAGTATGATGTCCCATCCAGCCACATTATCCTGACACCAGATCAACCAGACCTAACACTAACCTCTAGTTTACGCCTAGTGGGGCAGCTGTTTGCACCTTTTGAATGTCTTTGGTATGACACAGCCGGGTATTGAACGCACGTTCTTACGGATCCGATTCTAAATGAAACTGAACACGATTCTCTCTCTCTCTCTCTCTCTCTCTCTCTCTCTCTCTCTCTCTCTCTCTCTCTCTCTCTCTCTCTGTCTCTCTCTCTCTCTCTCTCTCTCTGTCTGTCTCTCTGTCTGTCTGTCTCTCTCTCTCTCTCTCTCTCTCTCTCTCTCTCTCTCTCTCTCTGCTAGTTGGTATATGGTATATCACAGCACTCTCTCTCTCCCCCTCTGTCAATAGATCTTAGCAACAAACGGGCAAACTCTCGGTAAAAACAACATAAATCGACCATGTTTCTAGACCTAACCTATGAATCGTGGTAACAAGTACAATCAAACAGACAAGTGGAGAGAGAGAGAGAGAGAGAGAGAGAGAGAGAGAGAGAGAGAGAGAGAGAGAGAGATAGAGAGAGAGAGAGAGTTTGTTTAGGTATGTAGCGACTATAGATAGAGGGTAATAATGTATATCTGTGTCTGTCTGTGTGAATTATATCTTGTCGGTTCATCATGTTGCCTTGTTTATATATCATACTCACTGATTAATTATTAGTTGTGAGTTCAGTGTTTTAGAATCAAACCACGCAGTGTATCTAGTGCTATAATTTCTTTACTTTAACCGTCTTTAATGGTTGTGGCAAAAGTATGTATACATACATACATACATATATATATATATATATATATATATATATATATATATATATATATATATATATATATAAATATGTATGTATGTATGTATGTATGTATGTATGTATGTATGTATGTATGTATGTATGTATGTATGTATGTATGTATGTATGTATGTATGTATCATATTTATGAGTAAAAATGGAAACAACAAAAGTAAATATGCAGATTATCGGTTTGCAAAGTTTATGGCTCTGTATATCTTTATGAAGTACATGATTTTTATAACAAAAAAATTAAATCTCATTTAAGCATTGCGACTGGTAAAACTGTTGTTGACCTAGTGATGGAACATGTACACCGCTTAAATCAATTGTTAAAAGAACCCGCGTTCTTGTGTACTGCACCTTTAGCTTCAATTATGTTTTATATAACCAATAGAACGCTAAAACCTCTCATTCCTAAGACATGATATCCGTCTTGTAAGTGAATCTTTATTTATTTATTTACATTTATAACTATTCATTGAGATTGCAATGCTTGGGACATTTATATTAATAAGCAATGATTATGAAATTATCAAAGGACGTTGATTAATCGATAGTTTGGCATTCATGGATTTCTTTGTACTTAACTTGTTTGAATCACCTTGAACTGAAGCAAGGACGTTTGGAATTTAAAACATATTTATTTCTGGAGTTAGCACATAATCACCCTATGCTTTTCATTCGTAGTACTTTCAAAATGTGTTCGTTTTACTTTGAAACTGATACAACATTTTTATAAATTTTAAGAATTAAGAACAAACAAAACTGATACAATGCAAAGGCAACACACAATGTTGTGGATCGAGATGAAAGCAGAGACAATACGTATACAACACAAAGACATAAAAAACTAGAAACCGATTGTCATGTTCCACCAGTCCACGGTCGCGTTACAAACTTCAGCCAGAATGCTTACATTGTTCTTCCAAAGAGAAGAGAGCGACGCGTTACGACATATGTACAACGAATCGATGGGACCAATTTTGGGTATGTCGGAGATTATGGAAATGATGTAGTGGGCTGAACCTGCAGTGGAGATATTTGGCATGTTAGCTAACAAGGTCATATTTTTATAAGTGAATGATATTAAATTGTATTCTTTTCTTTTCGCACGAGTTTGCACTGCCATCAGTACCTTCACCGCCTTCAAAATCCCTAGTTAGGGTACAGGATTTTAGACAATGGAATACATACGACATTCTACATAAGAAGGACAAAGCAGAGCATTCATTTGTCATTAAAAAGCAGCTGCAGCACAAATAAAGAATGTTACGTGCTTACTCTCGAATAAACAGTAACATAGAAAGAGTGAAAATAACAAGCTTGTAAAAACTTAATAAACAATTTATTGAGCACAAATATTTTCCAGATATGAAAAAAATAAATCCTCTTGATCCAAACGAATGAAATAATTTCCAGTACACGGTAATTTAAAAAAACTCAAAACGACACACAACTTAGTATTCTAACAGCCCAACTTCTACTAAATAGTTCGCTCCAAAAACATAATTTATATACCTGTTTTTACGTAAAGAAGGAAGGGGTCACATGATCTGCTAAAATCTTTAGAACAAATTTACGTTAAAAAAATCTCGTGCACACAGTCTGACACAACTAAAAATAGAAAGATGTTTATAACAAAGCTCCATAATGTTCTTGGAATCAACCAATCATTTTAAAAGCTTGTTTACAACTCTGAAGCAAGGTCAGAAATGAAGTCAACATCTGGTGTTAATTTGTAGCGTACAGGTTTTCTCACAATGAATGAATCTTAAACTTAAAATGTCAAATTTGAATCTGACAAACAAACAATTAAAACAAAAATAAATGACTTAAATCAAATATACGTAACAAGAATTTAAATGAGATAGATAGATAGATAGATAGATAGATAGATAGATAGATAGATAGATAGATAGATAGATAGATAGATAGATAGATAGATAGATAGATAGATAGATAGGTAGGTAGGTAGGTAGGTAGATAGATAGATAGATAGATAGATAGATATATAGATAGATAGATAGATATATATAGAGAGAGAGAGGGAGGGAGAGAGAGAGATTGATAGAGAGATGGATGGATGGATGGATGGCTAGCCAGACAGACAGACATATTGATAGGTAGGTAGGTAGGTAGGCCGGCAGGCAGGCAGATAGGTAGGTAGGTAGGCAGATATGTAGGATGTAGGCATTCAGAGAGAGAGAGAGAGAGAGAGAGAGAGAGAGAGAGAGAGAGAGAGAGAGAGAGAGGATTTACTTACAAGTCCCATATCCCCGAATCTATCAGTACGCCAATATCCACATAGTATTCCGTCTCTAGATTGCGTACTTCTTCTATGGATAAAATATTAAATGAGAAAACATTTTCATTTGCGTTGTATTAGGCGTTACTAATATAAAATGTTAAAACTACAAAATGTTGTCCGCATTTGAAATCTAAGACACATTGACTTGACTGTGTAGAAAATAGTTTCAGGGTAAAACTTTCTAATCGCCCATACTAAAGTTTAGTGTTAATAGTAATATGATAATCATCTACCAACACAGGGATATAATATAACAGAACTGAATTTAATAAAGACATATTTACCAGTCTTTTTTGGGGCTATATATGCATCCTATGATAATTTTACTATTCTCACATTTTCGTGTATTTGTTGTTGTTTTTGTTAAATATAACTTATCTCACCTTCTGTCCCTCTTTCTTGGAAATCTGCTATATTACGGAATGACATGGTAGCATCTTGGCGAAGAAAATGATTTTGTTTGTCTTGCCCACGTCTTGACAATCGAACATGTTCTAGAAATTTTTGTTCTACATTTATTACGTTTCCGTTTCCTGTGTCTGCAAAACAAAGAGTTATTTATTAGATAATATGATATACGGTAAGATGAGTTGGAGTAATTCAGGATTGTGCTATATCTTCAAATAAAACAATACCAGGATCTCGATTTATATGATGATTTCGCGTGGGAGGACCAATTTCTTTAATCAAATTTTTTCTTTACTTTCCTTTGCAAATATTGCTCTTTACATAAGGAGAGGATGTTTTGGTTAAATTGTTATAATTGCCACGAAGGCACCAGCCTTTATTGAATTTGACTTACTTCAGGTAAACGATATCGTGCGATCTGGAGTCATCTGCTTAGGTATTTTCTTCATATAATTTTGGTCAGCATGGATTCTTACAAAATCCATTTTTATTCATTTTATGTCTGAGATACAAAATGCTATTTCAAACCTCCTTTCCAGGCTGCAGTTCTCCTTTTCACTTGTTCCTGATCCTCAATAAAATATTTTGTGCCACGGAGATAATTACTTTCAAGCAAGTTTCGCAATGTAACACCAGTTTCCGCTGGACGTAGATCGTAATTTCTGCCTGCTATTTGTATGTTTCCGTTCTAGGTGAAAGTGTATATAATATCAATCAGACTGAAATTATCGTACGTCATTTTATTCATGTTTAAAGATATTATTGGCATGTCAACATTATAACTATCATCATTTTTTAGTGTGGGTAATTTTCACTTAGTGAAGTATCATCCACTTTAGGCTTTTTATATGTTTTTTGATGCCTCAGCACTAATGATTTTTTGCCGATAAGTACTGTTATGGGCTCTTTACGGTCTAATATAATCTCAGGGAAATATATCGTAACCATTGTTATCAGCTCTTGATGTTATTATACTTCCCCAATGTCGCGAATGCCAGTCATCGTATCACACACATTAGAAACGAAGATATCCTTGACCGCTTTTACAGTCACTGTATAATCATTATAATTTAGTGTTTTTACTGCGCTATTAACATTTATAATTAGCTTTCTATAGATTTTAAAATGTTAAAGCTAAGAAGCATGGTTCAACCAGCCGGAGAAACATAATTACTTAATGCAGTGGTCAGCTGATCCAGCAATTTATTTCTACATGGAAAAAAAAATGGTAGTTGAGAAGCTTAACCAGCATTGGAAAACACAAGTATATTCGTGTGAGTATTTCCTGTTTTATTAACACTCGTATTTGCTATAGTATTTAACTGATTTATGCTAACAGCTTGACTGCTATATTTATTTGCTGGCTAATAAGTAGTTTCCATATTTAGTATTGCGTTGCCGATCATACTACTGATAGTGTCAGATGATAATGATGGTGTGTCATATAGCTGTAACTGGATGGCCATACCTAGTGGTATGGGTATTAACTGAATGATTTAGTGGATAAGGTGTTTTTGCAGATTGAGAATATAATATTTGCTTATGTTGATGTTACTAGTCATAGTGCCACATCTGCATTACATATCGGATACATTGTTTGTAGATTAAATATTGTTTTCCTGTTGATGTTGATGTTACCAGTCATAGTACTGCCCGGCAACGATAACATTTCCGTATTTGCTGTCTACATTTATCATTGGATTAGCAGGTTAATATTATGATTATTATCATATTACCTGCATAAAGCTTGATGTGAATCAGCAGGTTAATATTATAATTATTATCATATCATGCTGCATATTAAGACTTCCAGTCATAGCAGCTCCTGATTTCGTAACAAAGCATGTAAGGCCTGCACTCGAGCCAATAGAGCTGTTGTCATTAACATAATATTCATAATATAGCTTAAGAATCATTTGGTCGAATCTCCAAAAGACGATTTGCTGAGCTTAATCTTTTTTTGTGTTACAACAAATATAAACCACATCTTTATATACAGCGTAGCAAACAGATAGTTGAAGAAGGACCATAAGGTATTCACCAAAATAAAGATGATGTTGCCAGATTATTTCAACAAGTTACGAAGGCAATTAATGGTGAAAAAGGTTTAAAGGGAACTTTATACGCTAAATAAAAGAAATTCTAACAAAACAACCTCAACAGCAACAATAAAAAGCAAAACCAAACTAAAGCATTTTAGGATGTAGTAATTAGCAACGGTGAAAACGACATAGAAATATTTTTAAGATGAAACAATACCTGTAGTAGAAACGTAAGCAAAAACCACAAACCGCGCAAACTGTGGACTAAGTTATTTCAAATGAAAATATTCAGAAAGGTTTTTATTGCTAATATTAACATTTGTATTAAGTCCATAGCACAATCACTACCCGATGATACAAATAAAGTTTGACGATAAAAAAAATGCGAATTCATACTAATGGAAAGGCCATAATTATAGACAAAACACAAGAAACCATTGAATGTGCTGATATACATTTCTCGCAAGCATCAAAATATATCCTTAATCCAACTAAGGAGATGGTGGACCATTTACCTTTTTCAATCTTAGCAGACCAGGCAGATAATTATGTTATAGAAATCGATAACGACTCGTTAATTGGGAAAACAGACTACATTTGTTACATATACTATCTACGGATGAGTATGCTGCACTATATAACGAATTATGTTGGTATTATTAGTAATGCAAACTATGTTATTGCTGTATTCAACCCAAACGTTTAATGACGACACTACATATAACCCACCTGCTACATCCAGCTAATTACTATGAGTTAAGAATAATCTCATCTACGATGTGGAATAGTATATTTAACGCGAAGCTTAGTATCATCAATAACTTTACTTTTCAACAGTCCGGTGCTGGCATTGAGGCTTTGGCTAGTTTTCAGACTTGTCCAGGAGCTTATAACGTAAACAACCAAAACACAGCTATAAAAGCAAAGATGGCTTCCTTCTAGTGGCGGAATCTGAAAACTTCCTACGTGAGCCAAACTATAGTAGGCTTAGAGCATATATGACGTGAAGAAACTACATGTTAGTAGATTTTAGTACACAAGCTGACATAGGTAGTCGGCAACGTACAAAGTTTAAAAGCCAGATAATAATATCGTTTTTAATACGATATTAAAAAAAATTCTCTATTGATCTAAGCTCCTATTCAGCAAGAGGATTATGAAGTCAAGCAATATACAGCTTTTCACCAGATGTACCACCAAGATCATGTAATGCAAGTTAAACCCAGACATATATATTCTATCCGTTAAACGTTTTTCAGCAGATTGACACGATAATAAATACCCTTACAGATCAGAGCAACATGCATATTAATCTTGACAATGACATCTTATCTTCATTTGAGGCAGTCAAACTAGTACTAGCATTAGGCATGAACATTTTTCTAGTAATCAAACATAAAGATCAGACATAAAACAATGTACAACAAAAGGTAATTGAAGGCAATATCTTCGGAAGATTTTTCTCAAAGATAATATAACAGGCTATGACTAGCAACTAAATTAGCTCTAGCTGCAGTTGATGCTTGAAAATAATTTCTTACAGGTGCATCATATGCTGCTGGTATCACAGTTAAACAAAAGATAGACAAGAAAAAATTAAAGGCAGTCTGACAAAACAGGAGAAAAAACAAGATATAACAGGAATAGCTCCAACATCAGAAATAAATAAAGCTTCTGGGGATTAAGATCTTTAGTTGCTGTTACACAAAGCTTTTCCAGAGGTGGGTGGCTTGGTGCAAATTGGTGCTGACGTACAATCTGGTATGAAGTGTTACTATACAATGGATATGGATGGGATATATTTCGTAGTGCTAGTTATCAGCTGGCTAATTAAACAATAGTCGATATCTCAGATCATCGGTAAATAACTAGTACTATAATAGAATCACTATCTTCTAGCGAAGATTACACTAGGTCAGTAACAACAAACATAATATGTTTACAGGACAGAGCATGAAGTGCTGCTATTAAATTGAATGTATACAGTCCTGATGAGTGTAAAATACTGACTTTAACACCAATTGGTGTTAATGCTGCTGTGCAATTTTTATAAAGAATTTCATGAAGAATGTTTCATGAATGTTTTATGGTAAAGTTTCCCTCATAAAGTCATATATGTATTTTGTTTGACTCCGGAATGATACAGAGAAGAGAAGAACGAATGAGCTCTTTAAGAAGGTGTCTCTACGATGATGGGATACAACTACATCTGTAATGAAAAAGACAAGCATCTTGGTAGCTCTAGATATGAGGAATTTATTAAAATAATCAACACACATATAATATTACATTCTAGACATGCATCTATAAACTTTATATTCAAAATACATGAAATACATATAAAATTGCACTTTTCTTCTAAGCTTTCCAACTTCATTTATTCGTATTATTTCTGCATTTAAGAATATTATACAAATAATTAAATCTTGATCAATTTCCTGATAGCCTAAATTATAAAATGTAATAGCTGTAATTAATGCAACAATTAATTTTAAAAAATGCATTTTACTCATTTTTAAATAGAATATTGATTTGGAATATGTTGCTAGATATTATTCTTTCTTGCTTAAAGAATTCTTTATTTTAACAATAAATCTAAACATGAAGTTGGTAACGAATTCGTCTTTCACAAAAAATAGCATAAATATTATTAAATATACATTCTTTAAAACATTTAAACATTACATTACAATATATTATAAATAAAATAATTCAGTGAACAATGTTGCAAACATATGAAATTTTGCTATTAGAATCTCAAACATTAAAAATGCTTATTTCTAAAAGAAGTCTACGACATATACAGTTATTACCTGTAATGAAAAAGTCAAGCATCTTGCTAGCTCTAGATATGAGGAATCGACCTTTGCGATGTGCACGCTTATTTATATGCGTCTCGCGCACGGCAAAACAAAATATGGCCATCCCTCAGTATATGAAGCCAGCATAGATGCTTATTTTTCATTACATAAGAACTATTTTGTTTTACGTCATTCGACAGAAAGTTAGGCCCAATCTCTTAGTCAATGAATTGGAAATTCGCCAATGTATAATCTTGAAATCTACGTGGCTTGCAGAAATATATTTATTACTGAGCAGACTTAAAGTTCTTGCTAAACCAGTCAAAATAGCATGTAATGTATACTACCTTTAGTAATATCATACACTTATTTCACACAACAATGCACATTGAACTTTTTATAATTGAACAGCAACTAATTTCATTCCATTAATATATAGTTGTGCTTTGGAAATAAATGAAATTAATCTTAATATATTTTAGAAACATACTTTAATATAGATGAGTAAAACATTACTTTAATACAATTTTGAGAAAATGGCAATCTTATTAATTTTAGTAAACATTCTGTACTAATACAATCGCTGATTTCAGCTATGGCATCAGATGATGTAGGATCAGGAAATGGTATTAACACAATTAAAGGAGCATTGCAAACATCCTGAAATACGTATAATGAAGGCGATGCTAAAGGAAGAGCTTGTACTGATAAGGGCTCTGGTGATCCATTCAAGGCACTCAGCTTTAAAATGTTAGTTTTCGAACTGCTTAGTAGTATGGTCTCATGATAATATGACTGAGCGGGACATCGTGCTTCATGTCTGCGAAATGATACCCTAGTGCTAGACATCACTTTAAAATGCCGCATTGCAGACATCGTAGTGATATGTTTGAACAAATTGTTAAAGCTACGTTACAACTACAACAACACACACCCACACACACACACTCACACACACACACTCACACGCGCGCGCGCAAACATACTCTTAATAATACACGTAGCAAGCATCAAAATACATTTCCCGAAGATTTTGTAGTATCTCAGGGCAACGTATGGTTATTGTATTTTGCTTTTCTCGAACTGGTTAGATAGGATATCATAAATAGTGAATAAAAACTTAGTACTTAGTGAAGCAAAAGCTATGAAGCACACATTGTGAAGGAAAACGTTTTGACTCGACAAAATTAATATATAAGTATGTTTTAAATTATTTATGTTTAAGGTGGGTAACGATGCTCGAGTTCAAATCACTCTTGATCTATTCCTAGACTAGAATTTATACAACGTTTAAAAAATTTGTTGACTTTTCGTATACAGTAAACACGTACTTTTATGTACATGCAGCCTTTCTTGTCATATAAGTCATGCCTATCGTGGAGATAATACATCTGAATGCAGAGATGTGATTTTAAAATGATATATACTCATTCAAATATATGTATAGTTTAGAAACATTGAATGCAACACCTATGCCACCGAATAAAATGCTACTTTCAACCTAACGATTTAAAAAAATTATAAAGTGACGATTACACCATTAGGATTTTGTGATGTCACACAACATAATGCAAATGGAATGGAAAGATACAAAACGTCAATATGTACGCTTTTTACACTATCCACGAGAGAAAGTAAACGACATTTTTGAAACCATGCAAGACAAAAGATGTTCACCTAATCGCTATAGAAAAGATGAAATATTACATCCATCTAACACAACTTTATGATGTCCTGACTACGAATGAGCGGTTACGTTCTGATATTTCTCACTCAGTAGCATATCTCATGATTGTAGAATTTACTATATGTATTGATACAGTTTAGTTCGCAAGTATACATCATTTCATTCATTTACCAGATTCCCTGATACACATGTATCATTGAACTATACTTCTGGTTTTGCCTGTCTCTGTGCTCATGGGTTGGACTCCTGCTGAATGTTTGTCAAGAATTGTATATGCATTTGGAGCAGATGTGATCACCATATGTGTCCTTTGGTTCCAGAAACAATCATCTTCGTCCAAAGACTTAGACTGTTAAAGGCGAATCAAATATCTCGTTGTTTTGTATGACATCCATCAACAGAACAGAAGATTTCACAATCTCAAT
The DNA here is from genome assembly GCA_030141615.1 of Unio pictorum. Classification (NCBI taxonomy): domain Eukaryota; kingdom Metazoa; phylum Mollusca; class Bivalvia; order Unionida; family Unionidae; genus Unio; species Unio pictorum. Next base: position 2,739,327 of record JARLTB010000248.1, on the reverse strand, counting down.
GTATCGTATCCAGACATGCGCGAATATCATTACAAAAGAATTTTGCAAAAAACAATTGTTTAGTCCTAACAATCCTTTCAATCGTACAAAATATATTTTGCAAGTTAACATAGCTGTATTGTGTCGCCCATCGTCACTTCTGTACATGAAATGTTCAAAGGAAATGCCAACCCTGATGTCCCGAATAAGCGGTTTCTTTCATGAGCTTATTAATTTTAATTTAAAGATCTGCCATTTATCTTAATTAAAAATACACACTTAACTCCTCGGCTGCTTAAATATCAACTCGATCGATGTTTTAAAATAGAAGGTAAATAACAAGCAGCAGTTGGCTTTCGTATATATATTTCTGGATTATTCATTTAATCACCTGCTACGTCGGTCTACGAAAATCATACATTGTTGTTAATTTTGTTTTTAGCCCTATTACGACATTTTATGGTGGTTTTCACTTTTCGTCACTTTGTAGTGTTATGGTGATGAATCAGCAAAGCTGAAGTACTGCTTGATACAGACTCCTCTTAACTTTGAATAAAACAAATTCTTACAAAACAGTAGTAGTATTGTTCCGAACATACAAAACATAAAATGGGTAGCATATTAGCATAACCACCTTTGGGTAGCATTCTGAACTTTGTTCTTTACAAAATTAAATTCTGACAATAATTGAGATATTCAGTTTGCAGGTTAGAACATGCGTTTTTGTATGTGAGTGTATTTGTTATTATGTGACCAATCTGTGGTCACACATTGCAAGTACCAGATTTTGATCAAACTATTTTTTGCGGCTTGGTCTTTGACGAAGCCAGTCTGCAAATTTTTACTATATTCGGGGGAGACATTCTGATCATTCATTGCGGTTGTGCTGCATGACAATTTACATTCTATACGTGTTTATATAGTACTATTTATTAATATACTTACGATTACTCGGTCACATTGTCCACTTGATCTTCTAACACATCTGACGGTCATGAATGCTCCATTATCCAGATCTTGGTAGTAAGCCACATCCTATTCAAATTTAAACACGTATGCTTCATATGAATGCTGGGAAGTGGGTTGTATATCATTCAACATGAAAAACTATCTAGCTCTCTCTCTCTCTCTCTCTCTCTCTCTATATATATATATATATATATATATATATATATATCCATATATGTATTGAAGAAAACAACAACGTACACAAAGACAGACAAGTAACACATATATCATGAACAACGGCACAAAACCGGAACAGCTGCTTCAAGCCGATATCGGCCATCTTGTATATTGTATCCCACCACTTACCGCCTATTTAAGATAATATAACACAAGTATGCTTGTAAAATATTTAAAGATATTATAAATCAAGACAATCGAAAACAATAAAGCTGTGGGAAAGCAATATCAAGCTGAATAAGAATCTTTGAAGCGAAACGAATGCAGGCCTGAATGGAACCGTTTACCGAATTCAGGCCATAATGGAACTGTTTACCGAATTCAGGCCGTAATGGAACTGTTTAACGAATTCAAGCCTCAAAGCAACCGTTTTAGCCGGTATAGACGGTGTATCAGCTTGAAAATGTCTACCAAAAATAGGTAATGATACTACTTTACCTGATTGTTTTTATCCAAGTTAGCCCTACATGTAATGAAATTGTTTTTAAAGCATTGAATGATAAAGTATTTCAACAAAACCTGATGCTATACAGAGTAAAGGGTTTTTTTTCTGAAGAAGTATTGATGGATTTGCTTAAAAGCATACAATAGTATGGTATTAAAGAGAACTTTTAGTACGAAAATAACATTTAGTACGAAAGAAACGTTAAGTACGAAAATAGCGTTTAGTACGAAAATAACGTTTAGTACAAAATGAATATTGCACTTAGAAGTATAGAGTTTTTTCCTAAACATTCATTTTTTAGACCAAATATATATATATATATATATATATATATATATATATATATATATATATATATATATATATATATATATAGTCATGCGTTGAAAGCTTACCTCCTGTTCCAAATTTTGTGATTTCATAACCTCAACTCTACCATATTTTGATTTTTGCACGACGTAGATGTCAGCGTTTGGATCTATCGCATAATTTCTCTTCAAGTTTAAGTTTAGAGATTGTGATCCGCGACTGAAAGTAAAGGTAAGCGCATCAGGGAGGTCAATGTCACCGAGTATCCGTTTGTCTGTCTGTAATTCATTCGTCACATCTTGCAGCCAAACAGTTTCCGAGCTGGGTGATGCTGGCAAAACAAAAATAACATAAGGTTTTTAAATACAAAGGGAACAAGAGATCGGACCAGTTAAATAGAGTGCACGACTGTTAGTAATTTCCCGTATACAAAATAAAGCAAGTACTGTTAACAACTCACGTATTTCGGACAGTCGAGTACATGCTTAATATCGTTATATAATATCAGATATTATTTATTCGATACTATACTACTACTACTTCTACTACTACTACTACTACTACTACTACTACTACTACTACTACTACTACTACTACTACTACTAATAATAATAATAATAATAATAGTGTTTTCCTTGTCAGGACTACAATTATGTCTTGGATAATCATTTGGTTTATGATATAAATGAGATCTTACAACAACGTTGGCTAAATGAATACATTATTGTTACGGTAAACAAATATACATGTAACACATGTCCGACTGAACTATAACACTAAATATAACACGATAGCAGGTATAGCAAGTCTAGAATATGTTCGATAGAAGGACTATCCATACTGGGGAAAGTTGCATTTGGTCTATAGTAAGTGTCACCAATGGAATCATTAGTGTGTCGCTGAGCTGCCTTTGACAATAATGGTATTTTTCAACCTACGTAGACAGAAACGGGCTCTTTGAGTTCGGAAAGAGTTACATCGCCTTGTGTCATAAAATGTTGAATTTGGTTTGAAAATGTAATCTAAGGTCTTTGTATTAGGCAGTATTTTTTTCTGGGATTATATTATAAAATGATAACACTAAGCAATTCGCTTTTCTGTGAACTTTTTTAAATAGCTCAGCTTAAACAACAAAAACTGGAAGCTAAAATACCGTTTTTAGTAGATGGTGAATCCAGATTAATTATAGGCATGATCTCCTTGATGGGACACGGTTTCACAGATATAGCTTACAGTATTTATCCGATGGTAAATTCCTTTCTGATCATAAGCATAACTACATGTAAAGCTTACATTTTCCGAGATATCTTCTCGTCATTCTGTGATTGCTTTCTTATAATTTTACCAACAGTCTGAATGCTGCTTAAACGTTGTCACTAATTGAATTTGCAAGATAGTTTTCAAAGTCAGTACAAACACGTCCGTTTTGGCGGAGAGGAAACAATATAGCAATATAGTCTAATGTAAATTATATATATATATATATATATATATATATATATATATATATATATATATATATATATATATATGTCTGTTGTGTGCGTTTGTTTGTGTGTGTGTGTTTCTAGACTCATTAGTGAACAGTCTTACCTGAATGAACATACACCATGAGACTGACAACACAATGAAGTACAACGTTCTTCATTTTCAACTCAACAATTGTGTTTGCTTGGTATCGATGGGTAGACTGATAACTGACACTTTATAATGAAGGTTATATATAAGCTGCAACTGCCTAGATTCCATCTGTGTGGATTAGTTGTAACTGGTTCCTTTGTTATTGAGCCTTCTCTTACTCACAATGGTAATCAGTAATATCGTGCTATAACAATTGTGATGAAAAGTAATCTAGGCATATATATTACCAGGTGGTGCCTACTAGGGCAATGTGTTGCAGTATTGGACATCGAAATGTTTACATAAATGAAAACACTGCCGGAAAGGTAGAATAATATTTAACATTCCATAGGAGAATAAAGTATGCTAATGTACTACTTCAAATGTAGAGGCATATTTTGAATATCTAAATACAGAGGCGTGTAATTTGGAAAGAATACATTATCACTCTTACTGCGTTGATTTTCTCATTAATATTCTCAATTCTTAACCACCTCGAAAAGTATAGTATGCCTATGTTATATCTGTCAATAGCACGTTGTTTAACATGTCGAAGTGTAAGCTGTCTAAGCCCACTGTACAACATTCCAAACTGTACATTTTTAGTAGCCATATGTACAACATTCCAAACTGTACATTTTTAGTAGCCATATGTACAACATTCCAAACTGTACATTTTAGTAGCCATATGTACAACATTCCAAACTGTACATTTTTAGTAGCCATATGTAACATGCCAACTTTTATGCTGTCAATTGCTTGTCTTATAACATGAACATTAGTCTGTTGTGAATAACAATTATATATTATTATCATTTGGCCGTATTTTCAATCATTTTAAAAATAATTACTGCGTGATTGAAATATTAAGTTTACATGAAGTACTAAAAGCACTTTTGTAATTGATCATCATGCAAACTGACCAACATACAATTTAAATCTACCCAGATATTCTAGTTGGACCTGTCCATATATTTGGGTAATTCCTATAGATGGCTTAAGTTCGTTTCTTGCATAACACTTGAGTGTTAGGTGAGTTTCATCTTCACCATCAGGACGATTCGTTTTTTTCCAATTGCGAAAACCAAGACAATTTATTATACTGATAATTAAAATCGTTTCAGATATAGATTGTATGATTTTTCCAAAACTCATGAAAGTACCAAATTAGTAATTATTTCCTAGGACACTCATCTAAAAGTATTCAGCATGCAAAATCACACAGTGACGATTTGGTTTCAAAACCGCTACAATTGCATTTTCGAGTATCACATGTAACTCGTAAACGTTTCATGACACACAAACAGAAATGTCCACATATGCACGAGATGTTATGAGTTACAAACCAAGGATACGAAAGCGCTTTGTGACATGGAGAAGGATTCGTATTCACAAAACAAATAACCGAAAACTAATTCTATTCATTACGAATAGTACGTTTTGGGGTTATCTAATTAAATCAGACATGGTAGCATGGCAATATATTTTGAAATTTAACAAGTATATATTTCATATGAAGCACTCGATTTAAATTACGTAGTATATGATTTGAACTGCTACAATTACTTTATAGTCGACACCTAAATACGTTTACTATTTCAGAGGCAGATCTGTATTCGTATGCAGATATAATTAATAAATCTCTAAATATGTATAGTTATGCTTAAAACGTTTTAGGTCTCCCTTGCACTATCGCGTCTCAGTCAACACGAAAGGAATATCATGCCAAAGCTGTAATAAATTCGTTTGCTAACAATCCAAATAGTAAGCTGTCAATTGACCGTATAGAAGGCCAAAGCGTATAACGTATTTGAAGATAGTATTCATTAACTTGAAAATAGACCGTACAAAGACTGACGGGACTGAATTAAGAAATCTGGACTAACTATTAACAGCACTTTAAAACCGCTCCGGTGGCCTAGTGGATAGAGCGTCCTCCGCGGAAGCGGGAGGACGTGGGTTCGATCCCCGGCCGAGTCATACCAAAGACTTACAAAAATGGTACTAAAAGCTGCTTCGCTTGACGTTCAGCATTAAGAGGTTAGTGTTAGGACTGGTCGGCCTGGTGTCAGGATAATGTGACTGGGTGGGACATCATGCTACATGTCTGCGGCATGATGCCCCAGTGGTAGACATCACTATAAACTGTCTCACTGCAGACATCGTAGCGATATGACTGAAAAATTGTTAAAGCTACGTTAAAAATCCTAATCAAACAAACAAACAAACAGTACTTTAAAACTATAATTAAGAGCAATTGTTTTTACTGAAGGTATTATCCCTCACATTCGATGACGTGTGCATGTTTAAAATAAGTCTTACCGTCATTGTTGGAAACATTTACGTGGTTCAGAAGGAACACTGAAAAGTGCTTAGAACTAAATCATACTGACGGAAGGATTATAATTTGTCCAGTCTTGGAAAAATGTGAACTATTTGTCACTACAATATCCTGGTCCACACTCATATCTCAAAGTCCTTGTCAGATATTCCCTTTAAAATATCCTCTCTGATTATTAAATTTATACGCATTGATATATGTATAAATTAATAGACAGTTAATACAAAATACATGACATGACCGTATAGCATATATTGAATTGAATTATGTCATTTGAGTTCTACGTGCTAATGTGTTACCGTTTAAACGCATACTTTTTGTTAAGCAAGTACATAAAAGAAAAAGCAAACAATGCCATTGTCACAGAATTAGAAAAAAAACTTTTGTTTTGCCTGAGAAATATTTTGATTTTTTGTGTTGTGCATGCGTATAGCGCCGTCTGAGATGAACAGGTGTGTTTTTCAGACTAGCGACGGAACCAGCATATGTGTCGCCGCCGTAAACTACTTGCGGCTACGGACATCATTATTACAATATGCACGGGTATTTTACCCTGAATATTACTCACTGTCTTTTGAATTAAGAAAGATTAAGGTATAATCGACAGTGATCTTTTGGATCTAGTGAAGAGAGCACGTATGTTCATGTGGTATTTCTAAAAGCCACAGGGGTGAGTGTTGAATTCATATTTTATTTGATATGCGAAGTTAATTGAGTTTGTACTGTAATATCGTGTACTGATTCATTTATTACAAATGAATATTTGAAACGTTGTGAACTGTGAATTTCAAGTAGTTTCTAAGAGTTTTATGTCCTATTTTTTTCCAGAAATCATTATTATTACCAGTTTGGTTTTATTGTAGCTTACGAGATGGTTACGAGGTGGTTACGTGGTTGCGACGTTACGTGGTTACGACGTTACGTGGTTGCTAGGTTGTCTATATGTATGTATGCATGTCTGTACATGCGGTGGAACCACGACTGTAGACGTAGCTAAAACCAGGGTGTTGTATGCTGTCTGTACGTTATACGTAATGACTGACTTTACATGTAATGGATCCATGAAGGGGAGAGCGGCCGATACAAGAGAATCGGTCAATCCGAGGAACGTGGTGAACTGTGCGGTGTATCGGTGGATGAATCATGCGACTGTACAAGGGTCCAGAAGCATATGTTTATTCCATTTGTTGTTTCAATTGGTATATTTTCATTTTCATAAGATTATTAAAACGTTGAAAAGTTGAGATTGTTTGAATCCCATGCCTAGTCTATATGTGAAACAATATGAATATATTAGTGTGTACTATTATTTGAAACTGAGATTTATTGAAGCTGTATATTAGAGAGATATATTATTGGTTTATTTTTAATGTGTGAATGTTAGTATAGAGTGAGTGGATCAATTGTATATTGAGAGCGTGTGAGAATCATTGTATTTTACATCATACATTTTGCTTTACTAATTAAGTTAATACATTTTTCATCTTTCACACATTGTGTTGAGTTATTCATTTAATCCAATACCCACTCGGTTACATTTCTGCGACAACTTCAAGTCAGTGTCTATAAATCGTTGTGTTTACTGAATGTTGTGTAATACAAGCATTTGTTAAGATTTGTAAAATGTGTTTTTCCACCTGAAGTGTCACTCTATTATGAAAATAAAGTCGTTTACAATAGAAACAATTACACCAAGCACAGACTATTGAATGAAATGTACAAGAACAATCACAGTGATATTTACTTAAGACTGTTATGTATAAAAAAACCTAACAGTAACACAGACCATAAATGCATGTCCACGTTTCTTAAAGCTTCCACTTCCATACCCTGTTATATTCTAGTTTCCGCTTTGTCACATTTAGCTCTCATATCATTAGCCTTCATGAATATTTTATTTGAAAATAGAAAATAAGTCATGTGTTGTTCTCCTGCAGTAAACTATTATAAAGGAACATTAAATCTCTGTTCAAAGAGCTATCACTAACTCCTTCACGTTTAGTTAAATAGTATCACCTAAGGTAGAGATATGTATATGGTACAACTTAGTATGTTTTTAAGTATATTTTAATTTAAAAACTGTTCTAAAAGACCGTCTCAGTTCATTCTTTAGCTCTCTAGTGTTTAATGTATTCACTAATATACCCTGCATTATTCTGTTTATGTTTCCTCCTCCTCCAATGGTTCAATATGCTTGTTAATTGCATATGATATTCAGCTGGTTAATAGCTGTTTAAAGATTCATTATACATATGACAAATATCAACATTGCCTGGTTTATTTGTTTATTCTTCTTTACATTTTTGTTGCTTATAACATGTTCTCTGTATTCTCTATAGAATTGTGAATCTCGCTTACAGTGCAGAACATTTGAAACGTACTTGAAAACTTGATATTGTTTGAATTTCAATCCTAGTCTATACGTGAAATTATGTGAATATTTTATTACACTGCACACTATTATTTGAAACTGAGGTCTATTGAATCTGTATATCAGATAGATATAATATTTTGGGCTTTTTTAACGTGCGAATGTTTCTACAGGGTAATTGGATCAATCGTATGTTAGAGCGGGTGAGAATTATTGTATTTATACTTCATATAGTTTCTTTGTTAATTAAGTTCATAAATTTCACACATTCTGCTTGAGTGATTCATTTAATCCCAAATCCTCTCGGTTTCTATTATGCGACAATGGTGTCAGAATTGGGAACTTTGGATTAAGTGAATCGTTATCTTCTTGCTTGTGAAAGGCTACAATTATTGTTTATATTTGGGTGTGAACCTCTTGACAAGATAATGTTTCAAGTAGGTGTTTATTTTAGTTAGTTTTGGTAGGTCTGTGGTTCCAGTAATAGCATAATCAAAGTATTTGTTTGGTTGTTTTCAGAAGTAAGATAAGGGTAGTCTGTTCGGTAAAATAATATTTGTGATATTACTATTAGTCATGTCATTCCTTAAGGATTTTGTCACCTTAGATATATAGTTTGGGTACGAGGGAGAAAGTTTAAGTTAATTTATTCAGGAAGATCAAGCTAGGAAAAGGGTCCAGAAGGAAAAAGAAAGGGAAGCTAAGAGGGAGTTGATGGAATTAGAAAATAGAATTGAAAGAGAACAACTCTAGCTAGAAAGAGAGGCCAAAGAAATGAAAATGGCGGTTGAAAATGAAAGGATAGAATTAGAGAAGAGTAAGATATAACTTGAGAAATGAAAAGATAGAACTAGAAAAACAGGCCGAAAAGGAAATTACAGAACTAGAAAAACAGGCCGAAAGGGAACGGATATAATTAGAGAATGATACAATAAAATTACAAAAATGGCTGAAAGGAATAAGATAGAATGGGAAAGAGAAGCAGAGAGGGAGAAGTTAGAACGGAAAAATAAGGCAAGGTTAAAGACTTTGGAGATATAAGAAAAGTTAAGGCAACGAGATGATCAACGTAAGGTAGAGTTAGCAACAGCTGAAGAAGAAGAACACGATTATGCCAAAGGCAAATTAAAGGGTCCTAAATTACCCCCCTTGGACGATGAAAAATATAACATGGATAGTTATCTTCAACGGTTTGAGCGGTACGCCGAGAAGCAGAAGTGGAGTCGAAATGGTTGGGTACTGCATCTTAGTGCTTTATTAACAGTGAAAGCACTGGATGTGTGCTCAACGACTTCCTAAAGACGATGTGTGTAATTACGACGTCCTGAAGGAAGCACTTCTAAAAAGGTTCGAGATCACTGAACAGGGTTTCCTTAATACGTTCAGGTATCGCAAGCTCGAGAAGGGAGAAACCTTTGGTTAGTTCATCGTTAGAATAGCGAACTATTTTTAGCCCTGGATTGAATGCGACAAAGCGGTGAAAACATTTGAAGAGTTGACTGATTTCTTGCCAAAAGATCAATTGTTGAACACAGTTGGTCGGGAGCTAAGTCAGTTTCTGAAAGACAAAGTCTTCTCAAACGTACATGATATGGCTCAGCAGGCCGATTCCATTGCCTATCTTCATGGAGGAACCCAGAAAATGGATTCTAAAGATTTTAAGTCTTGAAACCAGTCTAAGAGACCAATGCCGTGGGAGCTTGTGAAATCAGCAGAGGCAAATAGGTCAGTTAGGGATATAGGTCGTCGGGGTATACCATGTTATTTATGTTCAATCAAAATGTTTTAAAAGAAAGAAACCTGTACATAAGGTAGCCGTGGCTATACAGAGTAAATGTATATATGATAATCTTATGCAGGTAGAACCAAGTATTCATTCACTTGGCACATGTAGTTTCCCCTAAGCGCGAGTACCAACCGCGAGAGGTTTCGTGAACGGTCAAGAAGTAGTAGCATTATGTGACACAGGTTCCACTGGTGTAGTGATCAAACATTGCCTCGTGCAAGATAGCCAAATGCTCGGGTGGGAGTCCATATGTATGTTACTCAATCAGACGATCGGTCGCATTCCCGTGGCAAGGATCACGGTAGAAACTCCTTTCCTAACCGGAACTGATGATGCCATTGTACGGAAAACCCTATTTACGATCTGACGATCGGTAACGGTGAAGGTTCCTGTCTTCTAACCATGTCATATTTCAGGACACCTTTGGCCCCGGCCGTCGTAACGCGAGCGCACCCCCGACGAGAGATAAACGCGTTTCAGACATTAATTGTCCCTGAATCGATCTCCGGAATTACGTGCGACGAGTTCAAACAAGAGCAAGAACGTGGCGAATCTATCAAAACTATTATTGAGGAAATCACGTCCGGTGCAATTAAACACTGAAATGGTGAGGGCAGTCAAAGAATCGTTCGGAAGAACGAGTTAGATCATAAGGAGTTTATCACTACGGAGGGTAAGAGGCATTGGCGTGTTGTCGTACCCCAGAGATACAGATTTCAAGTACTTAGGGTGGCACATGAATCTAGCATGGCATGATACCTAGGTGAGGCGAAGACCACCAGCAGAGTAGTTGCTGAATTCTACAGGCATGGTGTTAATGGCGATGTCACACGGTTATATAGGTCTTGTGACTTATGTCAGAAATCCCTGTATAAGGTGCCCTTAGGACAGATGCCATTAATATGTACATCGTTTGAACGAGTGGCGTTGAAGATTGTAGGAACAATATACCAGTTACCGAACGAAAGAATCGGTATATTCTTACTCTTATGGATTAGGCATCTAGATATCCCGAAGACCTAGCGTTAGCAACTATTGAAACGGAATGGGTGGGTGAAGCATTGGTTGATATCTTCAGTAGGGTCGGGGTGCCAGAAGAAAGCTCAATTCACCTCTGACCTCATGAATACAATAAGTAGGCTGTTGTCCATCAAACTGCTACCCCATTCCATCCGATGTGCAATGGACTGGTAGAGACGTTTAATGGTACCCTAAAACGCATGTTTTAAAAAATGTGTGCGAAAAGTTCGCAAGACTAACACCGCTACTTGAATGCGGTTCTCTTCGCATGCCGTGAAGTACCGCAAAAAAGCATAGGGTTTTCACCCTTTAAATTGTTGTACGGAAGGACAGTTCAAAGCCCGATGCGGATACTATGCGAACTATGGACAGGTCACGTAGCGAATTTGGACATATAAAAACTACCTACCAGTACGTCTTAGATATGCGAGAGAAGCTAGATACTACGTGCCATATGGAACGTGATGAATTAAGGAAATCGGAGTTCAGATATGCCGAGTATAAATAACCGTAATTCGCGAAATAGGACATTTCTTGTAGGACATCATAATTATACTGCTACTTCCTACTAGTTCAAATAAGCTAGTAGTGCAGTGGAAAGGACCCTAAGAAGTTAAAGAGATCAAGGGTGACATGGACTATAAAATTGACATAAAGGGTAATATAATATAAAGACATTCCATGCTAACATGCTTAAGCTGTACATCAAGAGACAGAGCTACAATGTAGAAAAAGGGTATAAAATGTCGTGTCATTGCAAACTTCCTATCTGATATGACAACGAACAAAGTAGAGTGGAGACTGCCACAAAATAGAGCTCTTTTCGCACTAAAAGAGAAACTAATCAGTGCTCCTATATGAAAATTGCCAGATGTTAGTAAACCCTTTATTTTAAGGACAGATGCCTCCGAAACTGGGTTAGAAGCTCTTTTACTGCAAGAGCAATAAGTTACCCGTAGCTTACTCAAGTAGGAAATTACTACACAGGGAGAAAAAGATTGTTTGGCCGTAGTTTGTGGAATTGGGAAGTATCATGTGTTTATTTTGGGGAGAGATTTCGTTCTCGAGTATTATCACCAACCTCTATGGTGTTTAAACAAGGCCAAGGTCGCTAACGCTCAAGTGATGCGTTGGGCGCTGACAGTACAACCTTATGGCTTCCGTGTAGAGGCAATAAGCGGAGTTAAAAATATTGGAGCAGACTACTTGAGTAGGGCATGATTGATAATTTGGATGTTTAATAAAAATTACCCAGTACAGAATATCCAGATTTTAGCATAAACAGTGTAAATATTGTAACATATCATTAGTAGTAATTTTTCTTTTATTCGGTGAAAATTATTAAAAATAGTACGTAAATTTTTTCTCTGAGGTGGGAGGTATTGACACAGAATTAGGGATAAAAAAAATAACCTGCTTATGCCTTAGAAATATTTGAGTATGTTTCGTTGTACATGCGTACAACATTATCTTGGGTGAACAAGTGTATATCTAGGTAAGTGACAGAACCAACATATATCTCGCCGGAAATTACTTGCTACGAGGGACATTATAAACATGATATGCATGGGTATTTTACCCTAAATATTACTCACTATCCTATGAATTTAATTAGGATCAATGTATAACCAAGACACTGGTCGTTCTGGCTCTTGTCGAGGAGTGCACGTTCTCCATTGTATTATATAGCCATAGGGGTTAGTGTTAAATTAATATTTAATTTCTTATGAGAAGTTTATTGAGTTTATATTGTCATATCGTGTAATGATTTATTAGAACGCAGATTTGAAACGTTGTGAACTGTAAATTACAAATTGCTGTTAAGAGTTTAATGTATTACCATTTTCCAAAAATCATTATTATTACCAGTTTGGTTTTATTGTAACTAACGAGTGTGACGAGTCTGACGAGTTTAGCTGAAGAATTCAGTTGACGCGTAGAGCAGTCTAGAACTGTGTATATGTATGTACGTATGTCTTCACATGTGTTGGAGCCATGACTCTATATGTAGCTAATACAAGGGTGATGTATGCTGTCTGTACGTGTGTATACGTATGACTTACTGTACTTGTAGTGGATCCATGAAGAGTTCGAGCAGCCGATACACGTGTGGGCCAAACCAAGCGACGTGGTAAAACAATGCGGTTTATCAATGTATCAATCGTACGACTGTTCAAGGTTCAAGAAACATATGCTTGATCCATTTGCTGTTTCAATTGGGTACATGTTTATTTACATGAGATTATTTTGAATCTTAGTTGTATTCCAGGAGATTTGTGAATCTCCCTTACAGTGCAGGACATTTGAATCGTATTTGAAAACTTGGAATGTTCGAATCTCAACCTTAGTCTATACGGGAAATTATGTGAATATCTTATATTGCATACTATTATTTAAAAAATAATGTTTCCTGAATTCGAATATCAGATACACATAATAGCTTTGTTTTTTTTTTACGTTGTGCGAATGTTTGCATAGGGTGATTGGATCAATCGTATGTTGAGAGCGTGTGAGAATTATTGTATTTATGCTTCACATATTTTATTTTACTAATTAAGTTCATAAATTTCTATCTTTCACACATTGTGTTTGAGTTATTCAGTTAATCCAAAATCTACTCGGTTTCTATTCTGCGACGGTAACTTTACAACACCTTGGCCAAATTCGCTTTGCATGCTACAAATTCCTTGCAATAAGTTGTCACTAAACAAAAAATGAAAACAGCACACTACTTAGGACTTTATCTTTGCCCTCATTGTGCATTTAGAAACACAATTGAGACAGAATATATTTGTTAATAGGATGGATTCTAACTTGATATGTACCTAGGAATTGATAACTGGGTCATGTGAGTTGCTAGTATCACGCGCTTGACGTAAATATGACCAAGACTTTAACATTAATGTTTATGCCAGCAGACAAGTCGTTGCACCTCAGGTGCAAAAAATGATAGCTTTGTTTGTGGTTCCGTCGTAGAACTGCGAGAGACGCGCGAACGCAGTATTAGCTGACGGCATCCTTTGTTTCAGCTAAACAGTTTCATGTATTTTGTCTTCATACCACTCCCTAGTCAGTGCGGTATTGTTCACATTTAAATAGATTAAATCTGAATGTAAAACACGTCAGGTTTTATGGTATTTATGTAAAATGTAATATGAATACAATGACAGTAAATATAAGAATTGTTTAATTCATTATATATATATATATATATATATATATATATATATATATATATATATATATATATATATATATATATATATATATATATATATATATATATATATATATATATATATATATATATATATATATATATATATATATATATATATATTTCAAGTGTGACTGAAAATTTTAATGCCTCAATACAAAAGCAACCATTAACTGATTGTTTTCTTAATACATGCCCCTATTTTAATTATTATCGTTCCTATTATGATGTCATCTTAAACAAATAAAAAAATCATGTTTTTGGGCTTCTGTCCAGTTTAAGCTGGTGTTACTAGTGAATATATATATATATATATATATATATATATATATATATATATATATATATATATATATATATATATCAAGTGTGACTGAAAATCATGATTGTTCAAGACAAAAGGAAACACTATCTGATTGTTTTCGTAATATCAGTGAACCCTAAGATGATAAGCACATGACAGACTGGCCATGGTTATATCCTCATTGGCAAAAAAGGCATGGCATGTTTATATAATTGGAAGATCAAGTCAATTAAGTACATCTACCATTATAATATCATATGAGCATTATCCTGATTTATCTGAACACCAACTCAAGTCTTGCATAGCAGGCCATGGGGTCTCGATGTCATCTAGAAAGGTTATATTTTTTACGCTGTTCGAACATTTGCCATAATGTTGCATTTAGGGCTATTATCTTAACTGAAGATGATAATCTCGCATGCACATTGTTGTACTAGATACCAGAATCAGGCACAATACATTACTCAATATATGAAATTTAGGTAATCCTACTGAATAGATACAAAACATACATTTATATAAAAATGTAAGAAATTAAATAGTGACTTATTTTTACGTGCACATCATGAATACTAGTTTATAATCTGTTCTCGAAATTAGGCAATGGTATTTTAGGTCATACAATTACTTCACAATACAAATATTCCCGAATATCATACAAATCACATAGTGCAATTGAGTCTATTTTATAATGAGCGTAAAGAGAACTAATAAGAACTGTAACGCAATAATAACAATATTATATGTTTAAATCATTCAAATTAATTGACTTTGCAAATTGTTATATAAGTACGTTTCGTAAGTTACATTTTGTTCTAGAAAGTTTACAATGCTTTTGTTGCTTCGAAAATGCATATGGTCTAACTCGAAGATGTTGCTTCAGACATCACATCGATGTTTTGCATAACTGGTTGAGGAATGTTGTTATGCTGAAAATTAGCTTTAAATTTATTGAAATGATGAAGCTAATAACAGCTGTAATTTGTGTGTTAGTAGATATATTTTAACATTTATTCACTGTGAGTGGGTGAACCTAGATCCACAAACAGTTCAAATTTTCAACATGTTCTAGAGCTCTTATAATCTCACTACCTCTTGTTTATTGGGAAAGCATCTGTTTATTTGGTTTTAATATGTTTAACATGTGTACTCTCACAAAGATGGTGAATCAATCCTTGTGCCTTCCGGGTTGTAGTGGTCGTTGGTAACACCCGTCACTGGGGACTCAAAAGACATACCATGCATCAAATATTCAATGATATATTTACATGAGTTCGGAACCACCTGCATGTGTCTTACAAGTTCTTGTGTTGGGTTTAGCGCCATTTTCAGAACAACACCATAACCTGTCCATGGCGGTGCATTATAATACAGAAGGATTACCTCAGTAAAACACAGGAAGACACTGACAGCTCGCTTGCATAGCCATATTAGTAAAGTTTGTAATACAAACCCACACGTACCAGAGGCGTAGCTAGATGGGGTGCGGGCATAGAGGGCAAATGTTCCCATGTGTCAGACTAGTGGGAGCGCCAAAATGGGCTTTTAAATGGTGATGGTGATTTTATTGATGAAAATAATGCGTTTTAGAATTGAGGGAGGGAGAGGCGTAAAACTGAATATTGTCCCCAGTTTCCAAACATTATATCTACGCCTCTGACACGTACTCAGGTCAGATGGTTTGATCTGTAAAGGCAAGCCACATAAGCCATTAGGCAACTCGGCATTCAGCCTGACAAGACTGCAGAGACTTTCCATTTTCAGACAGACACAGATGCATTACTTGTACCACAATTTTATTTCCATGAGTGTGTTCAGATAACAAATATCAAGCAATAGAACATATGACTTAGTATTTCAAGACAAATTAATATGATAAATGTTTGAATATACGTAAACAGACATGATCGCCAAATCGATTTTAATTCGATGGATCTGGCTACCGAATTGTTCACTATATGCACTGCGTTTCTAAAGATACCCCAGAGTGTGGCAAGTTCACATTAGTGTATCTGAGTGTACCAAACACAATGCATGTATATAATTTCTCTGTAAAAGCTATTTTATGTTAGGTTATTGGAAGTAAACGTAGTTGAAACTATTTACTTGATCATTATGGTCATTACGAAATTAAAACCTAAGATATCCGATGAAACCGTAAATGAAGTAAAATAATGTATGTGGATTTAAATTTAAATCCGCATTTTTTTTCTTAACTAAAATTTTTCGGCATGTTTCTTAGATAAAGTTGATACAAAGCCACCTCTTGAAACACATTGTCCTTCTATGCACCACTGCAAACAAATAAAATAATAATGATTAATTAAAGTAACAAACGTGAAAAGAAAGAAAGGAAGCATTGTGGTTTTATATCCATAACCATCGGCTGATTGATATATGTGATTGGTTACATTCTATGTATTAATTCCCAGCATACTCCATGATTTTACTATCCAATCCAATTGATTAAACTGCAGTGTGTAGTATTGCACAGGATACTTAAACTATGTCCTATGAAACCGACCTGATTACATTGCAGTACGTATAGGTGCAAAACTAACTGAATTATTTTCATGGCAAGTCATACTAATGACATTGCATCAGTTGCAACACATGCTGAACTTTTTTCATATAAAACCTTGTTGATTACATTGCATATGCATTAATACAAAACACACTGAACACGTTTCT
This sequence comes from Unio pictorum, assembly GCA_030141615.1. Lineage (NCBI taxonomy): Eukaryota > Metazoa > Mollusca > Bivalvia > Unionida > Unionidae > Unio > Unio pictorum. Next base: position 2,722,059 of record JARLTB010000248.1, on the reverse strand, counting down.
TATAAAACCTATTTGATTATATTTTAGTATGCATAATAGTAAAACCTTTTGAACATTGTTTCTATCAAACAAAACTGATTGCTTTGTAGGGTGTAATTTGCACAACATACTGAACTGGTTTCACAAATCTAATTCTTTGCACGGCAGAACGTATTATTGTGCAATAAACTGAAAGGTTTTCTATCAAACATTATATTACGTTGCGGTGCATATTTTTTTTACAACTATTGACTTAATTATGTTCCAAAACTAATTGATGTATTGCAGTGCCTTCTTTGAACAAGAATTGTTTTCGTATCAACTAAAATGTTGGCATTCCAGTGCGCCTTATTGGACAGCAGACCGTCATGTTTTAATAAAACAACAAAACAAATTACATTACACTGCGGATTCTCGAACTCCATACTAAAAGTTTTACTAATCAAACCAATTTAATTACATTGTAGAGTGCATTATTTCACATCATACGGAATTGATTGCTATCAAGCGTAATTGACTACAATGAGATTTGTATTATAGTACAACAAAATTATTTATTTTGCAGTCAACTTACGTAATGGTGTTCTTAAAACCAATAATAAATCATTATTAAAATCATTAACAAACTATGCTGCTCACGGCATATTCACAATTTGGAAACTTCAGTATGATTAATGAGATCATCGCGCGCGCGCGAGAGAGAGAGAGAGAGAGAGAGAGAGAGAGAGAGAGAGAGAGAGAGAGAGAGAGAGTACCTTTTTACGACCACATTTGGTTCCTCTTGCCGCACTGAAAGATTCCTTGAAACATTGTCCCGTTTTGGGGTTCCTACATTTCATGAAGAGACATATATCTGCTGACACTGCCTAACAAATGGAAAGACGCATGAATCTAAATTTATGATGATATGGCTTCATTGCAAAATTTACCACAGGTGTACCTTATCGGTTAGTAAACGACTGGTAATTAAATAGTCCTTACTTAATGTACTTAAGGTAAAGGTAATAAATATAACGAATAAGGTAAATATTCATATATTGCTTTGAATGCAAATTGTGTATCGCGCGCTAACAATCAATAATTTGTGTGAGTAATACAGTGTGTCAGGAAAGTAAACTTGAAGGTTGAAATTGAATCGACCTGTAACTAAATCGACTTGCACAATGCATGTTCGATAAACTATCTTAAGGATCATTTATAGCTGAAGTTAATTAGAATCCTTGTCATGATATACTCAATACCAGTGTAAATATAACTTACGTACATCATATGATAATAAAGATATTTACTGGCATTTATGAATACGTCAATTATGACTGCTTACGAATTAATGCGTATATTCTATAACCTTGGAATCAAACATACATCCCAGTATCATTCAAATTGTATTTCGTTCGATTTGTGAGATTAGTAACCTATATTTATATTTTATTTCCACGAAGATATATTATTGTGTTAAAAATATTTTCCATATACCATTTTTTTCTTTTAAATATAAGGTCAGTACGCATCTAAACACTTCATAATCTTGAATGAAATGAAGCTAGTTACGGTTACAAGCACTCTACAATGCAGAGCACAAAATGCTAATTTGTTCCGACAATAATTTGTTGTACATCCTATAAATTTGACAAGATCTTATGTCAAAACATGGTATTAGTTTTCTGGTATCTAGTACATATCTGGTATCTAGTACATATCTGGTATCTAGTACATATCTGGTATCTAGTACATATCTGGTATCTAGTACATATCTATTGCATCCATTTACCATTAAAACGGCCGACATAGATTTTCCATCTACATTGTATCATTGGCGTGTTTTCACTGAATGATACAGGATTATGAATCATATAGTTGTTTAGTTAACATCTAAACTAATAATTACTGTACACAGTTCACCAAAAATATATGTCGATCCACACAACATATTATAAATTGTTTTATATGTCTCAAGTTTTGTTTCATCAGCCTAAACTTTGGAACATTTAATATTTAAACGTTTGTAGATGGAGTAAAAAAATATGTAATAATAATATGCCACTAATACACTTAAAGGTTGTAATACACTAAGTGGTGACATATCTTTCGAGTGTGACATTAACAATTAGCGACTTAGAGCTAGCGCTCTTTGCTACATACAATATGTGCATGATATTTTTCATACTGTGTATCATCTTTATAAGGTATTTGTTTCATGTTTCGCTGTATTGCTATTGAAGTATAGCCTTTCTACTTATGATTGCTAAGTTTACCTATATACTAATATTATATGATTATTAAGTTTATTTATATACTGATACTCTATGATTACTTAGTTTTCTTATATGTTTAAGTATTGTGTCTTATAGTTCTCTTTATGATATATTATGACCAATCTTAAACTGACTCAAATAAATTGAAATACAGAATTTTATTTTGCTCTATTGCTATTCGTTGACTATTTTGCATATTATTGAAGTATAGCCTTCCTACTTATGATTACTAAGCTTACTTAGATACACACATACTATATGATAACTAAGTGTACTTATGTACACTAATACTCTATGATTGCTAATTTTACTTATATACACTAATGCTCTATGATTACTAATTTTACTTATATTCAATAATACTCTTCGATTACTAAGTTTACTTATACAAACTAATACTCTATGATTACTAAGTTTATTTATTGCACTAATACTCTATGATTACTCAGTTTAATTATATACACTAATACTCAATGATTACTTATTTACTAATACTCTGTGTTTACTAAGTTCGTAATATAATAATACTCTATGATTACTAAGTTTACTTATAAGTTGACTAATATTACTTATATACTTAAATATTGTGTCTGATAGTTAACCTTGTGATCTAATATAACCAATCCTAAACTGACTCACATAAATTGAAATACATAATTTTATTACAAAATTCTAGTAATTACTTTTCTTCTTTAAAATTCAATTCAATGGTAACACTGTGTCAAGATATGGTTTCCGTGATTAATATTATAATGTTAACTACGCAGTAACGCACTTTGATACACATCTAAAGATTAAATAATAATAATAATAATAATAATAATAATAATAATAATAATAATAATAATAAAATCATATTGAAGAAAATAGTAATAGAGAATATATCATATGAGGAATTTAAAATCCTCCATAATGAAATAAACAAATGTTGATGGCTATAAAACAGTATTCAAAGTGCATTTGGAAATAAGTGTACTCTAACAATGTAATAAAGGAATATTTATATGTTATTGAACGATTATTGCTTTCTTTACTAATGGCAAAATTGAAAAACAAAGAATATAGCAAATATTATTGCATTTATGTATATAGCCGCTCAATTAGGTGGATACAATTTTAAGTGGTTTACAAGGATGTAATATCAATATCTACAAAATAGCGAAGTTAAAGGTACAAATGAAAATTTTAAAAAGCTGCAAGAACGTTTGCAGAATATTGAGTGGATAAGAGCACAATTAGTTGGTTATTTGACATAAATAGAAATGAAATTTCAAGTGTTGAATTTTAGAATGAAAGCAAATTTTAAAAAAACGGTACTATTAAGCATAAATTGAACTAGCTCTATTGAAAGTTGCAAACATTGATTATTTTTATAGCTATTATTATAGTGGTAACATATCTTGGTCAAAATTCAATACAGGTATCGATACGTTTAACTGTAACAAGTGGCAACAGTGGTGTAGATAGTGGTTGTAGTAGTAATCAGGAGTCTTTAGATTTTAAATTTAAAAGGGGTATTGCAAGCTACTTATTTCATTTAGGTAAAATAAATGAAGTAGATACACTGACTGGTATTATTGACAGTCATGTACCGTACTTACTACATGTATTCTAATTACGTCATTATTAGATCTACTGATCCCATGATTGCATATCCTGTTATAGTAAGCGCAAGAAATTTACCATTTATCTTTTTTGCCATAATTTGTATTAACACTATCGCGTCTTGTACAGTTTTCTTTCTTTAACAGAATTATTGTAGACTGGTTATCAACAGCTGATATTTTATTGTTTTCCAGGTTTGAATGTATATTAGTGTATATGCCTTTTAAATTTATTATGTTACTATTGAAAATAAAATCAGCTTACCTACACACATTTATCATCATGCGATGTCAGATAAATATATCGTCAAAACCGGTTATATAGCTGTTCCTTTTGCTCACCTAAAAGTTTCATTTGGATCACCTTTCAGTCGTGTCTGATACGCTAGAATCATAGCAAAGCGTTTTTTGGATCACCTTTCAGTCGTGTCTGATACGCTAGAATCACAGCAAAGCGTTTTTTGGATCACCTTTCAGTCGTGTCTGATACGCTAGAATTATAGCAATGCGTTTTTTTGGATCACCTTTCAGTCGTGTCTGATACGCTAGAATCATAGGAAAGCGTTTTTTTGGATCACCTTTCAGTCTTGTCTGATACGCTAGAATCAAAGCAAAGCGTTTTTTTTTTGTTTTGCAGGCATGTACATATCACCTACGATCAAACACTATTATTTCGTATAGATATTATATCTGTTAGTAAGATAATATTCTGAGCGATGAACAAAAGCATCTAATCTTTCATTACCTGATATTTGGTTAGGTTTTGTTTTTGTTCAGCCGATATTTTACAGGACTGGGGCGTCCCAAAAAGAAGAACACTTATGATTGTAATGCACGTTAGCTGGTACATGTTGTCTAGATCTTTGATATACATTTTGTGACGTATATTTGATTTAAGTAATTTATTTTTGTTTTAATTGTTTGTCAGATTCAAATTTGATATTTTAAGTTTAACATTCATTCTTTGGGATATATTTTGTTCACAGTGGGATGACTTTTACTCTAAAGTAAACACCAGATTTTGACCTCATTTCTGACCTTATTTCAGAGTTTGTAAACAAGCTTTTAAAATGATTGCCTGATTCCAATGACATTAGGGACCTTTGTTGGCAACATCGTTTTATTTTTAGTTCTAGAGAATAAACATAACTGATTCTCATGTGGTGTGAACGTGACTTTGTGAACGTAATTCCGTTCTAAAGATTCAAGAAGGTCATGTGACCCCTTCCTTGTTTACGTAAAAACAAGTATATAAATTATTCTTTTGGGAGAGAACTGTTCAGTAGAGTCTGGGCTGTTACAATATTAAGTTGCATTGTTTGAGTTATTTTAAATTACCTTGTACTGAAATTATTTCAATTCGTTTGGACCAAGAGGATTTATTGTGTCATTTATCTGGAAAACATTTGTGCTCATTGAATTAATAAGACCAGAACTGACATTATCACGTGACATCGTCTTCCATCTTGGATACTTCACAAAGATTCTAACTGGGAATTATTTAGGACATTTTATTACCAGGACTTTTGCAATTTCACATACTTTGAATTTTTTTGGATCAATTTTGGAATTGATTCTTAAAACCTTAAGTTTATTTTTCTTTCTGGAAAATAATTGTACTCAATAAGTTGTTTATTAAGTTTTCACAAGCTTGTTATTTTCACTCTTTCTATGTTACTGTTTATTCGACCCTAAGCACGTAACAATTTGCGTATTCTTAAGAATCATTTCCAAAAAGATATACCTTATGTTTCCATTAATATATGTATATCTATGATCGTAAGGAATATTAAATATCATCATACATTTTGCAACTTGTTTCAAATGTAAACTTAGTTTAGATGCAAATAAGGACTAATCACCAGATCTTGGCAATAAACAGTCGGAACTTGGACCTTTTTAAATTAATGTCCATTTTGTATTATCAGAAGAACTTCAATCGCGTAGGAGGACAATACTAATGTATAACTTTTATTTTGTTTGGAATTGTACAATTTCAATGTAAAGTATATTATTTAAATATACAAACCCTACAATAATGTCTTTTAGCACACCATGGTTATGGCTTATTAACATGTGATTGTTTTAAATTACTAACTTTAACTAATCTAAAAATAACTGTTTGATACAATTACATGACTAGTTACCCAGCTGCATGATTTACAGAAGTTCTGTTTACTGATTAATTATCAAATAGTAAATATTTATATCTGTGTGGTGTGTGTCCGTGCGTGCATGTTGAATATATGCGCCGGAGTGTTGAATATTTGTATTTTGGTTTATATTGCTGTTTTGCATTGTTGATTATTTATATTACTGACTTTATTCGGATTGCATTGCTAAAAAAACAAGGGTTTACTGTGCGAAAACAGCGGGAAATAGCCAAACTACTATCGTACCGTGATATATCGGAATTCCGATTGTTGGATATCTGAAGTATATTCTTTAATTATAAAATCCCTAAAATAATGTGTATAAGCACATCATAATGAACATATGATTATGGCTTATTAACATAGGATTGTTTTAAATTACTAACTTTAACTAATCTAAACATAACTGTTTGATACAATTATATGACTGGTTACCCAGCTGCTTGATTTACAGAAGTTCTGGTTTCTTAGTAATTTTCAAAAGATAATTGTTTCTATCTGATTGGCGTGAGTCCGTGCATGCATGTTGAAAATTTGCTCCGGAGTGTTGGATATTTGTACTTTGGTTTATATAGTTCTTTTGTATTTGAACGTGGATGACTGTGCATAAAAAGCAGGCAACAGCCAATCTGCTCTTGCACTGTGATATCTCAAACTTCCTACAAAATAACCTATACAATCCTGAATATGCGATTGTTTGATATCTGGGGTTAAATACCGAATATACGGGACAATTGTAAATATGTCAGATATCTTTTTGAATAGTTGAATATTGTTCTTGATTATTTGATTATGACTTTTGGGGACATCTCTGATTTGCCATTTTGTGACATGGTCGCTATACTTTGTGATTACATAGGTTTAGCTGTAGATAATGCTCGGTTAAAGCTAAAAAGTAGATAAGTAGCGCGACATCCGGATTCACGTGGACCAATACAGATTAAAGGTAATATCATTTGCTGTCTTTTTTTCTTTTTTTCTTACGAGATTATTTTGTCTTATTACTTCATTTCGGTTTTTTTTTAAGGTTCTCTGAATATTTTTTTAAAGATGTTTGATTTTGAGTCACCCAATGATTTGCGAGAATATTTTGTTGACGTGAGGTAATATTCCAAAAAGTACCATCATACCTATCCACGTGGCTTCCTTTTGTTCTTAATGTGCCACGAGAGAACGTTTAAGACCATCATCGTATTCGTCTATTTTCGCTGTACTTGCATAATAATACATCAATATGGGCTTTAAATAGAAAAATGGCTTTAAGGAAGTGCAATATTGGTATAATTATTTTTTTTGGTGGCACGTTGCTTAGCATTTCGTGAAACTAAATCCGAGCCCACAAACAGGTATTGTCACACACAATCTCACACAATATACCTACCCCACAGAAATCAGAATTAGGTCCCTTAATGTGCTGACACTGTTGCCTGTGGGTATAAGCCCGTCCGGGAGGTCTACCCACATTCTGTACCCATTCCGCATCGTCATATATTGCACCAATATTGGTCACGCAGTCTCTGAACACCAAAATGAAACTGTTTACGGCGATATGCAGCCTACCCATGCACATTGCAACCTAACTAAATTCATCTTTACCTCTCTAACTATCGACACATCAACCTACCTATCTACATCCATCAATACGTCCATCCATCCAACCACCCATCCACTCATCCATGCAGGCACGCAAGCACATACATACGTACACTAACTCACACACTCACACACACACACACAGACACACACACACACATTTATACATACATACATAAATTGCTTAACCTTGTTTATTATCAAGCCCCTCAGATACACATATGTTCCTCCAAAGTGAATAGTTGTTAATTTAATAATCTGTACCATGGCAAATCTGAACGAAATGCATTTTTTTGAATGTCTCTATATTGTACATACTTGTGGCTTAGTGTACTCTTAAATAGGTCCACAGAGCAGTTAGAAAACAGCCAGGGGTTTCTGGAAAATGGCTTGGATTTTTCGAATACTGGCAACTGCTTAGACATAATATATAAATCCTCAGCTGGACAAGCAATGCATCGGTTTTCTCCGTCATGGTCTGCTCCAAGACTGGAATAGCAAGCAGTGAGAATATATTCAGTATATCTTTGAGAAGAAGGTGAAAATGAGATTATGAACGCACTCCATCCTGAAAGGTATTATTTTTCGAAAACAACGTCTCTATCTCAATTGTTTACAAAACGCAGGGAAAAATCAAGTGATAAAATGAAAACTCCATACAACTTGAACGCATTTTATTTTGCGCTCGTTTAGAACTATTAATAGCATGATTTGAGGCCTCCACAGACACTGGAAATGAAAAATAACTGTTAGAATGACGTTTTATGTGATTAACTAGTATGGAGTGCGCTCATAACCCAACTGTTAGAATGACGTTTTATGTGATTAACTAGTATGGAGTGCGCTCAGTCAGAATGACGTTTTATGTGATTAACTAGTATGGAGTGCGCTCATAACCCAACTGTTAGAATGACGTTTTATGTGATTAACTAGTATGGAGTGCGCTCATAACCCAACTGTTAGAATGACGTTTTATGTGATTAACTAGTATGGAGTGCGCTCATAATAACTGTTAGAATGACGTTTTATGTGATTAACTAGTATGGAGTGCGCTCATAACCCAACTGTTAGAATGACGTTTTATGTGATTAACTAGTATGGAGTGCGCTCAGTCAGAATGACGTTTTATGTGATTAACTAGTATGGAGTGCGCTCAGTCAGAATGACGTTTTATGTGATTAACTAATATGGAGTTTTAATTTAAACGCTATAAATATTATATGTTACCATGTATTGGGGTGATGCATTCAACTGATTCGTATACAAATATGTATCGGACTGGAGGATTTGATGTTAAACCACAATATGGATCATTCGATTATAACACTGGAATCAGAACAACATGTTTCTGTTTTTCAACTAAGGGAATACTAGAATGTTGGTCACGTGCTATTGCTGCAAGAGAACTTAGACGTCCAACTGTTGTATTGAATACAAATAAAAACGGAACCAATATCATTAAAGCGTCAGATGGATCTATTTGGGTAATTTATGATACTCATCATGAAAAATTAAAAGAATGGGTTAATGAGGAAAAACCTGAATTATTTAAGAGAGTTTATGATGAACTAGCTAAAAAGGTTAAAATTAAATTAGCAAATCTCGGTTACACTTTAACAGAAAACTACAGACTAATACTTCACGGTGATGAATCTGGGATTGAGTTTCGGTAATGACCGATTGCAAATGTATGGATGCTATCAGCACAATATCGTTTATCATCATAATTAACCAATCCTGACTTATCAGTCCGTATAGTAGTTACTCGATGTAACCGCGATTGAAATGATGTCATTGATGCAATATGATCAGTAATGTCTCCAGAATGAACTGCTCTATATAATTCATGATCAAATGTCTTTTTTACTACAGATTTCTTTATTCCCTTAGATTTCACTTTATTTAGTTTTGGATCTACTGCGAGAATCCAGTACATTTTTGGGCGTAATCCAATAAATTCTTTGATGGGTTTGAAATTAAATTCATCCTTGAATTTTCCAATCACTTTTTTGTTAGTGTTATCATGATATTTTCCATGAATCCCGTTGGGATCAACATCTGATAAATCAAATAACTCTCTGTGCTGATAAATACTTTCATACAAATCATCATTACAATCTCGACCTGGTATTTCATATAACAACGAATCAGTATCAGAGAAACACAATTGAGCTCCAGGATATTCTTTTTTGATAAAATTGTAGTGAAAATCATACATCAACGTCTTTGAAATATCTAGCACTGATACTCCTATGAAAATTGGTTTATTTAATAACACCTCGGTTTTATGTTTTTTCACAAACACAAGATTGTCTTTGATAGTAATTCTATCATTGAAATTATTTAATGCAACTAATTTTGAGAATCGCTTTGTGTTGTCATTCACTAATTCAATATTACAACGATTTCTAACGTTTTCTAAAGTCTTACCGAATACAGAATTGATCATTAGCTTGTAAAAATCCCTTTGAAAGTCATTGGTAGCTTTTGCTCTCATTGTTGTGTTGTATTCGATATATTTTGCTAACCACGGAGACTGATCGAATTTCAATGCTCTGTGCACTTTTTTTTACCACTAATCCAGCAGCAACCGCCTGATGAAGTGCTCGATAGTGACAGAAATAGTTGCGCTTTGGTAGCAGATTTTGAATGAGTTTTTCATGCGTGAAATTATTTATTCGCTGTTCCGGTGACAATAATGAATCCGGTACTGTCATTTTTTCTGCGAGAAATGGATAATCATTGTGTGCATCATGAAGGTGATCTGGATAGTCTACATCTACTTCGACGAAGAATGAATAATTCTCACGGGACAAATCCTTGGTACAGTTTTCTGTGACTGAATTAAATAACTCTTCTGTATACCAGAAAGAACAACGATATGGAATCCACTCCGACATTGACCAACCATATTGGTTGTTAGAATCTAGATCAATTAAATAGCATATTGGACTATTTGTATCAAAATCAGAAAGATATTTATTGTTTGCCGTTGATTTCTTCTTTGTAATCACACTGATTCCACCACGAAGACAGTTTTCGACAAACTTATACTTATCAGGATCAGTAATTAATTCTAGTTCGATTTCAATTATTTTCAACATAGAATCATTCGCAAGACCTGGTGCTGAAACATACCAACAAGGGTCTAGTTTATATGCTAGCATGGAATTATTACGAAATTCTGTAATGATATCAGACAGCAATAAAACATCTTGTATCAGATAAACATCAAAATAGTCCCCGATGGTCTTGCAATCCAGCGCTGAAAATATTTCTACAGCTCGGTTGTATTCTTCAACGGTCACATTTTCACCATTCAACGCTGAATAGAATTTTTCATGAGGTGGTAATTTCTCTTCAGTGAGTTTTGAATAATCAGTGAGATATTCATAAGGAAAGATGCCTTTTTGACGCATCATCGTGGACTTATCATTGAAGTGCTTATCTAACGCTGGGAAATGAATACAATTTTTTACAAGTTGTTCTAGACTAAATGGAATTAATTGTGCACTATCAATGAATTTCAATTGTCTACGGATTGTCAGTGACAAAAAATTTTCACTGTTCGTGGGGATTCCATCAATTGCATGATTACCAATTAACCGTTGAATTGTAGGGTCTGCTAATGCGGTTATAATAAAATGACTATCATATCCTCGAAAATTATGAGCTATCACTGGAATCCATTTCTGTTGACATTTTTTAGCACAATCTTGATGGGCAGCACCACGATATCTCCCCGTGATGTTACAGTGAGATTTAACTACCTCTTGTTCTAATTTTTTCGTACACACATGACAATGAGTTGCAATGGCAAAATCAGCTAATTCTTCAGGAGTTAATTTCAGTGGTGGTTTTTTAGCTAGTATTCGATCTGCATCCGATAATAAATTTCGTAGCAGCCAAACAGCTGGTTCTTCCTCAGTATAACTATTTCTGCGATATAATCTTACAGGACAATCCAGTTTAGGGTCATCGCTGTTGATTTTATAAGCTACAGATACAGGTACGTGTTTGTGTGTGGTAGTTGTTGTTCTTGATGGAGAAGTATGAGATTTTTCAACTGGTACCAACAATGATTCAAAATCATAGGATACGGTTACTGGCATTAAAAATCCATTTCGATGGTGCTCAAATTTCAAGATATTCTGTCCTGGTTTTGGATATTTCTCTCGTTGGTCATGAATACAATATCGTTGATGGACAACTAAATCATCTTGGTTTAAAAATCCTGCAAGACATCTCACACAGAAGTGATATTTATGATTATGTTTTGAAAACTGTTTTTGAGCTAATCCGTTAAAGTTTTTGATATACACAAAATGATCTTTATACAGCAATACATTGATTGTGGAGCTATTTGGTGTTTTTGATATTTTTCTAGGATATAATTTATCAGAGTTATCTATACCGAATATATTTAATCCACCTGGAAGTATCGCTTTGTTATTTTCTACAAACTTATCAATGTGTTCGATTTTCACTGGGAATTTTATTCCAGTGGTATTTATTTCTTTGAGGTATGGTAAATACTTGCTGACTCTATTAGGGTCTTTATCAGCAGGATGTAGAGCTGCTAGAACACTCCAAACTAAACACTTATTATCATCAGAATTCACATTAATACAGCACTGTGACGCTTTTACACTTGCAGGGAGTTCTACAAAAGTCCCAATACGAAGCGGATTGTATTTAAAAACATCGAATTTAATCATTTTGAGTTTATTAAAAACCCAACCAGACCCTACTCCAGTGTAGTTTTCAACATCATGTATGTATTGATTAGTAATCTCTTTTGCAATGACATCTAATTTATCCTCAGAAAGAATGATGCGCACTGGCTGAATTAAATCAACAGTGATTTCTCTGGTGGGGTCTATTGCTGATTTAAAATGTACCACCGCAGTGACAATTAATTTTATACTCGGATTATCCTTAATAATCATTTGTAACAGTACTGGCATTGCAGCACTGACTGAATCATCAGGTAACCAAGTGTAAATACGATCATAATTGTCTATTGCAGATCTCAATAGCAATAATTTATATCGTGGAGGTGTTTTTTTATCACTGACAACAGAGTCACTCGATAATAATCTCCTTAGTTTTTCTAAATCAGCATTGGATTTGGGGTATTTAAAAGTTTTTCCAGTTTGTTCGAAATATCGTTTTAGCAATTCGGTGACAGTATTGTGGCGATTAGATCGGGCCATATTGTCTATTATATAATTCATATCTTCAATTGAAATCAAAATTTGGTTTAAATACTATACTATAATATGCAAATTATTGATTCTATGATATTTATTAGAATTAAATTTTCAATTAGATTAAACTCAATTATATAATGGGTTTTCTACCTGCACCTGATTGTTGCAAATGGCTTCCAGTAGGTGCTATAACCCGTTGTGGGAAAAATTGTTTCGGTGATTACTGTGGAATTCATGCTTATTCGATTAGGAAGAATCCTCAATCAGGTCCAAGACCTTGTTTGGTTTGTCAACGGGGTGTTAAAGGACCATATCAGTTATGTGGAGATTGTGGCGGAAAACACTATCGATCATTAATCAGTTATTACAATAAAAGGTCTCCGAAGTATTATGAAAGAACTAAACCACCCACCGTTGAAGAATTTCTTAAGAACCGTCAAACGCAAATTGCAGTACAATAGAAATTAAAAATACAATCTAACTATTAAAATGACCTATATGAAGTGTGATCTAAGGCATTTACCAGAAATCATTCAGGAGCAAATATCAATAAACCCGAAATCAGTTGTGAAAGTGAAATTCTATAATGAAAAATTCCGGATGATACAAAAAGCACCAGGAGGGGGGAAATTTGTAGCTAAAATGTTTGAACATCGATCGGGACTTGCACGGCTACGGTTACAACAAAAACGGCTTAACAGAATGATTCAAAATGGAGCCTCAGAACAAGAGATCAATCGACTTGGTCTTGATGATAAACTACAATTTTCCGTTTAGTTTTCTTCGGGTCTGTTCTTCTAGTTGCTCATATTTCAGTGTTGTCTGCATTTTTTCACGATTAAATTTTTCATGGTCTATTGCAGAGTCATCAGGTTCTATTTGTTTTCGTTTTCCAAGAGCTTCTTCAATTTCATTAAAAAACTCACGGTCCTGGTCAGGAATATGCATTTTCCATGAATCATCGTCAATGACTCTGTCATCACGTGACTTTCGTTTTCGTTTGCCACTGCCATCACGTGATTTTCGTTTGTCATCAGTGGTGACTTTGTCACTGTCATTAATGGGAAGCCTTGAATACACTTCATTGATAGAATTGTATTCAGACAACAATGAATTATATTTGTGAGTCAGTGATGAGTATTCTTCAGTGAGAGATTTTAATTCACATCGCACATCATTGAGTTCAGTCCTTAGCCGTTCACGGTCCTGAATTACCTCATTACGACGTTCTAACTGATATTGTAGGTTATTCTGATTCTGAATAGTTAATAGTTTTCCCTGCAATGATTTGTTTTCATTAGTCAGATTGGATACTTGCTGTTGTAAGCGTCGAATTGTTTCTTTATCCATAATGCTATCACTAACAGCATCCACATCTTGTGTTTTACCATCTAGAAAATCTGTTATTTCATTTTCAACTTCAGTATCAATAATTCTCTCCATGGGAATATTTCCATCATTAGATTTCCAAATTTTGTAGATGCGTTGATAACTGATTTTATACTTATCAGCGATTTCTGATAACGGGATAATGTCTTTGGAAGCCTTTATAGCGGATATATCATCATGGGTTAGTGTTCTGCGAAGAGGCATTATATATAATGAATGATATTTTTCAACTACAATGATAATGATAATGATAATGATAATAACAGACGGTTCAGATTAATGGAGAAAGTGTGATATTAATTATTTTTATATGAATTTCCACACTTTCTCCATCACTGGTAGAAGCTGTTATAGGATGAAATAACGTTTCCACGGTGACTTTGTCACTGGTTGAGGTTGGAAACGGCCGATTCCCCACTCAACAAATTGACTTCCATGTGGTGATGAACTGATTAGACAAAATCAATCCTAACAGCTTTTCTTTACGGAAAACTCCATACAAAATTGACCACTTGACCCTACGAGGTTTTTTGATGAAAATCGATGAAAAATGACTAAAAATCGATGAAAACAGGCAAAAATTGATGAAAATTGGCTAAAAAATGATGAAAATCAATCCTAACAGCTTTTCTCTACGGAAAACTCCATGCAAAATTGACCACTTGACCGTAAAATCTCTTTGACTTTTTCAACTAAAAACCATCAAAAACCAGTGAAAAACAACCAAAATGACATAAAAAACCACCAATGGCACTAAAATAAAAAATATTTCAGAGGCACTACAAATAAAATTTTTTCAGTAGTAAAAATATTTCAATGACTCTGTTGCAACAATCATGTCTTTACGGAAAATCGACCACTCAACTGAAAATCAATCCTAACAGCTTTTCTTTACGAGAATTTCCATGCAAAATCGACTACTTAACCCTACGAGGTTTTTTATCAAAAATCATCAAAAATTGGCTCAAAATCAATGAAAATCAATCCTAACAGCTTTTCTCTACGGAAAATCCCATGTAAAATCGACCACGTGACCGTAAAATCTCTTTGACTTTTTCAACTAAAAACCATCAAAAACCAGTGAAACCAGTGAAAAAACTACCAAAAATGCATTAAAAAAAATATTTCAATGGCACTATAAATAAAAATATTTCAATGGCACTATAAATAAAAATATTTCAATGGCACTATAAATAAAAATATTTCAATGTCTCTGTTGCAACAATCAATAATTGTATCAGTATCATTCATTATATAACCTTCAGATGATGAATTAACAACTCTGACACAATATCATCTCAGATGCTGAATATAACAGCAGTGAGATTTTTCTAAAATTATTTATTTTTTCTGCACTAATAATATGTCACGGCTTTTTATTGTTGTTGTTGTTATTGCGAAATTGCTTTAGTAAGTAATAACAGTTAAGTAGTACCAATAACAACAACAACAATAAAAAGCCGTGACATATTATTAGTGCAGAAAAAATAAATAATTTTAGAAAAATCTCACTGCTGTTATATTCAGCATCTGAGATGATATTGTGTCAGAGTTGTTAATTCATCATCTGAAGGTTATATAATGAATGATACTGATACAATTATTGATTGTTGCAACAGAGACATTGAAATATTTTTATTTATAGTGCCATTGAAATATTTTTATTTATAGTGCCATTGAAATATTTTTATTTATAGTGCCATTGAAATATTTTTTTTAATGCATTTTTGGTAGTTTTTTCACTGGTTTCACTGGTTTTTGATGGTTTTTAGTTGAAAAAGTCAAAGAGATTTTACGGTCACGTGGTCGATTTTACATGGGATTTTCCGTAGAGAAAAGCTGTTAGGATTGATTTTCATTGATTTTGAGCCAATTTTTGATGATTTTTGATAAAAAACCTCGTAGGGTTAAGTAGTCGATTTTGCATGGAAATTCTCGTAAAGAAAAGCTGTTAGGATTGATTTTCAGTTGAGTGGTCGATTTTCCGTAAAGACATGATTGTTGCAACAGAGTCATTGAAATATTTTTACTACTGAAAAAATTTTATTTGTAGTGCCTCTGAAATATTTTTTATTTTAGTGCCATTGGTGGTTTTTTATGTCATTTTGGTTGTTTTTCACTGGTTTTTGATGGTTTTTAGTTGAAAAAGTCAAAGAGATTTTACGGTCAAGTGGTCAATTTTGCATGGAGTTTTCCGTAGAGAAAAGCTGTTAGGATTGATTTTCATCATTTTTTAGCCAATTTTCATCAATTTTTGCCTGTTTTCATCGATTTTTAGTCATTTTTCATCGATTTTCATCAAAAAACCTCGTAGGGTCAAGTGGTCAATTTTGTATGGAGTTTTCCGTAAAGAAAAGCTGTTAGGATTGATTTTGTCTAATCAGTTCATCACCACATGGAAGTCAATTTGTTGAGTGGGGAATCGGCCGTTTCCAACCTCAACCAGTGACAAAGTCACCGTGGAAACGTTATTTCATCCTATAACAGCTTCTACCAGTGATGGAGAAAGTGTGGAAATTCATATAAAAATAATTAATATCACACTTTCTCCATTAATCTGAACCGTCTGTTATTATCATTATCATTATCATTATCATTGTAGTTGAAAAATATCATTCATTATATATAATGCCTCTTCGCAGAACACTAACCCATGATGATATATCCGCTATAAAGGCTTCCAAAGACATTATCCCGTTATCAGAAATCGCTGATAAGTATAAAATCAGTTATCAACGCATCTACAAAATTTGGAAATCTAATGATGGAAATATTCCCATGGAGAGAATTATTGATACTGAAGTTGAAAATGAAATAACAGATTTTCTAGATGGTAAAACACAAGATGTGGATGCTGTTAGTGATAGCATTATGGATAAAGAAACAATTCGACGCTTACAACAGCAAGTATCCAATCTGACTAATGAAAACAAATCATTGCAGGGAAAACTATTAACTATTCAGAATCAGAATAACCTACAATATCAGTTAGAACGTCGTAATGAGGTAATTCAGGACCGTGAACGGCTAAGGACTGAACTCAATGATGTGCGATGTGAATTAAAATCTCTCACTGAAGAATACTCATCACTGACTCACAAATATAATTCATTGTTGTCTGAATACAATTCTATCAATGAAGTGTATTCAAGGCTTCCCATTAATGACAGTGACAAAGTCACCACTGATGACAAACGAAAATCACGTGATGGCAGTGGCAAACGAAAACGAAAGTCACGTGATGACAGAGTCATTGACGATGATTCATGGAAAATGCATATTCCTGACCAGGACCGTGAGTTTTTTAATGAAATTGAAGAAGCTCTTGGAAAACGAAAACAAATAGAACCTGATGACTCTGCAATAGACCATGAAAAATTTAATCGTGAAAAAATGCAGACAACACTGAAATATGAGCAACTAGAAGAACAGACCCGAAGAAAACTAAACGGAAAATTGTAGTTTATCATCAAGACCAAGTCGATTGATCTCTTGTTCTGAGGCTCCATTTTGAATCATTCTGTTAAGCCGTTTTTGTTGTAACCGTAGCCGTGCAAGTCCCGATCGATGTTCAAACATTTTAGCTACAAATTTCCCCCCTCCTGGTGCTTTTTGTATCATCCGGAATTTTTCATTATAGAATTTCACTTTCACAACTGATTTCGGGTTTATTGATATTTGCTCCTGAATGATTTCTGGTAAATGCCTTAGATCACACTTCATATAGGTCATTTTAATAGTTAGATTGTATTTTTAATTTCTATTGTACTGCAATTTGCGTTTGACGGTTCTTAAGAAATTCTTCAACGGTGGGTGGTTTAGTTCTTTCATAATACTTCGGAGACCTTTTATTGTAATAACTGATTAATGATCGATAGTGTTTTCCGCCACAATCTCCACATAACTGATATGGTCCTTTAACACCCCGTTGACAAACCAAACAAGGTCTTGGACCTGATTGAGGATTCTTCCTAATCGAATAAGCATGAATTCCACAGTAATCACCGAAACAATTTTTCCCACAACGGGTTATAGCACCTACTGGAAGCCATTTGCAACAATCAGGTGCAGGTAGAAAACCCATTATATAATTGAGTTTAATCTAATTGAAAATTTAATTCTAATAAATATCATAGAATCAATAATTTGCATATTATAGTATAGTATTTAAACCAAATTTTGATTTCAATTGAAGATATGAATTATATAATAGACAATATGGCCCGATCTAATCGCCACAATACTGTCACCGAATTGCTAAAACGATATTTCGAACAAACTGGAAAAACTTTTAAATACCCCAAATCCAATGCTGATTTAGAAAAACTAAGGAGATTATTATCGAGTGACTCTGTTGTCAGTGATAAAAAACCACCTCCACGATATAAATTATTGCTAGTGAGATCTGCAATAGACAATTATGATCGTATTTACACTTGGTTACCTGATGATTCAGTCAGTGCTGCAATGCCAGTACTGTTACAAATGATTATTAAGGATAATCCGAGTATAAAATTAATTGTCACTGCGGTGGTACATTTTAAATCAGCAATAGACCCCACCAGAGAAATCACTGTTGATTTAATTCAGCCAGTGCGCATCATTCTTTCTGAGGATAAATTAGATGTCATTGCAAAAGAGATTACTAATCAATACATACATGATGTTGAAAACTACACTGGAGTAGGGTCTGGTTGGGTTTTTAATAAACTCAAAATGATTAAATTCGATGTTTTTAAATACAATCCGCTTCGTATTGGGACTTTTGTAGAACTCCCTGCAAGTGTAAAAGCGTCACAGTGCTGTATTAATGTGAATTCTGATGATAATAAGTGTTTAGTTTGGAGTGTTCTAGCAGCTCTACATCCTGCTGATAAAGACCCTAATAGAGTCAGCAAGTATTTACCATACCTCAAAGAAATAAATACCACTGGAATAAAATTCCCAGTGAAAATCGAACACATTGATAAGTTTGTAGAAAATAACAAAGCGATACTTCCAGGTGGATTAAATATATTCGGTATAGATAACTCTGATAAATTATATCCTAGAAAAATATCAAAAACACCAAATAGCTCCACAATCAATGTATTGCTGTATAAAGATCATTTTGTGTATATCAAAAACTTTAACGGATTAGCTCAAAAACAGTTTTCAAAACATAATCATAAATATCACTTCTGTGTGAGATGTCTTGCAGGATTTTTAAACCAAGATGATTTAGTTGTCCATCAACGATATTGTATTCATGACCAACGAGAGAAATATCCAAAACCAGGACAGAATATCTTGAAATTTGAGCACCATCGAAATGGATTTTTAATGCCAGTAACCGTATCCTATGATTTTGAATCATTGTTGGTACCAGTTGAAAAATCTCATACTTCTCCATCAAGAACAACAACTACCACACACAAACACGTACCTGTATCTGTAGCTTATAAAATCAACAGCGATGACCCTAAACTGGATTGTCCTGTAAGATTATATCGCAGAAATAGTTATACTGAGGAAGAACCAGCTGTTTGGCTGCTACGAAATTTATTATCGGATGCAGATCGAATACTAGCTAAAAAACCACCACTGAAATTAACTCCTGAAGAATTAGCTGATTTTGCCATTGCAACTCATTGTCATGTGTGTACGAAAAAATTAGAACAAGAGGTAGTTAAATCTCACTGTAACATCACGGGGAGATATCGTGGTGCTGCCCATCAAGATTGTGCTAAAAAATGTCAACAGAAATGGATTCCAGTGATAGCTCATAATTTTCGAGGATATGATAGTCATTTTATTATAACCGCATTAGCAGACCCTACAATTCAACGGTTAATTGGTAATCATGCAATTGATGGAATCCCCACGAACAGTGAAAATTTTTTGTCACTGACAATCCGTAGACAATTGAAATTCATTGATAGTGCACAATTAATTCCATTTAGTCTAGAACAACTTGTAAAAAATTGTATTCATTTCCCAGCGTTAGATAAGCACTTCAATGATAAGTCCACGATGATGCGTCAAAAAGGCATCTTTCCTTATGAATATCTCACTGATTATTCAAAACTCACTGAAGAGAAATTACCACCTCATGAAAAATTCTATTCAGCGTTGAATGGTGAAAATGTGACCGTTGAAGAATACAACCGAGCTGTAGAAATATTTTCAGCGCTGGATTGCAAGACCATCGGGGACTATTTTGATGTTTATCTGATACAAGATGTTTTATTGCTGTCTGATATCATTACAGAATTTCGTAATAATTCCATGCTAGCATATAAACTAGACCCTTGTTGGTATGTTTCAGCACCAGGTCTTGCGAATGATTCTATGTTGAAAATAATTGAAATCGAACTAGAATTAATTACTGATCCTGATAAGTATAAGTTTGTCGAAAACTGTCTTCGTGGTGGAATCAGTGTGATTACAAAGAAGAAATCAACGGCAAACAATAAATATCTTTCTGATTTTGATACAAATAGTCCAATATGCTATTTAATTGATCTAGATTCTAACAACCAATATGGTTGGTCAATGTCGGAGTGGATTCCATATCGTTGTTCTTTCTGGTATACAGAAGAGTTATTTAATTCAGTCACAGAAAACTGTACCAAGGATTTGTCCCGTGAGAATTATTCATTCTTCGTCGAAGTAGATGTAGACTATCCAGATCACCTTCATGATGCACACAATGATTATCCATTTCTCGCAGAAAAAATGACAGTACCGGATTCATTATTGTCACCGGAACAGCGAATAAATAATTTCACGCATGAAAAACTCATTCAAAATCTGCTACCAAAGCGCAACTATTTCTGTCACTATCGAGCACTTCATCAGGCGGTTGCTGCTGGATTAGTGGTAAAAAAAGTGCACAGAGCATTGAAATTCGATCAGTCTCCGTGGTTAGCAAAATATATCGAATACAACACAACAATGAGAGCAAAAGCTACCAATGACTTTCAAAGGGATTTTTACAAGCTAATGATCAATTCTGTATTCGGTAAGACTTTAGAAAACGTTAGAAATCGTTGTAATATTGAATTAGTGAATGACAACACAAAGCGATTCTCAAAATTAGTTGCATTAAATAATTTCAATGATAGAATTACTATCAAAGACAATCTTGTGTTTGTGAAAAAACATAAAACCGAGGTGTTATTAAATAAACCAATTTTCATAGGAGTATCAGTGCTAGATATTTCAAAGACGTTGATGTATGATTTTCACTACAATTTTATCAAAAAAGAATATCCTGGAGCTCAATTGTGTTTCTCTGATACTGATTCGTTGTTATATGAAATACCAGGTCGAGATTGTAATGATGATTTGTATGAAAGTATTTATCAGCACAGAGAGTTATTTGATTTATCAGATGTTGATCCCAACGGGATTCATGGAAAATATCATGATAACACTAACAAAAAAGTGATTGGAAAATTCAAGGATGAATTTAATTTCAAACCCATCAAAGAATTTATTGGATTACGCCCAAAAATGTACTGGATTCTCGCAGTAGATCCAAAACTAAATAAAGTGAAATCTAAGGGAATAAAGAAATCTGTAGTAAAAAAGACATTTGATCATGAATTATATAGAGCAGTTCATTCTGGAGACATTACTGATCATATTGCATCAATGACATCATTTCAATCGCGGTTACATCGAGTAACTACTATACGGACTGATAAGTCAGGATTGGTTAATTATGATGATAAACGATATTGTGCTGATAGCATCCATACATTTGCAATCGGTCATTACCGAAACTCAATCCCAGATTCATCACCGTGAAGTATTAGTCTGTAGTTTTCTGTTAAAGTGTAACCGAGATTTGCTAATTTAATTTTAACCTTTTTAGCTAGTTCATCATAAACTCTCTTAAATAATTCAGGTTTTTCCTCATTAACCCATTCTTTTAATTTTTCATGATGAGTATCATAAATTACCCAAATAGATCCATCTGACGCTTTAATGATATTGGTTCCGTTTTTATTTGTATTCAATACAACAGTTGGACGTCTAAGTTCTCTTGCAGCAATAGCACGTGACCAACATTCTAGTATTCCCTTAGTTGAAAAACAGAAACAGGTTGTTCTGATTCCAGTGTTATAATCGAATGATCCATATTGTGGTTTAACATCAAATCCTCCAGTCCGATACATATTTGTATACGAATCAGTTGAATGCATCACCCCAATACATGGTAACATATAATATTTATAGCGTTTAAATTAAAACTCCATATTAGTTAATCACATAAAACGTCATTCTGACTGAGCGCACTCCATACTAGTTAATCACATAAAACGTCATTCTGACTGAGCGCACTCCATACTAGTTAATCACATAAAACGTCATTCTAACAGTTGGGTTATGAGCGCACTCCATACTAGTTAATCACATAAAACGTCATTCTAACAGTTATTTTTCATTTCCAGTGTCTGTGGAGGCCTCAAATCATGCTATTAATAGTTCTAAACGAGCGCAAAATAAAATGCGTTCAAGTTGTATGGAGTTTTCATTTTATCACTTGATTTTTCCCTGCGTTTTGTAAACAATTGAGATAGAGACGTTGTTTTCGAAAAATAATACCTTTCAGGATGGAGTGCGTTCATAATCTCATTTTCACCTTCTTCTCTTTGATAATCAAAAGTTATATTGGTATCTAGGTCTCTCATCATGTTACTTAGCTAAAGAAACGGAAGATAACGTTTTACATCCCTGTCGTGTCTTTTACAGAGAAGACTTTTCATTAAACTATGCGAGGACAGAGATAGTCAATACCATACCAGGCCATTGATTCCAAGACATAAAAGTATACTACAATTTCCACATTTTAAGTCCAATGATACCTGTTTCAGTTTCTAAACGTAGTTATAGCATTTTCTGCGCAAGATTTATGCTAGAACTGAATTATTTCAAGAAGTATTATTATCACAACATCGAAGTTAGTATACGGTAAGTAAGTTTTCATAGCAACATCCTGTAGATCACAGTATTTGTAAGAAATGTAAATCTCTGCATTTCATTCATGAAGATAGTAATATTTTAAGAATACACTCGATTCCTTTTTTCATCAGTGTTTATTATATACAAACAATACCACTAATATATGTCACAAAAAGGTCTTTCAGAAAAGCAAACATTTATACAAAATAAACAGCTGGCTAGTCCATTTAGTCTCCGAGTGGGAATGTTAACTTAATAAAATTATCTTCCTACCTGAGCCTTGCCGAGATTGGCCTTCGTTCGACATGTACGACAATCTTTCAAATTGCAATATTACTCAGCCAAGGTTTGCATAATTTAATACTTCACAGAATCTATACTAAATTTCTGCTAATCGAATTTATCTTTATCAAGGGGATAATAACAATTCACGAAAATAGCATTGATTAGAAATAATCTGATGGTTTTCCACAAGTCCAAATGAACATTTACTTGAGTCGTTATCTTAGGTAGATTATGTGGTAAGTAGTGTTCACGACCTTCAACAGGTGCTCGATATATAGTAAATCGGGGAGTCACTAGTAATCAAGGATAATAGAGATGCAGTCACTAACAGTTGCACGTCTGGAAATCAGAAATGAAACATGGAACAGAAGTTATTAACAATTGAATTCCAAGGGCATAATTAGGACACAACGTGTCCACTTACTTGTGCCCAAGTTCGTGTGTTGCTGCGTGTACCGTCTGAAAATAATCCTGTACCTGAATGACCGATGTTCTGTCTCCAATGTCACACACACTTCCTGTATAGGAAAGACCTACATGGAAAACGAAGAGGAAATATAGATCTACTAAATAAATTCATAATTGTTAACCCTAAAAACGTCCAAGTCCATCTAAGGTGGATGGTAAATATATATTGACTTAGAACAACACACCAATCCATGCTTGACTAATATAAAACAAATATAAGAATAGACGAAAAGAAACTAAGATATAAAAGCAACATTATGAAAATGGAAAATAAAAAAAGATAACATTGGTACCATAGGGTAAAGATTTGTTTATGTAAACCGAATGTCCGCTAAATGTTTAAAATAGTTATCTGGAGTTATATGATAAACACATATTTAAATTCAGTTCATGAAACAAAATTCAACATATACACATTACCGCTACCACTTGGTTTCATTAAAAAGAAGAAGCAGCCTAAATATTAAGTGCATATAAAGAAGTGTGAAGAGCTAGTCTAAGCTGGTAACATATAATACGAAGTAAGACATAAGCCACTGACAGCGTGTTTATGAAGAAGGTTTCAGGGTCACATGCCCAGTCTGTCAATATTCGTCTAGGAAGATGTTAGTCTCTTCGAATTATAAATTTTCCAATGATGAAAATTCAGACCGCTTTTAAACATATAT